>JAOXJK010000062.1:37425431-37460859 GCA_025774025.1 Xenus cinereus | reverse complement strand
CTCCAGGGATGGGGCAGCCACAGCTTCTCTGGGCAACCTGGGCCAGGCTCTCACCACCCTCACACCAAAGAGTTTCTCCCTACTATCTAATATAATACCATTGGTTTATGTATATATTTGTATTGAATAGATAACAATTCACTATTCTTTACAGAACACGCTGTCCGTGGCCCCTGCATAGAATGCAGCATAGAGAGAGGCACAGGATGATAGGAGGAGATTTGAAAGTCCAGGTACAAGATGAGAGTGGAGGCCCCAGGGCTGTGAACTGCTCAGCAGGGGTCACCTACCAGCCATGGAATGGATGCAACCTCAGAAGCTACACAAAACCAGTTTTAAAGATAACACGGAGAACAAAGGACAATATTCAATATTGCTAAACCACACCATTCACAGTAAAAGGGGATGTGATGTGGAAGTACAGAACAATAAAGTGCAAGGTGTGGAGATGAGCAGCATGTTAGCAAACATGAAAATGTCTCCAGGTGGATTCTAGAGAGAAGAGGAAGAAGGAACCGTTATTGTATGGCTCAGGGATGCAGGGGTCCTTCATCCCCATCTCCACATGAAGACATCTGCATGGGAAGCAGCTGATGGCGATCTGGTGACACCAGATACTAGAAAGCTCGTGTGTATCACTTCTAACTGTACATAATTTGTACAATAGCTCAACACTGGTCAACTAATAATTCTTTGGTGAGACTGTTAAGACTTCAGGTTACCAGCACATTCTTGGCTTTACATATAAGTTTTGTTCCTTTGGCCTGTACGAGCTGGAGCATAATAAACTGATGGCGACTTCAAGCAGCCTGGATGCAACACACCGGTTACTGCTCACAGGAAAATGAGTTCAGTGGAACAAAAGACAACGCTGTCAACCATGTGTGAGCTCCTGTGAAAGGACACGGTGCCTGGGCTGAGGGGAGCAGCAGGACGTGGGGACCTGGATAAGCAATGGGCCAAGAGAGCACCAGCCTCTGCTGAGGAGAGTTGGGTTTCACAGTTATTAAAAAAGCCATTACCATTCTGTTCTTTGCTGGGAAGCTTTCCCACTTAAATATTTAATTGATCTTTAGATTTGTTAAATGAAAGCACTTTTTAAGCAAATGAAATCACTACTGATCTACAAGGAGAAGAAAGGCCATTCCGTTTGAGGCGAGGTTTCACGAATGCAGAACTATGGCATTACTCTGTTTATCCTGCGAGCAGCAAAGTAGCAGTAACGGCTGGGTCACTGGCTTGACTGTGAAACGGCACAGCACAGCCTTTGTTGAGCTTTCCTCAGAGTCAGTCGTTGTGATTCACTGAAAGACTCTTCCCTGGGACGGGGCTGTTCTCCCCTGTGCCTTACGCAGGGCAGAGAAGAGGGAATTGGTACCTTTGGACGTGGCAACAGGAGAGCAGACAGCGGTGAAGTCTGCAGGTCGTACCCGGTCTCGAGATGAACAGCTCTTTAGGGAGGGCTACGTGTTTTTGCAAAGACATTCCCTTTAAAAATTAAGAGAAATATTCTTCCCTCCAACATGCTGCGACTTCTACACGCTGCCCGCAGCGAAAGTATGAAAACAGCTCAGGAGGTCGAGGGAGAGTCTTTTGGTTGGTTGGTTGGTTGGTTGGTTGGCTATTTTTGCTTCAGTGGAGCCTCGGATCACAAAATATAGCTCAGAGCATGGAACTAAGCCAAGACAGCCAGGAGGCCCCTCTGAGTGACCAGACTTTTGAGGTTACATATTCTGTTTTTCTATTTTGGGAGGAGAGAAGGGAGAATGGGAGGCCAAGTTCCCAAGTTCTCTCATAAAAGTAGGTATAAACCTGTAAAAGTACAAGGGGATCAGACCCCATAGCCGTGGCTTTTCAGTATTTTAGGGTGTTATTTCTAAAAGAAGATTGTGTTCATAAACAGAACTGGATGATACCCCAGAGGGTCGGTCCTGTATTTGATTCCAAACACTGCATTGGCTCAGACTCCCCCTTTTCTGGCCTCTCCTGTTATCCCATTAAATTCATTAGAAGGTTGTGGCCACCGGCCAAAAGAAATGGTTAATGCATCCCAGAGCCCATATTGTTTGAAATATCTTCTGAGACAGGAATTTATAGCGTTGCCATAATAAAACTCAGATTTCAACATTAAAGTGTAAGTATGTGTACTTGCCACACATACCAGAATTATACAGAAAATCTGAACCATGAATCTGAGGAAATCAGGAAAATATGCAGTAACATCGAGAAAGAGGCCATAAGGACTTGGTTATACCTTCAAGAACAATCTTAAGCAAGAGATAAATCACAGATGATGCTACACAGGTAGTGGTAATGGACCTAAAAGAAATGCCATCGAATCACGAATCCTTTGGTTTTGCCACACTGAAGTATAGCGATTTTAGACTGGTCTAAAGCAGTTACCACCTTAGATAAGAAAAGATGGGATGAGTCTTGATTCTGCTCCCGCTTTGCCCCTTCGCCCATCTCCAAGAAGGTTATTTTTTATTTTGATGGAGCTGTTTAGTGTGTTCTGTTCTATTCCCTTTCAGATTATGTTTGTTATTATGCATTCAAAGTATAATGAAATATGTGCTTTCCATCCCAAAAGAGTACATATTAATCTTCTGCAGGAATTACAAAGTATTGCTTTTATAGACAAGAAACTGTATAGCTTTTTCCTGTAAAGGAATAGAAGTATAGACTTTGCCTAAAACCTTGGAACAAACCTTCATTTATGAGACAGGGGAATCATTTTTATTCCACTACATGAATTCAGTGGGCTGCCACAGGCCAGTCATAATCTGTTATTGTTTCCCTGCAACCTTGTACTATTAATTTTTCTTTTTAATGAACTGTCCAGTCTAGTTTAGCTATGGGAACCATGATGGAGCTGCAATATAAATGGTTTATGTCATGCCTTTGTCAAAAGGCTTTCCCCTAAAGCACTAGAATGTAATTGAAAAGCCATTTTAAAATAAAGTAACTGAATGGTTGCAAATGCGGGTTGTCAGGAATAAAGTGGGGAAAATCCTTTGCATTACATTAGATTTTACCAATCACAACTTGTGTGACTTTATTAGTTTTTATAGACTTTATTAGTAAAGACACATAAATTGCATGTTTGCATGATTATATTAGCAAGTATTCCTGAAAGATACTGCAGCCATTTCTAAGAAGTTTTTCTTCAACTGAGACTAACAGTGCAGTAAGGGGTTTGGTTAAATACCTCAAAAGAACTAAGTATACTAAATCTTGTTTTATTTTATAGCATAGAGAATATGGCCATGTTTGAGACAGCAAACTAGCTTCCACGTAGAATTAAAGGCAGTTTTTGTTGCATATGAAACTTTGAATGGCTAACTACAGAGTAATCTTTTTATATCTCATATATATGTGCAAGACACAGAATGTAGTTTTCTGTTATGCTTAGTTTTTCTAGCCCTAGATGTGTGTTTGTTCTTGGAGGGATGATGGTGTATATTTTAATAAATGCTACTATTATTGCTGGTTTTATTATTAAAGCCCAAAACGGCAATTATAGACAGCATTTATAGTTAGAGCCAGCATCAGTTTTCTCAATAAATCCCTATCAAAATTGTTTCTGAAAGACTTTGATTTAGCTTTTGGAAACCGGAAATTTTGTCAGAAATTTATTTTAACGGAACATATATTTCACTACTAAACCCAAAACATTTGAAGTTGTTTTGACTCACAAGTGATTGGATTTTTGGTGAGTTTTTTTAGTCAATTTATCAATCATTTAATGCCTTTTTCTCTTCTGATGGCCACTCTCTCCTTTGCTTAGGTAGATCTCAGGGCTTGGGGGAACCTCAGGAGCTGCCTAAGTCTCAGCATTTGAGCTGAAACAAGCTTTTTGTCACCGAGACCTGAATTTCAGTTCAGGTACTATGTAGTTGTTTCCAACAACAAACTACACATTTCAACAAAGTCAAGGTTCTTTCAAGGCAACAGTACTTCCGAGAAAGAATTCTCTATTAAAAAGCGGGTAGGAAAATCTAAAATGTCCATATTAGGAAATACTGAGACTTAAAGAGACAGAGCAGTGTGAACATATTTTCCCACTTAATGTCTTTTAGAAGTCTTTTAATGTATAATAAAATAATCATTTTTCTTTGCTATCTGTTTGACCAGAATATATGCCTTCAGAACGCTTCTAACGGTACTTCCAAAGGCGTTTTAGTTCAAACAAGTCTTGAAAAGCACCAAACAAAGCAGAGGCAACAAATTCAGACTCCATCCGATTACACAGGCTGTGTGAAACGAGACTGACACAAACACATTGCTCTCCTTAATATTTTGCTCTCGGGCCTTACTTTAAGAGGAACCTAAGGAATGGATGCACTTTGGAGCGTCATCCTACTAAAAGCAAAGCTTTTGCCCTCATATATGAGCCTATTTCATTTAGACTGCCAATATCCATCCAGAAATACATCCAGTAAGCTAATCCTGCAGATATACTAGGTGTTTGCTGGGTTGTAATTCTGTGGCTTGAACTTAAGAATTCAAAAATTCAGGTCTTACACCTATATAAATGGCTACTTGTGTAGAAGTGAAGTGAGACGTGTAATACAGGTTAAAGCAGGCAATTGGAGATGTAATGCTTTCTGTTCAGATATGCAGGCCTCATTAACCGTGCTATAACTGTAATAAGACAGGGTGATTCGAAGTAACTGAAAATTAATCTTCTTTCCCTCTGGCATTTGTGCAGAAACAAAACTATACAGCAATTTCCTTCTTAATCTACTTTCTATGTCAGGAATACTGCGTTTTTCCTATTATAGTCTTTACTGCATAGGAATTAAAAACCAATAGTATAAAGGATGTTATATATGAAAGAGGTAAGGTATACATTATATAAGACTGATTTATATATCTAATAAGTGAATCTATGTTTCTCATGCTATATGAAAGGATTTTTAAAATATGGCAGTATTCTTTTTTGGGGGGGTCCTGTGGACCCTTTATTCATATATAATGCTTTTTAGGGTAATATAATTGAGAAGAAATTTATCTGTTGTGCCTACTCTCACTCCCTCTAGAATTTCAGTACAGAAAATCCAAGCAGTATAGGAAGGAAATCTCCAGTCAGGATATTCCCACTTAATGAAGCCACTGACCACCTTCCGGTGTGACCAATCCTATTTTATAGCTCCAGATGTGACCCACAGTGCCATTGTCTGCCCTGTTGTTCTTTGTGCCATTAACAACAGTTAAACATGAATATTTACCTTCCCCACTGTTTGATTATCCAGATACTGTAACAGGAAATTTGCATTCCTGAACAGGCACAGCTGGAAACAATTTAAGAAAGAAAGATACTTCAGAAGAAGAGAAGAGAATTTAAGAAGCATATGGATGCCCAGTTTACATGATAATCAACAAAAGCCGTGCTTGTTCCTCCTCTTTTGCAGGGAGGCACTTCACACCCCAACCAGGGGCAACATCCCACAGTCACTCTGCAGGAAGCTTGCTTTCAGAAATTATTTGCTTGAACTCTGAAATGTAAAAAAGCCTACAAAAATAGACACAGCAGTTTCTCAGATAAGGCATGAAAAAAACTTGAATAGGGACCCGGTTTGTTAAATTCACTTATCTCATATGCTAGTGAGAGTGATGAGTCTTCAAGTTTTCCTTTAAAGTTATTCCTCACGGTCCTTTAATTTGTAAAAATTAAATGCACTTGGAAGTGTAGCTCTGAAGTGGAGAACAGGAAGAGCAGAAAGAGGCCTGAACTAAACCTTGAAGTGAGACATAAGAAAATGCCAGAAGAGGCGAGCTGAAACAGTGAGAAAATTCGCAGAACTGTGCAGGGAGGGGAGACTTGGAGAAACCAAATCCATAACTATTTAAGATATTTTTGTTATGTCTTCTCCATACTCATTTGAAACCTAGTCAGGACATCTTCAGTCAAACCAAACACTCATTTCCCACCTAAACTGACTCGAATGCTCTTGGTGTCACTGTCAAATACACTCTGTCTCAGCCCGAGGGTAATTGCCGCAGTCTACCTTAACGAGCCGGTGGACACCATAAACACATATCCCATATAGCTGCTCACAGGGATGTTTAAGTATACGGCCCATTTGGCTGCCAGAAATAAGATTATCATCATTCAAGGACATTTCCACAGAAATGAAGCATCTGTCAAGCAGGACTTGAGCACACTGAATGTAAAAACTGCCAATGAGTCAGCCAGACAAAGAGCTTTAATATCCTGGCTTTGTACTCTCTATCCCAGACAATTCAGATGGGATCGTGCCTTTGATTCTGTAAAAACGGCAGTATTTACATATTTGTTATCTATTACATTTAATCTGTTTCTGTTAATTGTCAGAAAAGCATGGATACTCCTGTAAGTCTCACCACCGTGGAATCACTGGTTGCAGTAACAACACAACTGAAACTCAAAGAAGACAGGAAAAATTAAAGGCATCAGAGCAGCAGATATAACTATTTTTAGGTCTAAGGTTTTCCATGCTGCTCTATTTCCACACTTTCCACAGTTGCCTCCTCTAAAGCCTAAGAGTCACCACTAAATTCTTTTTCTAACACAAGTTTGAGCCGCTATATTAAGCACAGTGGTATTACACAAAATATTGGAGAAATAAACCAAATATGGAATTAATCGCTCTCTAGTGTAGCCTAGTATAACAAAAGTAAGAATAAGAAAAGCATGAATGTTTTTTACTGGCAAAATAAAGTTGGAAGCCTAAATATCTGAAAATTTCTTACATTCTTGTTCTTCAGTGCTACATTGCTAGAAACTTGTTTTAAAAAATAAATTTTGTGATCCAAAAAATGCAGCTTATCAACTCCTGCTTTACAGACGTGGAAGGATGGTCCTAGACAACCCTTAGGGCAAAAAGCAAAACAAAACAACCCTCCTACCCCTCAGTTTTAACAAAAATGAACAATTATACAATACATTGGAGTTATATCAGGGTTTCAGCTATGAGGCACGTCCTGCAGCACCAGCTCTCCCGAGTGACAGTCACGACAGTCACGATAAGCTCTATGGTCCATGAGGAAAACTGGCTGACAGCACACATCAGGCGAGGGATTTGTCATGGCAGAAATATTCCCTATATTGCACAAATATTGCAGACACTATAGAAACAAGAGACCAGCCATCCATATCTGACATCGCTCAGAAGATGATACATTTGGAGGTACCACTTACCTTCACCCACTGGAAACTCGTTGCCAATTTATGTAGCATATTCCAGACATTGGAAATACCCCTTGAGGAGACTATGATGACAATGCAGATGTGAGCTTTCTGCTGCCACTCATCCAGTCCTTCAGCTCTGGCTGCAAAGAATGAAAAAAGCTCATTAGAAATCCAATGCAATGTTGGTACCATAATAAAAGAAAACTAAAGTCTGGCCTATAAACTGTCACAGTAGCCTAAAGAGAGTTTAAAGACTAGCAATTAAATAACACTTAGAATTCCAAGGAGAAAATTAATAAACAGCTTTTACCTTAACAGACTTGCTATTGTAAGAATGTTCCCATAACTAAAATGCTGGAGGCTGTATCAAAATTCCTTCACATCTTTTTTGTTATCTCTTGAAAAAACAAAGAGTTTCTATGGAAAAATCCGTTCTGGGAACATTATCCAATGCAAGACACACTGTAGGGAAAAAACTAACAGCTGCAGATACCATTAGCCAACAAGATGTGCTTTGAACATTTCTAAGTGCTCTACAGACATATTAGAAAATTAGTATTTTTACCATTATGATGGAGAAGGGAGTAGATTATTTTAGTAAGCAGAACTGCCACTACAGTAGGGGAAGGATATCAAGGATAAGACACTGGAAAGGAGAAAAGGAGGAAGAGGTCTCTTTGCCTGGAAGAAGTTAATCTTCAGTTGCCCCAATAGTTAAAATTCTTTCACAAATGGGATAGTGAGTTGAGACAGTCTGTATAAAGGGTGCAGAAGTGAAAAGAGACCGGCTGAATCATTTCTTATCAGCTGAGGTAAGTCTTTTCTTGAATTTAAATCAGGAAGGTAGGAATGCTCTCAGTTTCACAGAGCAGGCCCTCCTCAGCCTGTTACACACTTCATGTTCCCACACGAGTAAAAAGTATCATTCACAAAAGAAACTCTCGGTGTGATCTATAGTTATGTCCTGATGTAGACACTGTTCTTCTGATGCTCATTTGATACCCTGACAGACTCTTACACGGGTTCTAAATGAATCCCAGGACCAGGATTGATTCTAGCCAAGGAAATCGGGCTAAATTGCCCAGTACTTTCAAATTTATTAATTGAGAATTTCTAGGAAGAATTATTGCAAAATAGCCTCTGTAATTTGGGTTGATACATTCAAATCAGTAATTTGCTGCTGTATTTAACTGTTAAAGCTGTCTCATCTATATCAATCCTCCATTTTATACCCACTTTTTACCCCTATTAAAGCAATCAAGTTTTACTTGCAAAAAATAGTTCAGCATGGTAATTTTGCAAGCAAATATTTGTTTTTAATAGAGGACGCCTTTTAAAATAATTCCCAATTAATATAAATCAATGAAAACAAAGACTAAAACCTAATAAACTTTCTTACGCTGATAAATTGACGAATATCTGTAGAGATGACAACATCTTTACAGATGACTTTGCAGCTCAAGATTCCTTTTCCTCAAGACATTTGAAGTTGCTTAGATAAGTATTTCTTAAAATACCCTCTTACATATCCCTATGGTCTAATTTTTTCAAGCTCTTCTTTTGCTTTTAAAAGCAGCAAATAGTAGATAATAGCTATGGCCAGTCCTCAGCCTGACCGGCTACACTATTAAGCTTTTTTCTGGACACACACCTGACCACCAGGCAGTGAAATGCCCACGTACATAATAATTTAACTGTCAAGTAAAGGCTCCCTTTTCCAGTTATGCCGCATTTAAACAGACATCAGAGGTTACAAATCAGTATTTTTGTAGCACTAATCGTTACTTAAAGCAAATAAATCTTCATATCAAAGGCAAGCAAAGAAAATCTTCCCTCTGTAAAAATTTTCCTGAACAACATGATATAAGACTGCTGAATGATTCCCATCATTACTACAGCACAGAAATAGTTTAGCTGATTAACTGATACATAGGTATCAGATATTATTTTTACCGCATACTGTTTTTATTTGAATATGGCTTCAATAGTAAGGTTCTATAACACCTTTACAAAGGGGAGAAAAGCCAAAAGAAAAACAACTGCTGTATTTACAGAGGGCTGATTCAAAGCCAAATTATAATTACAAGAAAACTCCAAGAAACACCCATTAAACAGTTCCAATGCTCCAAACAGATTTGACACAGTGGCACTTCAAATCAAATCTCCTAACAAGATTTTTTTTGGGGGGTAGAATAAGCCATGTCTTCGGAGTCGGTTTATACAAAGTGACAACTCCAACAATTTTGAAATGTTGCTGGTTAGAGGGGAAAAAAAAAAAAGGACCCAAACCTATTGTCACTATGGTAATTATTTCACAATGCCTGATGTTAAATGGGCAGTCCTGTGGCCTAAGAAGCAGCTGAATCCTGCATTGTCCTTGCATGATAAAAAGATTTGAAAGTCTGAAAAGCAGAGGAACGGAATCTCACAGCTTCTTAGGCTGCGCTCTGAAAGGGCCATTGTAACATCATCATAAATCCTGGGCTCCCCAGGCACTTGACAACTAAAGCAGTGGACAATAGAATTCTTGTGTCGAACAAAACACTCCTTGTCTGCCAAAGGGCTTATCTGCTTCATTTACAAATGTCTTTCATTGTACCAAAATAATTCCCTATTAGAAAAACTATTAGGAACAGAACTAAATAAATATTCACAGCTTTGTGGTCTGTTTGGCAAAATGAATAAACTAATACAATCGAGGAGCATGCAAAATATGAGATTGAAATCAAGGAAACCCAAACCAGCCCCAAACCTCTATTTATTACCCTCTCTTCATTTCCCCTTTTCCTGATTGCAGGGAATTACACTGACTCCACACTTGTCTCTATAAAAAAGACCTAGATATATTACACTCACTAAATACATGAAAAATATCAGAAATCAGCAAAGATCTCACACTGGAGCAACATTGTGCCCAATGTGCTTTTGAAGTTAAATATTTCCAGAAGAGCAATTACAGAAATAAACTTGGGAACATATCTGAGAGTTTAATGAAATAGAGACAAAACACTTACAATCATAAAAGGGTTTAAACTGTGGATTTATAACTACGTATGTTTAGCTCCTTGTTTCTGAGAGATGCAAAGGCATTAGGGATCGGTTTCTGAAGTGAAATGGTCGCCAGATTATTGCAACTTTTTTCAAGTCCAATGAAAATTCTGGCAGTTGTCACAGAAATGAGTGAAAGAGACTAAAATATTCCATATATATATATATGCAACCTCAAAAAGAATTTCTAACATAGTCAGAATTCCATTGCATCAAGTTCCCACATTAAACAGTTACCTTACTACAATTTACTAGAAAAGTGCCTATGGAAAGACAATTTACACCATACAGAATTATTAAGGAAAAACCCTACCAATCTAAAGTATTGCTCAAGCAAACATTACTGACAACATTCAAAGTGCCAGAGTAATCTGTATGGCTGAATTAAGAACTGAAGAAATGGAAATTTCTTGATTGAATTATTGATCATAAACTACTTATTCAAAGCCAATATGGAAAGAATGTTTTTACACAGCCCGGG
Source organism: Xenus cinereus (assembly GCA_025774025.1). Taxonomy (NCBI): domain Eukaryota; kingdom Metazoa; phylum Chordata; class Aves; order Charadriiformes; family Scolopacidae; genus Xenus; species Xenus cinereus. The sequence continues at coordinate 37,450,156 of JAOXJK010000062.1, read as the reverse complement.
CAAATGGGCTGAGTGGCTGAATAGCATTTTATCCCGTGTCTAATTATTACAAGCCTACAAAACATACAAGTATTTCTAACCTGCATGCTAAACAGATACTCAAATGGAAAAATATTCAGAATGTACACAATAAACAACAATACTGGTAAAAATGCAAAAAAGAGTCTGAGAACATTTAAAATAAAAATGACACAGGTTTAAGCTCACAATCACAAGAGAGAAGCCAAGATTTAGGAATATGTGAAGCTTTCCACTGTTCTACCATGAATTTGCAGTCTGACCCTGCCACACACCACTTAACCTTGGAGCCATTTCTAAAAGCGAACAAAGGCACACTATCCAACGTTTCACCTCTGAAAAAAGTGTAAAAATCAGAGGAAAGGGGCCTGAATTCAGACCTCCCACATGCCAGCCGAGTATCTCAACTGTTTGGGTGCAGCGCATCACCTTTTTTTTTCTCTCATCTTCTGTCCTCAGGGAATAATTAACTGTTTTAAAGATAATAGTATATATTCTGATTTGACATAAAGTTTAAACTTGACATCTCATATGCCATTTTTTGCTCTGCTATGCTATGCATCGCCGAAACTCCCCTCCTCTTGAAGTTGCATCATCTGTATAAATATAATTTGCATAAAGTAATTATGATAATTTAGGTTATTCGTAATTCAGGACTATGTCTTCAACAAAATCTGTTTCCTGCCTGCTCTTACAGTTTAATTCTAGTTCCTACTACATGACACACAACCACACTACATTCTTATATAGTCAGCAGTCTCTGTTTAGGTATAAAAAAATGGATCTGCGCTGAAGTTTCAGTTTCTTAGTGTAAAACCGGGATTTAACCCTGCTAGATAATATATATCTGGGTGCCTTGACTAGGAGGGTAGTGTCCTTGGCTACGTCTAAATTGCTTCTGCAAGCTATTATCTTAGCATCTAAATAAGCTTATGCTCTGAATCACCTTCCAGGAGAATCTATCTTTTTTCCACTTACTACAGGCAGCTAAATCAAGTAACGTGAATCTCCACATGCAGCCACCAGTAGAGCATCCTGGAATAATTTAGGTGGAAAGGGACTGCTGGAGGTCATCTGGTCCAACTCCACCGTTGAAAGCAGCACCAATTTCAAAGTTACTTTAGGTAATTAAGGCTGTCACTTCGTCAATGTTAATAGCTGAAATTAGCAGCATGACCAAGGTCTCTCTGTGTGGACATGAACGCTTTAAGGACTTACTACTTTATGCTGAAAGACGGTCAACATGAAAAGTAATGGAACAAAACAAAGGGCGAGCATGGCATGAGAAAGAATTAAAAGGCAATCTTGTATAATTTCCCTTATAAATACATACATATGCAAGTACGGGGTTTATGGGCAGGTCAGGGCCAACGACTTGGGTGACTGATGGCATTTTGGGGTCTGGGGGACGTTTGCAGCGCTCCGTGTGTGCTTCTAAGGTGCCCCCCGCACCGAGCAGCAACAACGGAGTGGCACACGCTTCCTAACTTACGGCTTCCACCACCACGATACTTGAACACTTCAGATTGGTTTTATTACCTCCTGGTTCTGAGGTAGGAAAGTGTGACTATCTACATTTTACAGCATGGAGTTCAGTCCCAGAGAAGCTGAGTTTCCAACCCATGCTTCGCGTAAGAAGCCTGTTATAAAATGAGGCTTGAAAACGAATTTTGAACCAAACAGTTGTACCGTCCTGTACCTTCCTCCAGAAGGAAAGAAGGACCTTGCCGCCCAGGGGGATGCCTTGTGGAAGGCAGGACATACCAGAAAGGGAGGGAATGCAAGAGAAGGAGAAAAGAGAAGGTTTCATACCGACACAGTTCTGTTTAAAGCAGATAAACAGCCCGTTTCTCTTTCTCATGAATTATTCTGATTTTATATTACACCCTCTACCAAAATATTTCCCCTTGGTGCTCCCATCTCTTCGCCACAGACTGACTAACACTCCACAGGTTGCAATGCCACAAGCAGGGAATCGGTAAGCCCGGCTGCTTCCAAACACTGGGCATTGAGAAGTAGCCTACCGTCCCGAATATTAAGCTGTTAGACACAAACGATGGCAAAAATTAACAAAATAAATAGCAGAATAGCTGCACGCTCTCACGGGAGCCAAAAAATACGCCTTAACTCTTTTCAGAATATTAACAGACTGCAGACTACAGCCCAAATCTCATTTGTCCAAATTAAATAGCAGTAAGAGAAAAGGTTCCTGTGGGCTCACAAGGAACAAATTAGCCCCCCTCAACAAAGCTCTTCACACATCACGAGTGCCCAGGCCCCGTGCTCACCCAATACAATATGACTTGTTCCGTTTTTTTCCTTGCTTTTGGGTCACAAGTGCCTGAAGGTAGATGATAGGCCCTTGAGGATAAAGTCTGTATTAATTAGCTTCATGCTGCTCCAGTCCCATCCTATCCAGGTACTAAGAATACAAGTGGATCGGGAGGCCTAAAGGCAGGTATGTTCTGTCATTTTAAATATCATAAATCGAGCCTTCTATTTCAATGTTCCCAACTTCTCTGAGTTTCTTCTAAAAACTAAATTTGGAAGAAGAGACTCCACAGCAAGTAGATAGATACCTTTTATATGTACATGCCTATATAGATATATATGCACATATATAAGTCTTAATAAAAATATTTTATGCTACTTTCTCATGCATATACAAATATTTCTGCGTACCACACTGTATGTAATTTGAAGAGCCTCCATTTGGTAAAAGGCTTCATTTGTCCTCTAAAAGCTTGACTTTTTGTATTTTCTGTCTAAGAGATTAAGTTAAACATATGTTCTTGAACCACCACCAGTAAGATGCTCATATATATTGTCTCTTGGATAAATATATTATATCTACAAAGCATACAAAATCGGTTACTACCATTGCAAGAGGCACACAGAATTGCTCTAAAGCCTTCTAAGTGATGCTGGAACTCAGCTTCCACCAGCAGCACATGTCAGAGACTACTGGAGTGGGATCTTGTTATCATTGAAATATTTTTATGGCAAATTTTCCCTGTAGATTTTTTTTTCTTGTTTGTTTCCTCCTCTTGCCATTTTCCTATTCATATTCTTTGGTGCTTTTCTTCCACTAAACACCCTTCCTTTAGAGCAAAGCTACAGCAAAAGACTGTCTTCACTCCCGTTTGGAGCTCTATTTATCTGATCTTTCTCTGCTGCCAATTTCAGTAGGCTGCTCTCTATTTCTTTCCTCTGGCTTTCTTCTGCTCGCTTTTATCAATCTCTTCTAGTGACCTGAAAAGAAAACCTAAAAATCGAGAGGCACTGAAGTATATGCTGAATGCCCCCATTAGCCAAGCTGTAGGGGACACTCAGCACAGAAAAAAATTTTCAACTAACCTTTCAAAATATCTTTATATAAATGTTCTACAAAATCATCCTGCTGGTTCCAGGTCCGCTGGAGACACCCAAGAAAGAATAATTCTGGGGCATCAGACATACCATAAAGGAGAATAGCTCAGAATTCGACCAAGGGACTCAAGAGAGATGGAGTTCTTTGGTCTTAGGGACATTTTTTCCTACCTTCTCCCTTTTATTAATAAATAAAGAAAAGGGGAGTTGTTCAAAGTCACCACAGAGATCTAATGTTTCTGAACTTGTGTGCCTCATTCAACTCACTGAATACCTCTGTCATCCCAGAAAGATACATGACTCATTCTGGGAAGCCTCCTGCAAACCCAGCCATGACTCTTCAAACATTTGCAAAGCTATTTTAAAAAGTTTAATTCAGTCTTATTTCTGGACCGAATAAACCTCTTTCCCTATTCTCCCCCATCCTCCTCCCCAGCTCCCACAGGTCGTAGCTTGTCTAGATCTAGGGAGGGTGGAAGGAAGGGAAAATGGATAGTAAACTCATTTTAGGTCAAACAAAAGGCATTCAGTCTCTGTCTTTCCTAGTCATCTTTTCCTCATTTCCTTTTGTGTTGTCTCAAAGGACATTACACAGTTGGCTTCTCAATCAAGGACAAGGCAATATCAAACACATTAATTTGTCCATGAAACAATCTTTAAGTGTTGACAAAACAAAGCTTAAAAAATGAAGACATTTTTAAACATTACTGATGCCAAAACCTGGCCTCTTTAAACGATGTATTTCAGTTTTCAGGATTGAACACTGACCAACTGGTATTTTGGTGTGATCCTCAACAGTGCGCAGTTTTTAATAAATGGTAATTAAATATACAGCAGGTATCAATAAGTAAGTACAGAACCTGGAAGACCTGCAAGCACTAAGAGCAGCTCATGATGCCTGGTGTGCAGTTTCGACTCACAAATAATGCAGCTTTCCAGAATTTCAGCAATGTTTATAGCAAGGATGACATGATTTTCAGCCATCTATCAATTCAGGATATTCCAGTCCAGAAATCACAATATACTTCTAATTTTTTTGATGGAGTTATTTTGTTATTTGGTAACATGCCTACCTAGCTGTCCTTGAGAGTTGAAACATAATTACAGATCTGTATTTCAGCTGCATCATGTAATGAAGTGCTCGTAACACTGAAGATCACTGCCAAAATTAACCAGAATATTCAACAATATTAATATTTAACATTTGTCTGCTATTCATTATGCCTCCGAAATACCACCGAGACTTTAATTTTCTGTAGTGTAATTATTATAAGCTATGAGCAAGTGCATTATGAGGTTTCTTCAAAACAATGATTGTGAAATAGAAAGATGCATAACCAAATAATAACAGACCAAGTGCTCTGCATATTCAGGAGAAACTGCATAATTAGGAAAGAATTCCTACTGATATCGATTGAGAGTTTTGCCTGATGGTGACAATCTTAGGTACCATAACGGCATTTGCTTTAAATAATAATAAATGAGCTCCAGAGCACTATACCATTAGCAATCATCTAGTAAACTCATATTCAGCCAACCAAGGCAACATATTTATGAAATAATAAGGACAATAAAAAAGTTAAAAACAAACAAACAAACAAAAACCCCTTAGTTGGTTAAAGCTGAAAACCTACCTTCACTATTCTAAATTATTTCAGAAATGCAGCTACTCTCTATGTTTCTGTTGCTTTCTTTTGGGACTCAGCCAGGAGTGCCCAACGTCAAGACATCTAGACAAAAGGGAAGACTGCATATGGGAATAACCTAATGCCGAATAAAAATCACAGATAACTTTATAATAATGAAAGAAGTCGCTTTGCCAACTATGCAGAAATGTGTCTCTCCAGCAAAAGCGTGGAAAGGCCTATTGGCCAAAAGCTTATCAAAAAACACGTTAAGTGGGATAATTTTCATACAGCAGTAACTTTTTTCCTTTTCAACTGAATTGGACAATGATGGAAGAATATTCCAGGCCATAACTTCAGTCTCCTGGGTGGCCTTGGGCAGATTTGCTGGGAGTATCTACACAGTATATTGCTGGCAGATGTGAGCTTTTTCCGCCCAAGCTCCAAGCGGAGTTGAAGCTGAATAAATGTGGTTAGCACAGCCCTGTGCCCAACCCACCGCGTCCTGCTGCGAGCCGAGGCATACGAGCTCGAGATCAGACCTGCTAATTCAGATTTGGCACGGCAATAAACGTGTTTGTGTAGCTGCGGTGGGCTGAGATTCCATCTGCCAACAATAGACTTTGTCGACATGCCCTCTGCTCCTCAGCTCCATCGCTAAAACCGGAGATAATAATTAACGCCTGTATCTGAAAAGTGATATTGCGGAGGCAAGTTAATTTACTCTCACAATGAATGTCAACATGCTCTAAAACTAGAATTACGCAGCCATGTAGTTATTACTGAAGAGAGTAAACCTTTTTCCACATGTATGCTATGGAACCGAGCCAAAATAAGACTATTTACATACTTCATGTTCAATTTGGTGAGCTCTCCACTTGGAGAATATAAGTATTCCCACGTCTTTGGTATTATCTTCAAGGTTCATGAGACTTACGAGTACCTGACAACTCAACATACCTAAACAAACCTGGGATTTTGTTTTCTTAAAAGTGTCAACCTAAATGAGTTATACGAAAACAAGTCACCTACTAAGTTTCCCTATGAGAGCGGCCAACTTTGCTTCAACACCTTCCCAATTCTCCTGCCACTATTCACAGCAACTGTAATTAGAATGGAGTCCCTTCTAACGGACGACATTCTGCACGCTACATTACGGCTGAACACTTTGGAAAATTCTTCTGAGAAGTTTCAAATGACAATAATAAGCTTCCCCACTCCCTTTTTAAAAAGAAATCTAATTAATCGTTCTGTCAATCTCATGCAAAATGTTCGTTGTTTTTACATTATTGTTTACTTGTTACTGTAACTGTACGGTGCAGAGAAAGAGAGAGGATGAGGAATAAACCATGGAAACTCCACTAACTGTTGGATTTTTCCTTTTATATTTTGTATGTTATTCATGTGCTGGTTTTATGCTTTTATTTTTCAGGGCACAGGAACTTCCTCAACCACATTTGAGAAAATAAACCTCAACAATCCCCCACATCAAGGCAGTGCAATTTTTGCGAGTGGTTACATAAATTATCTCCCCAAATACTTTGTGAAGCAATATCTTGCGGTATTGAGAAACACACAATGCTGTAACTCAGAAGGTCAAGATTTCATGGTTTAAAAGACGGCACATCCACAAACGTGGCACGTCCCTTCTCTGGGTATACGATAATCCACCCACTTACCCACGCTCACACGGTGCCTTTACAGCCTCTGGAAACACATAAACCTGCAAAGCTGTTCCTTCTGCTACGCAGATGTTAATAACCGCCTCAGGAGCAGGAAGTAAAATTGCATGTTATCAGAAATATGAATCTCAGACAGTTGGAAGTGAAGCTGCTGAGCTGTACTTTTTTCCCTACAGGTTTCTTTGTGCCCCGAGTTTCTCCAGTGCTGAAGTTACCTTAACTTTCTTACACAGAAATATTTGAATTAATTCAAAATAATAATTGCGGGAAAGGATAGTTACAGGGAAGAAAAGAAATAGTCCCAAGCATCAGAGATTCGGGAGCATAAATTATATTGAAAGTCTTAAGTTCTTATGTGATGAAATCACATTGACTTTGAAAAAACTTGTGATCCTGTGCATTTGCAGACCTTCCCCCATAACAGCAACCTCAAACCTCATAGCTAAATGTAACAAACCCACATGTGCAGTGAACCTTAAGTGGAACTGTTTGGTACCTCTCTGCAAACGTCATCTATTTTCATTACCAAAATCAGAGCCAGCACTGGGTTTACGCTGCAAAGAATATAGAATATACTTGCCCAGAAACTATCCAGGGAGGGAGGAAATTGCTACCTGAGCTCTTGTATGTGCAGGGCGAGCGGCTGCCTACAGATACCCCTGGGTTGTGCCAGACTCGGAGGGGTCCCCAGAGGACACCACACGTGTCACCGTACCCACATTCACCAATCCACCACCTCCAGGAACAGAGGGAACCATTCTCCCACCCCACGTCAGGGCCTTGCAGGACCCCAACCTTCCTAAGCTCAGCGCCGAGTAGAACAGAGCAACTTGTGAAATAGAAAGACAAGTTGAGCTGTCTTGAGAAAAAGAAAAAAAAAAAGAAAAAAAAAAAAAGGGAGCCTTAAGAATGAAGCCAGCAAGCTTTGAAGAGCCAGCAGGCTCCCATGTTAGCCATATGCCTTCATATGTCTGTTCTGTGGGAGTGTTACAGCTCCTGCTGTTCCATTCTTCACTTTTTAAAGAAAATGTTACAAGGCCACAAGGACTCACAAACATTTGTTGACATTTCTTCTGGGTCAGCCTTAGGAGGCCTGCAAGAATTCAAACATATGGCAGTATTTAGTTGCATGAGGGAATGGGTTGTTTCAGAGAAAAGCAGTATTTCGTTGCAAAACAGTTTAATCCACCATAAAGGTTTTAATTTTTTCTGGCCAAAATCCAAACTTTTCTCATTCTATTTTTCACATTATATTTTTAAAGCAACAGCAGTTTATCAGTTGAGCTGGTATTATGAAATATTTCAAGCTATTTCCTACTGTCCTTCACAGAAATAATATCTGGATCTGAGGTTCCTGGTCAAACAGATTTGATGCGTGTTTACATTTGAAAAGGGGGAAAAGAGAAAGGACCAATTTATTACTGAAATGAAGATTATTTCCCAAACTTGTCAGAGGATGCAGAACTGTTGCCATTTTGAACCACAAGATCACTTGAATTGGAATCTCAACACGTTTCTGTAGCAGTAGGTATGCATTTGCAAAGCAGAAAAATGGGATTTCCAAGGCTTTATCTTGTTATTCAGATGACATTGTTCTAAGTCAGTTGCTACTAAACGCACAATAGCTCACTTGCTGGCATTCTTTATACCTTGCTGTTAAAGAAAAAAATTACATTGCAGGCAGAGATCTGAGCCGAGGTTTGTCTCAAGCCATGAATAAAGGGCAGCACAAAGTTAAACTTACTCTAAACAACCCTGGGAACTCACCTGACACAGCTCCAGTGACCGGGCTGAAGCATTGGGTGTGGATCACACCAACCTACCCCACAAGGCGGGGTAAAAGCCCTGTGCAGACTGTTTTTTCTTCAATTTTTATTTCCTTCAATATTACAGCAACCTAACGAAGGACCTCCGGCCACCCTTTCACTTGCATGATATTAAATAGGCCACAATCTTGCCTCCTAATTGTATAGCCCAGTATTTAAAATCACAGATTTAAGTAGTTGAAATGGAAGGTCTTGCATGGAAAACAAGGATGCAAGAGCCATTCCCTGTTATAAAAACATTGTTGTTTTTTTCCAAAATATACAGCAGACATGGTTTTTAAAAGGCAGGCCTGACCCAGAAGTTATGCTTTTCCTAAAATGTTCTGTTAACTATTATCTACCCTAACACATTCATAGACTCATAAAAAGTTATCTAATTTTAACATCTTGCACAAATTAATGGAACATCTCTGGATGGGGGAGTTTAAGAGCTAGAGGTAGCATGATTTTTGTATGCACTTCCTTGTGAGAAAGCATCAAACATTCTGAAATTTAAAACGAGTCAGAGGACAAAATGTTGCCATTACAAATTGTGTGGATCTATAAATGACGAGATTGAAATTTCAAGTCAAGTTACATTTACCTAACTTCCATGCTCTCAACAAGACTGTCACACAAATTTGGTTAGAGAGATAACTATCCAATACACTGCAGACTTTGCAAATCTTTATGAAACAGAGCACGTCACATCTCATACAGCTTTGCAAAAATAAAGTTTTTATAATTTTGCTAAAATTAATTTGACATTTCCTGAAAGTTATCCACCCACATTTAACCTTTATCCAAAATTACCTTTTATTCTTAACTGTTCAGTAATAAACTGCACGAGGCATTCTGATACTAAGGGAAGGTAAAACTGAGTTTCCGGATGCAGTTATTAGCAATGATCACAACCAGGAAAACAAACATTACAATGAGTAAGAACCTGTAGCTTCAAAGGAAACAGTAAATCAAACAAATACTGATTGTTAGTCACCACATAAAAACCCTGATGACTTGGGGATGGGAAGATTTGTGCTCAAAAGCTGAATCTGGCCATGATGGAAGGTCCTGACTCTACAGAAGACACATTGGTATGAAGAAAGCAGCGTCCTCGGTGCAAATCAGATGCAAAGATTTTAGTCAAACACACATTTGATGCAGTAAATAAAATGTAGTTGTTGAGAACGTACAGTCTAACCTAACACAGCAGTGCCCAACCTGGCAGCTGAATTCAAAGCTTAAGAATCTGAGAGCCAGATGGATCAAAAGATATATCAGCAGCACGGGAAAAATAACAAAACAATGAATAAAAGGGACTGTATGACTCACTCAAATGTCAGCAAGAAAATGGCATCAGAGAGCTGAAGCCATCAGCTTATAACAATAACTAAAAGGTTAAAAATAAGTTTTATGCATTCAGAGAGGCAGGAAGACTTGATGGCAAATTTTTCATTGCCTTCAACGGCAAGGCTGTAAAGCAATTAAAACCAGAATTGTAAAGGAATTTTTATGATGAATTTTTAATACAAGCACTTGGCATTACATTTACATTCTTGCCAACATTATGATGGCAAGAATTATCATGGGGGTCATGATGGCCAGCCTTTGTCTGACAGAGATGAGCAGTTGTGCTTTGGACTCTTAGAGACAACTGTAGCTCTCCATTTTGTCTTGAGGAGAACCTAATTCCAATTACCCAAAAGCAGAGAAGAGTTTGTTCCTGTATTTAGCTACTAACCCCTATCTAATTCACTCCCCTTTTACATGACAAGAAATCGAAGATACTCTGATGCACCCGTGAGCAATTATAAAAGTTATGCAAATATTGCCAATGTATCTCTAAATATTCATTTCATATTAAATCTTTTTGATCAGACTCACACACTTTCAGATTCTATTTCTGCAAATATTTCCCTCAATTCAGATTATCAAGCGCATTTGCTGAAACAGCATATTTTAAGTAACTATTCACAGCAGACTTCCAACTTGTAATTGCTAATATTCATGTCAGAAACCTAACTCAAAACCTACACTTATCCATTTAGGAAACTGAAGGTTATCACATTACTTGTACATCCCATCAACGCAGCTCAAAATGCATCAAACGGCTCACAAAAATTACCAGAATAAAATACGATTATGCTAACAATGCACGTTTGTGACCTTGTGCAAGCGGTCTACTGAGATGAGGAAAGCTGATGACATACACAAGTGTTTGCTGAATATTTTGCTGAAATTAACTAATTTTCAGTGAATATATTAGTATGTAACTGTTGCATGAACATACTGCAAATGGAAAAGCAAGATGACCTTCATTTAATGAATTCTTTCTTACAAATTAACTACACTCCTATAAAAAAATACTTAAAAATCTCAACTATAGATACACAAATTGTTTCTGTTTTAAATGGATTCATAATGCTTTATTAAAAGATGCAATTCTGGAATAAACAACTGGAAATTAAGTTGATGTGGTTTAATATTGTTCTTTGTAGACCCTGATGTACCTCCAGCTGAAATCAATGCAAGCCAACTAAATAAATGCTCTTGGCAGCTACTTGTTTGTGCCTTAACATATTAGCCATTCTTTTGAGGAAATCAATTTTTATTAATGATTTTTTTCACTTTTAAAACACTGCAACTGCTTCTGAAAGTCACCAAACGCATACTGTCTTCTGCACAAACTTGCAGACAAATAAACCTTGACTGTCAAGTTCATAATTGCAACACATTTTCAACTCCTATGCTTCTATATTATTCTTTGGTCAATATTTGTATTCCTTTTCTGCTCGGCGTGAGACGCTGCTTCAGCTGCTTGTGGAGACTCTCCTCCAGCAAAGCCACCTCTGGGGCAGCGTCTGCTCTTATTGCTTTGTTTTCTTAATATAACCCGTTCAGCTGAACACTCTTCCACACTCCATCATCGTTAACACAACCACAGCGAATCCAAGATCTCAGAAAGCTCTGTACTGTTTCTCGTCTTATCTTTCATTTCTACGAGGGGTTATGAAACATTAAAAGGCCTAGCTAATATTAGATTGTTGTAAAGCTTCCTGAGCTGTCTCTTTTCATTTCAACCATTTGTAATAAACATCCCAAGATATTTTTTTTTTAAGGCAGACTCTCGGTGGCACAATATGTGCTAACTTCTGTTTCAACCTTTCATACCACGGCTGATAAATGTTGTGAGCCAGACTCTGTGGAGATATATGGCTATTGAGAAATGTCATAATAAAAAACATGCAAAGCTCCATCGCATGTGAGATTAAATGTTCTATCCATTTGTTTAATTTTAACTTCTAAACTCTGAGGAACAGAGAATACATGACCGTGATTTTATGGCAAGTTAGGAGCATCTGTTTGGATGAACTGTAATAATCACAGTTAGAATTTCTCATTATCTACGTCCAGTTGAATGCTCAACACTTCTGGATGTTGTCAAATCTAAACAAACTGCAGTCCCTTTTTCAGCAATAACTAGCTACAATTAGCAAACTTGATGGCTGCCTCAATCAAAAATATCGCAAGTGAGGCTTTGTAATCCCCACCACTCGGGCTGAAATACAGATTTGGTCAAGATAATTTCCATTGATATGAAGCCTAATAAAATATATCAGCTCAAGCAACTATTATTTTCATTATCCAACAATATAAATGGCTTTGCTACACAGAAACAATAAACATGATGGGAGCTTTTCAGATGACGTCTGACTTACATCAAAATCAGGAAAAACTAGGTAAGCCAAGCACAATTTAAACTCACCACTAGAGTTTGTACGAGATCCAACCATCCTGCTGTATCACCAGTCCTACGCTGTAATCCTGGCAAGACACCAGCAGCAGCTCAGTCTGATGACTGTATTCTCATTAGGAGCACCTTTGCAGTATTTAGCAAGTGCTTCATCCTCCTTTGTTACCACTTAGTACAACCCCAAATAAATTGCATCCAGTTCAAGAGTAAATTCTTCCCACTCTTGGGAAGGAAGAATTCCAACTCAGCAAATTGACGTTAACCTTTTTACTGTCTTGCATTAAATACCAGCATGTTTTCAGTAACAGTTTCAGTTCAGATTTTTCTCAGATAGTTTTTGGCTGGAGATAAAACATCTTGTAACTGATCTTTTCAACAAAAGCTAAGGATTAAGCAGCTCCAGCTGGAAAGAAGGCAAAACCAAGTTGACCATGTCTTTAAGAAGAGCACAACTTTTTCTGAATGGCCAAAATGCCATTGCTAGAATCTCCCCAGTACAGCCGCTGTGCCAATATATTGCTCCTCTTTGGTCCCAAGCTGAGCTGGTTTCATGTGCTTTAAAATGTACAATTTTCTTTTAATTTGTCATTTTCACAACCTTTCTAGCATCTGCATTGGTCATTCTTTTCCTGTTTTGGCCTAACTCACTTTCGTATTCCTAAATCCCAAAAGCAAATAACATTTTTGTCTTAATTCTACGTAGAAAAGGTGACAAAAATAACAGAATTCAAAGCAGTCTATTAAATGCAGAACAGTAATGAAAACATATAACATATAAAATTCAGGTAGAACTCTCTCTCACGTATAGACAAAGAAACCAAATCTGCACCCCATTTTCTTGAAACGTAGTTTTTGGAGAAATAAGAACCAAAAAAATGAACAGGAATCCATGCTAAAGGACAATACTACCAAAAAGAAAATGTTTGTCAAGCACTTTTCTCAGCCTACCAGCTATTAAAAGATTGAGTGTCAGCTGTCTCTGTATTTCATTTCGATTTGTACCCCATCCCCATAGTACAAACTCACAGATGCATTGCGTATAAACCAACAATGCCGAGGAGGAAATAAATCCACAAAGGCTTCCATAGAAAGGAATGCTCCTAATTTTCATATCTAACATCGCTGACACCTTTTCTCTACTTGAACATCTTCCTTAGCGTTTCCTTTCTGCTGAGCAGCTCCAGCCCACCTTAACCAACCACAGCCGTAACCCGTGAGGGCTCTGACCTACAGAAATACTTGCCAGCAGATTTTGAAAGAACAAGAGCTTGGCGTTGATAGTTTCTCACTTATCAGCAATAATTAAGTGCTTTTTGCACAGCAGAAAAGTGCTGCAGGAATATGAGCTTTCTTGGTGGACAAGAACCAAAAGAGCTGTTCCAATTTCAAGGTTTTATCCTCAAGTACCTGCTACTGACATATGCAAAGCCCCATCTGTAACAAAGCAGTTTGAGAGCTATTTTCTTTATTTTTTTTGTCTTACCTCTCCTTAAACAATCATACCTTCAGACACAGACAGAGAAAAACACCCCTGGTCTGGAGAAAATACGGTTTGCACTTAAAATACACAGAAGAATGGAAAATGGTGCTTAACCATAAGCACTAAGGATTGTATCATACTGCGTACAAATGGCACGTGTGTTCCACCAGCAACGAGTGACATTCCCAAGCTAAGAAGTACTTAATTTAGCTAATTTATTGTCAATGTGTATGGTTAACCATAACTCCTTCTGCAGGTTCTGAAGGCCACTGTTGGCCATATTCAGTTGTACTGTACGTATGTTACATCCATGGGTTTTTTACCCTCCTGCACAACACTTTTTTGTAAGAAAACTCTTCAGACCTTTTAGATACCTTAGATTGGAAATTATTCCTGGTTTGACAGTAGGACCTATTTCCCTAAAGGCTCTTCATTTCTGAAACCATTGGAAACATATTATAAGAGATGGGCACAGCCACCTAGGAAGGTGTAAAGAGACAAATGACCTGGATAAAGGCCATAAAACAAGTCATTAGAAGAACCCACAATGGCAGGAGAAGAGCCCACATTTTTTACTAAGATCCCTCTAGATTAGAAAATGTGACATTAACCCATATACTCTATCAATCTCTATCTATCAATCTCTCTTGTCGGTTTTTACAGGACCCAAAATCCCTTCTCACTGACACCTTTTTCTGTTGGTGATACCAGTGTTTCTTTAAAATAAGTCATTTTCTAAAGTAATTTAAAATTACTTTAGAAATATCTTTTAAAAAAATTGCAGAAACTTTAGAGGTGTCTAAATTAGCAGAGTCTCACTTTCTCTGGCACCCTGAAAACACGGGTCCAGCCTACATCAGTCAGAGATGTATGGTTTCAGCCCCTCCTCGCTGACAACGGTGAAAGACAAAAAACTGAGAAGTATTTCAGCTGGCAAAGATAAGTCACTTCTGCTAGATAAGTTTAATTCATGAACTGATAAAAGTATTCCTTTGCCAACACATGCTGTGCTTAAAATAAGGATCATTACTGATACAGATATCCTGGCATAACTATATTAGCAAACACTTTCTACTGCAGAACAAGACCAAAACCGTATCTTCTTCACTAGAAATGTTTTCCATTTGAAATTTTGAACCACAAAAAAACTTTAAACTTGGAGCAGAAGGTCTGGAGAGAGTAAATTTCTTTAAAAGGTTACATATTTTACTTTTGAAGCAAATCTTGTTTTATGCTACCGTCCTGACCTGAAAGTAATTACAAATACCAATATGAAAAAAGACATAATTTCAGGCACCTTACCTGTGAATACCACCTCTATATTCTGTAGTTCAACGAGTCTAATTTTAGTGGATTTTCCCTGTTCTCATCATGCTAAACAGGAACAGCTACGACTGACGCTACACAAAACAGTAGACTTTCACAGTAACTGTGCATACATCTCCATGTATCCATATGGCTTTGAATATACCCATCTATTCTGTCCCATACAGAAACAAGAGGCAGACAAGGAAATAAATTTGGAAGCTAGTTTCGGTTGAATCCAACTGACGTGACGTGGGAGCTCACAATTCCTCTTAAGTTCAATCTTAGCAAAAAGAAAGATTTGCTAATGACTTTGAAAACTCTTACATGAGTCATTTGCTAAGAATACTAAAGGATGGAATTAATTTTCCTCTGAATTAAAAATTCTAGATTTTTTTTTTTTTTATTCCAGGAAAGAAGTATTTAAAATCACAGCAAGTCTGTTGCTTTATGATTTTTGCCTATTTTAGCATCCAAGAAACGATAACTTCAAGGTAGTAAATGCCCTTTCTGTTCTGCATAAAGAATTACCATTATTTGGTCTATGACTGAAACAGATATTTGGTAACATTATTCTAAAAGAAGCTGGAGAAAATAATAACAGTTCAAGAAAAAGTAAAAAATCTATTGAAATTCTATACAATAATATCTGGAGAAAATACTTGGAAGAAATTATTAGCCTGCATTGATTTAATGCTCTTTCTTTTGAAAACGTTAACAGTTCTTTGGGGGACTATTACAGCCAGATTTATCTGAATTTTGTCTCATTCTGTGGTACTCTCATCACCTCCTTGAGGAACAGTTTACTGCTGAAATAAAATATTTACATTTCCTCCATTTTAAATCTAAGGGAAAAAACAACCAGAACTCAGTTGGGTACTGAATTTCTTGGAAAAAAATAAGTGGAAAAGAGCAAATGAAATATAGGGAACATTTTGTGGTCTGATCTACTGTAAAGAATTTTCACAAAATTTATTTTTCAATGGTAAGGACAAGACTATGGATTTCATTAGAGGTCAATTAATCAAATATATGCTCCTTGGTTTTCTCAGTCTCTGTGAGAATATAACAATCATGTAATATTTAATTTGAAAGAGCACAAGAGTTATTTTGTACAGAAAAACCCCTTGAAAATAAAGGTCGGCGTCTCTGAGCTGGAAGATGTTACGTAAATCTGAAAAGGATAATTTTAACGAACAACTTAAATTTCACACTCTACTTATTATCTGAAGCTTTAATGAAAAGTGTTGGTAATCCCTTGCTCAAAGATCCCTATTCCAACAGTGTTTCTTCTACCTGGCTTCAGAAGCAACAACTCACCCCAGGATGATATTGGGGGTTATTTAACTATGGCAGTTCAGAAGAACCAGACTGATTTAGTGGGTTCAGTCCAGGCTTAGGTAATTAAAGCTTGTACAGCTGAGTGAGTTGGAAGGGCTGTAGCAGCTTTATCTCGATCATTCAACAGGAGAAACTCTTCTGACAACCATTTAGGCTCAGTGCCATGTAAATATTCTGGCATAAGTAATTCAATCCTCTTCACTCAGCTTCCTTCCAGCAACCCATGGCCTCTTCGAAAGATGACTATTACATTTGCTTCTGAGGATGATAAGATGCATATTATATGCCTGTAAAGTACATAATTGAAATAATCAGAAGCACAGCTAAAAAAAAAAAGCCAACAAAAAAAAGGGGGATGCCTGTAGTAAGTGTGCTGGAAAATTTGAACTGAAAATCTGAGCTTGGGAATCCACTGTATGTGGCACTCTGAACATTTAGACCTGACCCATGAAAGTTCAGCAGTAAAAATCTCATTGAGTTCAAGCAGATCAAGAATGTGGAAAGGGAATCCGTGGTATATTTAAAAACGGGCAATAGAGACATAGGTTAAAAGAAGGATCCGGGCACTGAAAAGATGAAAGCCTAAGCAATATAGGGGTGAAAAGTCAAGAATAAGGATTCATTTTATCTCTGTCTTCTTTAATGAAAGAGGAATAAAAAGAAATTTTATTTGACAGAGTGCATATGGAGCAAAGAAGATCCATGTTCTTCCCGACTGGCGCTGCTTACTCTGTCTTTTATTTCAGCTCTCACGATGGAGCCCATAAACATAGTTTGCTGCAGAATAGAACTTAACATGAAACAGAAATTTTAAGTACAACATCTCCATGATCCTTCCCTTTGCCTATATTTAAGCACGTTAATCCATCCTCAAAAGGACAGACACCTTCCACATAAATACATGCTAAGATTCCTTTGATACCCAAGAATATATAAAGCTGCTTATCATCCCCTGAGACAATGCTACACCTTGCCCAAACTTCACTGAGAGCACTTCAGAAAAGAGCAAACAAGAAACCGGTGTCGGTCATACCCCTGCGTTAGTCATATTTGGTGTCAAGGGTCCCTTTCCCTCGAGCACTTAGAAATCATAGTTCCACAGATAAATTCTTTGGAAATTTCTCGAAGGAGCACCGGTGCATGTCCTGTATTCGGTGACATAAAGCAAAGCTGAGAGATAATTATCCTGTAAGCATGGAGTCAGTGCAGTGTAAAAAAAGGTGCCAAAAATTCCAATGCTGTCATTAACTGCTGCTGGCTGCTTGTCATCTGAGAGTGGAGGACAGCCCGTCAGCCTGCACTGGTAGATGGGGAGATGAGAACATACCTGTACACAGCAGGATACTTATAAAATCTAATCATGCAGGAAAAAAAAATACAGAAATTGCCTCACAAAGAGTTGTAGCACTTATTTCAGTTACATGACATTTCATTTTTCCTGTAGAGCTGGCAATGTCATATTGCTGATCTTTCCCTGATTTAAAACCAAGTTTCCAAAAACCCATTAAATACTGAATTTTTGTATAGTCCCTGAATTGAAACAGGATCAAGGAGGAAAAGAACCACTAAATTACTGGAATGTTTTGTCTATTTGAAGCTGATCTATTTCCTTTGAAAGCTGTCAACATTAATATTTTTAACTATTTTTAAAGCACCCTGTAAATATTTGTTTCTGCTCTGGCTTCTGTTATCATACAAATAAGCGAAGAAGTTGCCTCCATGGCTAAGGTGTTGTACTACTGAAGAAAAAGAAGAGGAGGACCAGACCTTTTTAGTCTCTGACTCCAGCCACCTCAGGCAGGCAAAGCAGAAGTACTGCAGAAAGGCACATCCACTCAAAAGCACAATCACGTGTATGCAGCATATAGGTTTCAATGCTAGAATAAACTTAAGACGTGCAATACAAGACCAAAAAGTTCAATAAATATAATGTGCCATAAGAAGAGAGCTTGGGAAATCAACAGGCTTCACCACTGGCATAGATCCTGGAACACTTTTGTTATATAAAAACCCCAGATGATACTATTAAAAAAAAAAAATTAAAAAGATCACATTCCATGTTACAGAAGAAGAAAAGTACAAACTGAAAAAGAACCCCAGTGAGCCTGATCCGAGCCCACCTAACCCCTGCACAAACCGTGACACCTAAGAAAAACGTGAACCATTCCCTTACTCTCCTGCCTGCACGCCAAAATGAAATAAAAGGTGTTCCTGTTTGTTTGTAGCATCACAGTATTTACAATAAATATCTTAATCTACTATTTCAACTGATAAATGTGCTTTTTATTTTATTTAATGGCTGTGCAAGTTCTGTAGCCATTTCAAGAGACAACTTGCTAAACTTCTAAACCATTTTAACTTTATCTGATTTCTCTTTCATCTCTCTTATTGAGTTGTAAAAAACATTTTTCTTATTCATAGAGAGTGCCACAAACACAGATTTCAGCTGACGCCTGATCTACATGACAGCTGCTGAAGCCACGGACAAGAAAAACCATATATCAAATTGAATGAAGCAGGATATAAACGACGGCACCTTCCGCGGTAGGTGCATTGCTGAACATCGCATCTGCAGAGCTGGTTAAGATATATTGCTGTGACTATTGTATTTTTCCCTCATGGCAGTGGCAGATTGAGGGTACTTCTGCTTAGACTTCAGCAGGTCTTACTCTCCTAGAAAGCTCGTGGCAGCAGGACTAAGGCAACTCCGAGGTGAGACTGCATGAAGTGACATTTCCCACACTGAACTCGGTATTTTTATACATATATCTATATATCTGTGTGAGACGTAAACATGGAGCTTCACCTGGTTCCATCCACCTCCAGGTGCAATTCCCCAGAGAGGACACATCCTCAGATGGCATGAACTGCCATCGCACCTAACCCTTAGTTATTTCCACCTTTCCCCTTTCCTTCTCAGGCTTTGAGGAACATCCATTCTCACCCGGGCAGGCTCCCCCCAGGTGGCCAGGTGGAGCTCAGACAAAGACAAGCTCTGGTGACATTTCCAACTGGCATCCTTTCAGCTGACGTTTAATCAACAGCAAGATGTGCTGATGCTCAGAAACATCAGAGTCCAAGCCCAGGTGCAGTTCAAGTGAGGTTTCGATGTGACAAGAATATCCTGCAAAGCTCCCAAAATCAGTTTGGGGTTCATGCAGCTCACAGGCACTGGGTATAGAAAGGAAAATTTAAAAACTGTAGCCCATTCCTGTGCCCCCTACACTACAGCACATACAATAGGAATGGGTCCACTATAGGAATATGAATTTTTGAGCATATACATCATTTACCTCTGGGAACATGACAACCATCACTACATTACTTGCCCTTGCTACATGCCTCTCTCTATAAATCTTCCCCTCTTGACAGTTCCTTGCAAATTTTTAAACAGTACAGTCAATGGATGTGGAGAAATGGCAGGAAAATAGGGATGGAAGAAAAGAAAGATGGAAGGCAGACAAAACAAATGAGGGGCTGGAGAGCAGCTGGAGAGCAGAATGAGATGGCATTTCCAAGGACTGCGCAGCACATGCAGTAACTGTTGTGAAAAGTTAGAAAAAGAAAAAACAGTGCCCAGTGTTACAGCTTCATCATCACTTTAACAGGGCCTTTTATTGGTGAGTTCTGTGCAAAATGGGTCTTCCCTTCCCTTGAATTTTCTCTGTCTCTCAAGGTTACCTGGCTTTACGTTTGTCTTCTGCACCTCTTTCAACCTACAGAGCATTATCTAAGTATTAATCGTACAACTTTACTCATGTGAACTTAGTTACAGTGTTCACTCCCATTTTTATACGTGCAGTTGCTGCCTCTACATTGACATAACGCTGTTCAGAGGCATTTTGGCACATGTTGGATGTTAACAGTTACTATATAAACCAAAGTTTCATTCCAGTTTCATACAGAGATGGAAATATTCACAGATGTCAGATTTGTGTCCTCTCCTGTACTTATGAAACTCGAAAATACAAGTCATCACGCATGTAATACACCCACGCCCCCTTTTCTTAGCATGGACTAAAATACAATTAAAATACAATACACTATGACGGGTTTTGAACTCTTAACATCAGATTAGGGGTTTAATTATGTATTAATTAAATTATTTCTATAAATGTTTCGGTAAAGGACTGCAACAGCTGTCCACATAACATCTCACTAAGACCGTGACTATCAACATCTAAATATGTTCTGCATTTCTGTTAAGAGGTTCTACAGATATTTTCTTTGATCAAAGGTGGATAAATCTTGCACTACCTGAATTTCTGTACGTGCTAGAACACGGAATATATTTGTTTATACTGTTGCATTATAAAATATGATACAAATAAATACATATTCCTACGTTTTAGCCTGAATATCCTTACTTGGGCAGTGCAAGGGAAAAGGGAAGTATCTGATGGATGCCACATATAAAACTCAGTAATTGAATGATCTAAATTATAAATCTTATGCTACAGTAGCTCTGTGACACTCTGTAGAGGACCTAGCTATCTAAACCAATAGATGCATTACAGTCCTCATTTAGATAATATTTTTAGCTGCTATAAATGCTATCAAAATCCTCTACACTTTCTCTATTTATTAAAGTATAATAATCTTCTCTTCAAAAAATATCTTGTTAAGCACTTTTATTTTCATAAAGCAAAGGTTGGCCTTAGCAGGCAACAATCAATGATGGAGATTTTCATTTACATCATCTTAATTTCTTAATTGCCTTTTAGTCCCTAACTTAGTTTGGAAAACATTGATGGGAGAGGCTCTATATTGTAATTACGACTACACAAACAAAACGGTACCTTTCCATTCAGTCAAATATAGAGCAATAGCACACAACACAGTGCTTTTAGTCCAACTTTCTCCTGAAAACAGGACACACGGTCCAGTTTTCAATGCTTTCCCTTCCCACTTCTCACCTTTCAGCATGACATTTTATCCACTGATTTATTTTTATAAGGACACTTCTCCCTGAATAAATGTTCTATGGAACTCAAAGGCTTGTGTAATTGAATTAACAAGTTTATAGAAAATAAGTTATAGCCAAAATTGCAAAGGTGGGGGTGGGGAAAGAAGGAATATTTCAGCAAGATGCAGCCTATTATGTAAATTTGTCACCACATGCCATACATAATGAATAAACCTTGTGCTCTTAACACTTTGATTATAGACTATACAGACAATGCAAATTAAAATTCCTGCTGCTCTATAAACGCAATGAGAGGAAATTATGTAAATTTTAACACATTAGATTGATTTGGTTGAAATGAAACCTGTTCCACTTGATGTTTTAGGGGAAGAGCCACAATTACAATGATTGAGAAAGTGCAGTGTTAATGAAGTGTGTTATTGCTAATCAATTCCTCCTCCTCTGGTAATGGCACAGGCATGTGCACTCTCACTGCATCGCTCGCTGGCAAATGTAACCATAACCACTCACACCACCACATCGCTTCCATGGCTGAAATGAAGGCTTCCATCATCTCATGTATATGGTCCTGCTTAACATCAGAGGTTTCACAGGAAAACTATTGCAGACCTTCAGGAAGGGTGTGTCTTCTCCTATCTATATATATACACACACAACATGTGCGTGTGCTTGTGTATATAAATATATATATTCTATATATATACACACACACATAAAACTTTTTTGGCAATACTTCCTGGCTGACTATATTACTGCTGTCTTGAAACCTGCTGTAGATTAGGTGTGATACCAACCATGTAACTTCACCTTGAGATAAATAATTACCTTTCTACTGGCTGATCTCCTGGAAAACATGGAATGAGATTATCACACGGTAATAATTTCAACATGTTTAGTTAATAGAACTGAAAAGAAAAGTCTTTCAAGCCTAAAGCTTTCTGCGCAAATTGAGAAACTCAAAAATCAGACTCAGTGGTTTCAAAAGTTTGACACAAACAACATCTTCTTTCAATAACAGAGTTACCTGGGAATTATGGTGGGAATTTGGCACATCTTTACAACTGGGCATAGCTGATTTCATCCTGTACCTCACTGTAAGGAACTGCAGCACACGCGGCTGATAGAGCTGTTTTACAGAGAGCTGATACGTGAAGCAGATCAGAGCTTCTTCAGAGGAAGCAGAGGAGCATCTCTCCAAGCATCATATCACCATTTTAAACAAAATACTTTGTAGAGCTCCTCACCAGCATGACAATGAATTGCAGAATACTGCACTTTTATCTTGTCTTAAATATTTACTGTGTTATATGAGATAATTAATTAGATTATCTATCATAATTTTGCATTTTGCAGTCCTTTTGTTCTATAAAAATTGACATAGCATTTTTAAAGAAAAAATTTCATTTGCAGATATGCAGTATTAGAAATCTGTGGCACAGGTAAATATGAGAAGGGGGGATAAACCAACTCATTTTATTTTCTTTCTATTTATATAACTTTTACATTATTCTCAGAAATATCTGTCACACTGCATTTGTTTCCTGTCTCTACTGACTTGTCTCCCACTAATTTATTTCTGTTCCTGCTAAGATAGAAGGAAGCGCTCTGCACAGAGACATCTCACTGGCTTCAGCTGCAGGTGGACACATGGGATTGTTGCAGGTCAGGAACAGAACACATACAGAATCAGGACAACACAGGCAATGAGAGAGCTTTTATGCAGGAATGACATAGCAGATAAGCATACAACACACACACTAAGACTGGCACTTACCATAAGAAATTTTAGTAAATTATGTTTCGTCCATGAACATGGAAAAAAGAGGGGTTGGGCCCCCACTGTGAAAGGAAATCTGAGGGACCAAGAGAAGAAAACGCAAAAATAAAAATAAAAGGGAAAAATACAAAGGAATTAATCTTTCCTCAAAATACAGTGACGTTTATTGTCTGCAGGTTGAGCATCCCCTCTTGTATCAGTGCGCACATCTCTGCAACCTTTAGGGTTTTAAAAATGCCAGCCCATTTTTGCTTCGTCAACGCTGAACTAACGTGGCTGCCACCAATGGTGAGAAGCACAGGGAGCGCTTGGGACTGAGCGCTCTTTCTTCAGACCATGGGCTTCTGCCACCACCCTAGGTTCCTGGAGGAATCAGCTCTAGAACTCTCTCCTCCGCATTAGGGCCACAGTCTATGTCACACTGTGCTAATTAGAATCTCAAAGCATGACGTGGTCAAAGAGCCCCTTGGAGCTTGGCAAACATGAGATTTGCAAAACAAAACATGAAAAAATGCGGCAAATTGAGAAACAGGAAAAACAACGTTGACTAAAAGAACTTACAGGAGGTAGGAGCTAAGCATTTCAGTTGGCAAGATTTGGTATAGATGTTTAGTTATATAAAATAAACACAAAGAATCACAGCAGTAAATATCTCACCTCACAGGAACCAGCTTAATTTCCAGCTCACAAAGATCCTAGAAAAACGAATCTCTCCGCACTAGCTTTTGCTTGAATTCTTTGACTCCAGACTGCTTTGTTTATAGGAAAAAGCTCTCTTTGATGTTGGAATATTAGAAGGAGTGAAACAATAAATTTCCCATATTCTAATATCCAGACATCCTAAGCTTGTTCAAGGACCCCTTGATTCATGAAGGCAAATAATTAAATTACCTGAAGCTTTGATCAAGGAGTTGCTGCAGTCCCTTTTTGATGTAGAATGTGGCTGTTTGAAGCTCCAGGCAGACAACTAGCCCATATATTTTTAACCCTTTTGCCACTAGTAGTGGATTTTATGCAATGCTCTGGCATTGCAAAGTGAGCACCCACAATATCATTTGGGGATGCTGCTCCAAAAGGAGCAGATCCGGCAGGATCCTTGTACCACAGACTTGATGGGATGCTTATTGAAAGGCTGAAACTCCCCCTTCCTAAACAAGCTGAAATTACTTTTCCAGTCAAGTTAACTTGCCTTCATATCATGCTTTGGAAGCGGGTCTTTAGATGGCATGTCATAGAGACACATGAAAATACTTATGAGAAGCCTTTGCAATACATGAGTTTTCATCGTGTTCCATGCTTTCCAACTATTTTCCCCAAAAGACACCTCAATGGGCACGTGCTCCTCTAGTCAGGTGAAATAACGCTCTCAAAATAGCAAAAACAAAGAGAGAGTTTCAAGCCTTTCATTCTTCCCTCTCCTCAAACGCAAGCACCTGGATGAAGTCATCTCTGCCACTAACAAGTCAAAGTCCTGGCCACGCTGCCTGTGAAACGAAACGGGAACTAGACGTCCATCCAGACCCCGTCCTCTCAGCTGATTTGCAATTCTGAATATAATTACTGAAAGAATTCCTCTCCATAAATGAGGAATTATGCTCATCTTCATTCATTCTAGGATTCTTTAGGGACATGAGGAGGTTAC
>JAOXJK010000062.1:37394119-37413713 GCA_025774025.1 Xenus cinereus | reverse complement strand
CACGGGCACCCACACGCACCTCCGTGAGCGGGACCGGGACGCCCATCCCCGTCGCCTGTCCCTTGGCTGTCGCCACCCCCTGCAGGCAGCCCAGGACCACCCCACGGAGGCGGCGGTGACACCACGGGTGGGCTGAAACCCACGCCAGACGGGGCCAGCAGTGGCCACCGCCGCTGGAGGTCTCCTGCTCGGGGGGTACCCCTGCCCCACAGCGCAGAGAGAGGAACCGCCCGCGCTGGACACACAGCGGGAGCGTTTTATACCGAACCCAGTCAGGCTTCCTGTCATGAGCAGACATTTGTCTAGGAAAAAAAAAAAAAAAAAATAGAAAAAGTTCCCCAAGCGTTTGTGGATGTGGAAAATGTTGGTCTGCTGCAGCTCAGAGGCCGAGGCCAGGCCCCTCTGCCCAGGCCGATGGCGGTGGTGGGGTGACCCTGTGCTTCTCAAACACACACCAGGCCCAGGGGCTGCCACTTCTCCCTCTCTCTGTTTTCACTGCCTCAAGTGAAAACCCCAGGTGGGGCTGAGCTCTACAAACCCAGGGAGAAGCTCCCTGAGTCAACGTACCCACCTGAAGCCAGAGGCTGGACACAGTCCCCGCCGGCCATGCCCACACGACACACACCGGCCTGCGAGTCCCCTCTCACCCCTCAGCTTTCCTCACGGTGGCCGCGACCCGCGTGCTCCGAGGTGGCTGCCAGCACCGTCGGTGCCATCTGGGTAGCCGTGGAGCAGCACAGAGCAGACCAAGCAAGGATGGAATGTGCAGCCCCTCAAGAATTAAGGGTTGCATTCGCTGCTGGAAATAACGAGGTGCCTCTTTGTGAGGAGAATCTGCCCATCCTCGGGCAAACCAGCCGAGCGTCCGTCCCCCTGCGCCACAAGGCAGCACTCACGCTGCTCTGCCACCACGCCACTAGGCCCCGAAGAACAAGGCTTTTATATTCTGTGGTTAATTAGCTCTGCCAATAACTCCAGGCAAAGAAAGAAAGAAGGAAAGAAAGAAAGAAAAAAAAAAAAATTGGCACAAAAGCTGCCACTGTACAAACAAAGAATTTGGAAGGAGGAAAGCTGATAAACAATACGTCCTAAGGAGGCCGGGGGACACTGAACTTCCCACAGCGGCGGAGCAGCAAGTCCTGCCTGGTGTCCTGCCCCAGGGAAAGTGCAGGAGCCTCCTGGCTCCAGAGCCTTGGAGAATTAAGGCTAAAATTTGCTTAAAAGACATGTTGAGAGTTCACAATCTCTCTGTGTGTACCATGAGATGGAAGGGTGAACAGGGTGAGGTGGCCCACACCAGCACCCAGGGCCACCCCCTGGGCACAGCTGGTTGAGCAAGGAGGGGACCAGCGCTGGGGTGGGAAACTCAGAGCCTTGGGAGAGGCAAGAGAAACTAGTGAAGAAACCCAGAAATGCCTTGGGCTGAGCTGAAAGTGTGAGGAAACAAGCCAGCTAATCAATTGGTACTGAAGTAGCAAGGACTTTGTTTGGTTGGGAACAGGGCTGTGGTGCTAAGAAAGCTAGTTTGGGGAGTGGTTTTTGATAGAAAACTCAAGGAGTAATAAATTGCCATCGAGAAATAAAACACGTAAAGGATCACTCGAGAATGTTTTTGGGGAGACGCAGCTGAGGAAGGAGAATGATGCACGTTAGTTTGGAACGGTTTTGTCAAGAAATTGGTTTTGGACAGAAAATATGAGAAAAAGGGAAGTATGTCTCAAAACAGTTCCATACAGTCCCAGTCCAAACTTACTGCCTTTAATGGACACCATCAGTCTCCTGTGATGACAGTATGAGAATTACCATTTGTTTTCTTTATGGATACACGGTAATGAGTGCTACTTAGTGCAGCTCTGCCAAAATTCCCACTAAGCTGAAGCCCAGAGCTGGGCAGTTGGCTGAGGATTTTTTCCCTTTTTCCCTTCTCTTGCTGGCTTTAGCAGCACGTTGGAGGGGATGACTTTTGTAATTCCCTTTTTCAAACTGCTGAGATCAGATTTTTTTGAATATAAAGGAAATGTGAAAGCAATTTCAATCTAATTAAGCACATACAATAGGTACCCATAATATTCTCTACTCAAAGAGCATATTGATCTATAATGAAAGGTTTCATTAATTCCATTCAAGGAGGCACGTTAACAAATGGGTGTAGTAACATCTGATCTGGTGAGTGGCTTGTTTCCTCCCTTCCTTCTGCATTGAAATCTCGGTGTAAACTAATCAGATTCTGCTACTATTTTTTCCTCATTTGTTCATCTTCCTATAGGATCTATAGATAGTCCTTATCTGCAAACAAAATTAAAGCAAAACTCCTGTTGAAATCCATACGTTTGCACCTCTGCCTAAGTCCCAAGTCTGATTACATTAATAACCACTCTGGAATTAATTTCACCTACCATAAGCAATTTTAAAATAGATAATAGATAATAGCTTTAGCTGGCTATCTATAGCAAAAGTTCATTACCATCCACGAAAAGAAGTCCCTCCAACTGGGACAGGCCACTAGCTCCACTAGCTGGAAATGCCCCTTTATGTACCAAAGGCTTCTTAACAGCTTGCTCAGGCTGAAAACCTACCTACAACAACCTACAAGTCAGATGAGAGGAGTCCTACTTTTTATGTTAGATACAGAAAATGAGAAGTGGTCAAACCAAAATCAGAATGTGATGCTGATAAATGACGACATTTGGAATATTCCCTTTAGTCATAGAATTCATAGAATCATAGAATTGTCCAGGTTGGAACATCCAGTCCAACCATCAACCTAACTCTGATAAAAACCATCACTAAATCATGTCTTTAAGCACCATGTCTACCCATCTTTTAAATACCTCCATTCAGGCAGTTCCAAACTACCCTGCCATCATTTCAGGAGAACTACTGCAGCAAGTCCTCGCACAAGAAAGGATGTTGGGTCACACAGCAGAGAAGGGTGCAGGGAGGAAGGGCACCCCGGAGCACCTGCAGAACTGCTCCACTGAATCCCACCCGCCAGTGCCCACGGGCGCATTCACAGCACATTAAAAGGGAGATTTCCATAGCCCAAGTCCGACCTTGCTATTCCTACCTTCCAACCATACACAAAGTCAAGGAAAAGAGGACACACCACTGCAAATTTCCACCATTGCAGACTATTTCTACTGGTTGGTGACTCCTCATCCATGAAGCCTTACGCTAGATGGTAACTTTACGAATGGCGCGTTGAAGCAATGTTAGATGCAAAGCAAAAAAGCAAGGCCTTCAATGTCTGCTGCCATGGAAGTCATGGGGTTCGCATTTACAGCTGCTCGAAACCTGGTGTCAGAATGAAATCAGCGTCAGACTTAAATAAAGGAAGTTTATACATATTTTAAACAGTATTTGTTTTTGCATCTCCATATATTTAGGTTAAGAACATCTGTGATAACAAATCTGCGAAAACTAAAAAAAGGTTTCTGTATCTACTGTGGGCTTGCAGAATCTGAAGTTTGTTAAAATTCTGCTCATTGCTTGGCAAGTTAACCCATTTATCATTTGAAAATAAGCTGGCTGATTTGTTTTCCAAGCATCTGAAGGGGTACATGCACTTCTGCTAATTGAATCATTCTTCTAGGAAACAATGCAGCAGAGTTCATGAAATAAGCATAAGCAGGTATATTAGAAGTTTAAGCTGGACCTGTCTATTAGGGCACATGAAAAAGCTTAAACTGTGAACTTTGGAGACTGAACTCCAAAAAGCCTTTCATAATTCAAAAGAATTTATCAATGTCCCATTTACTCCATAGCTCGAGCACATCTAAGCAGTACGTACGAAAGAAGAAACTGCTTCCCATCTTTTGACCCTGTTTTCTCCTCCAGGCCCTTTCCCCACACGGCTTCCGACAGCCTCTCTTCCTTCTCAGCCACCTTTAACAGACCTGCAATTTCCTTCACTTTTCTTCTCACCTGGAAAGTATCAGAGATTTAAAAGGCACAGGAACAGCATATTGCTACCCGCAGGAGCTGGGATTGTAGGAAGATGCAAGAGAGACAGTGAAAGAGAAGAGGAGGCTTATAATAAAGGATATTCTACGTAGTCTGAACAAAGGTTTTGTCCAAAATGCCCTTCAATTTCAGGGTCATTTTCCTAATGAAACAAAGCAAAATTTGTTTCCTATGTGAAAATGTGAAGGGTGAAGGATGGAAGGCAAGAAAAATATTGCTCTTAATGACTACAAAAAACCCCAGAAACTAAACGAAGCCACAATACCAGCACAGCGAGAAGATGAGTGCGTAAGAAGAGTATAAACTCAAGAAAACTGTGAGTCTTGTGGCAAGGAACGAAGGCTGTTACACAATGAAGAATGGATAGCTCAGAGCAGCCGGTATCTAAAGCTGTTTTTTTCCAATAACAAATGTCTGTCTGGTACGAATGTGAAAATATAACAACATGTGTTTACTTGAGAGAGGTTAAAACAAAGGCAAAAACACCGAGGTTAAAAAAATTCTACACAAAGCAACTGATACAGAAACTATCTCCGTAAAAGTTAGCAAGGCAAAAAGCTTCCTTCGTCTATACCAGTGGGTTATACTTGAAGCATTAAAGTATAATCACCTGGATAGAAAAAGAAAATTTTGAAGTGGGAGGAGGATTACAGCATAAACCAAACCGAACTACGGAAATAGGACAATCTTATAAACAGTGCTAGGCCGGGGTTTGGTTTTTAAATACCAGATGTGCACATGGAGCTTCTAGTAAGTGCAGGAACTACACTGATAAATCACCAGCTTGAGTGACCTATTCCAAGTGGTGCCCAGGGCGGTACTTTCCAGTACAGGACCGATGTGCCTGGTATACCAAGGAGGAACCCATACTCTGGGCTTGGTTATCTCCTTTCTCTGTTCCCTACAAACAAAGGTCTCATTCCTGCAGCGGAGTGAAGCAAAGCTCTTCCCATCAATCTGCTGACGGAGTCTGGCCTTGATGGCATTTCACATTTTAACTCGTTTTCGTGATGAAGATGAAAATCCTCATTTTCAGTCAGACCCAAGTGACCAGATCCAGGCTCCAGGATAAGCACCTGCCCACCCATAAAAGACAACAGAACTGAGTCCGATGTCATTCAGGCTGCAGTAGAAGAGAAGTCTATTTTTCTCTAGTTTTCAGATACCTTTTAAAGTTAGGTCTATTTTTAATAAGACTTTGATGAGGGGAGCCACCTTGTTTTATAAAATCTAAGGAAGTGGTTTGGCATGTACTGAGTATGGACCATTAGCCACTTCTGTCACTGAGCTTTGAGGCCACCTTACCCTGACAAAGTCATCAGAATCTTTTGGGACTATTTTACTCATCATCCCATTTCCTCAGCTCTACTGAGATGTACTGAAGACCAGGCAGGACTGAACCAGAAAACATTTACGTTCTCAGGGGTTCTCTCAAGCCTGCGAGATCTCCAGAGGCACCGAGATATCTTTTTGGTTGCCTTGGGTTACAGATCTGACGTAACCAAGGCTCAAGCACCAGCTGGGTGGATTTTACAGTACTGGAGTAGATTATCGGAGAACAGTACTCGTAATGACATTAACTGAAAAATGCTGTATGCACAGGGTCTGCTGACCAATGTAAATTTGCAACTATAAACTCATTTATAGTTCCAACCTAGTATCCAAAAAATTACAGCTCAAAAGAATTCAGGGGGAAAAAAGGCCTAAATGGCGAGTCAGACAGACCTCATAAACTTTTTAATGTATCAATGTCTTTTGCTAATGGGTTTTTAGAAATACAGATCAGAAAATTAAATTTCTCATTTAGACAAGGTATTATTTAGTTAGGAACTCGCGACACATTTATTTCTGACACTGAGCATTAAGAGGAAGAAATGCATTTTTATATATACACGTACGCACACACGTCTGTGTGTATGGCACCGTCTGCACAGGCTGTTGAGCAGGCCGAGGCCTCCAAATATATTCAACTTACAGCTTATGTAATTTATTTTATTAGGAAAAAAGTCTGAAAAAAATCACTGCATCTTACTAGACAGCATGCACGGCTTATACATGCATCACTCGATAGTAACATAGCATAGCTAAATAGCTGGTAATAATTAGTTCTCTTAATTCCATTTCTGAGTGTCACTTATTTTGTGCAGGACATGCTGTATAACTAATGATTATGCTTCTTCTAAAAGCTAAGAAAAAATTACATTGTTTTCACAATTTTGCATTTTTTTCCCCATTTTCCTGTGTTTTGTTTAAAGAATACACATTTGACTTGTTAGAATGCCCTTCTGCTCTGCTACAAATGCTCCTTACGTGTACATTGGGTATATCTAACATCAGTTTGCAAATAGCCCAAACTGTGCCCAAGAAGATTTAAAGGAGAATGATGTTCCTGTAATCTCAGCTGCTAACCCTTCTGTTCTGATGAACACCAGGCAGTCATGCTTATCTAGCACAAAGATCTTTCTTCATTTAATGCCCGCAGCTTGAGATAGTCAATCTTGCCCAGCGTGCGCCTCAAGTATTTCAGATTGTTATTCGTGATTTTTGTGTGTGTCCCCATGCTACGCCTGGTACTATGAGTCGGTAGCTACTTATCGAGCCAGACAAGACCATAATCAAAGGCGTTTTTACATCACTGTATGAATAACCACGTTGCACAGACCCAGGACATCAATCACTATCACGATTGCAAAAGTTTGGTAAACAATTATAAATTGAGCTGTTGTATATAGACTAGCAAAATAATGACAAAGCTATAAACCGTTAGCCATAAATTCTCCTTCAAGCCGTGCGTAATACGGAACCAAGTGATATGCTATCACTGCATTAACATCTATCTGCTACTGGAAAAAAAACACTAAGTGACTTTTCTCTAATGAGCTTGAGTAAGAAATTTATAAAAAGAAATATAGGTTTTCTTGACTATTTAAGTCCACAAGATTATAATTCTTTAATATTGCTTTTATCAGAAGATAAAAATATAAAAGACTTTAGAGTTTGTCAGATGAGTCATAACTAAAAACATTAGATGATTCACACAATAATCAATCACAAAACACGAAAACAATCTCAGTTATTAAACTTGTTGAAAAATGAAATGGCACTGCTTTACTATAAATCTGCCACATGGTTTAAAATTTCATTGATCACTAAGTAAAGGATTTTTAAGTTTAAATCCTATGCATAATAAGGTATCATTCTGTTTGAGTCCAGATAATTATTTAAAGAATCTGGCAATGTTTTTTTTTCTGTATTTCCCAATAAACTCAATCTTGCATAGCATTTTTAGTTCCATATACAAGTAGGTCAAGGGTTATAAATCACACTCAGAGAGGTGATGAAACACACACTTGAAAATGATAGGCTTTACTTCAGGAAGCTCAGACATATATTTATCTTTAATTCGTGTCTAGATAGATAACCTAAAAAGCTTCTATGAAGAAAGTGGTGTCCTTATGGCATCTGTTAGAAACCAGTAGAAACATTAAGGTCCTACATCTGAAGGGACACGAGAGGGGAGGTTCCAATGGGGCATGTCCAAGGACTCCAGAAGTGGAGAAGGCTTTGCATTGAGTTCTGTGAGCTTTAGACCAGGCCCCGTAGCTCCCCGGCATCCACACGCGGGAAAGGGCTGAATGAGCTCCTTGTACCCATTGACTGACCCGTCAGCGCCCAGGAGAAGACATGTGTTGGCTGGTCAGTCTCCAACTGCACAGCTCAACTTATCACACGGATCCACCACATATCCATACAGTCAAACAGCCACTACAAATACACCGCCACTGCTACAGGAGTCACGTCACAGCAACAACCACGGAAACTAATGTAAACAATTCTTCTGTGACTTGCATCTTGAATGCCAGTTTAATTTTTGATATTTCCCTATTTAAAAAATTCTGTCCTGACTGAATTTTATGACAACCACGACAAAACTACCTTTTCATAATGCATTCCTGTTGCTTGGTCACTGGGTGCTTTTGGTTATTTGTTCTGTATATTTGGTGATTTTTTTCAGTTTTTGAGAAAAAAACCCCACACAAATCTTCTGTTGATTCAATAGCTGAGATGTGTTCCCATTTGCCTTTCATTTTTCAAAATCAGAAGGTAGATTAACACAGATGCTTAATGCATCAAACAATGTCAGGTTTTTTTCTGAGTGAAATATTGTGGGTGCTAACAAATCGTGGAAAACATGCTCAAACTATGCTGCCACACTGTCAACTACAACTAGAAGAAAAACATATCCCATCTGAAAATCCAATACACCATTGCCATTAATTTAATCAACAAAGGAAGAAAAACCGCATATTTAAAAAAGAAACTAATGCGAACTTCCACATGGACCGGGCCTCTTCAGCCTACGGTCAGGTTATACAACACAAAGAAATGCTTCACATCAGCATTTCATACAATTTAACACATCTGAATGGCTCTTTCCAAGGAGTACTGGAGAAAATTACCTATGTTCTGGATCTGCAGAGCCCTTAATCCATGGAAAATGCTTTCATTTCCAGAAGACCTACTCAGAGAAAGCCTCATCTTTCTCCATTTTCCACCGCTGCAGTCTAGGAATGTGCAAGTAGCCCTCACTAAATTGTTTAGCATCTAGATGAACTCATTTCCATGGAAAGCAGCACCTGCAACCCTCTCCTGTGTAGTAACCTCTGAGAGGTTCTCTGTAGTTGCTTTCTGCTTTTAGGGATGTATTTATTACTCTGCCTCTCCCAGCTTTTCGAAGCATCTCCTCGGAAAGGGGCTGCCTTCTGTGGCATTTTGGAAAGAAGTGGATATTCTCTTCCATTGCTGCCTACTCTGTATCCCACACCAGGCACCCAGACCTGTCCAGAACGGATCAAGATACTGGTCTAAAATGTCAAGAGAATACCTACAAGATGTTAAAATGAGAAACTTAGTAGACTCCTCAGATTTTGAAACTCTTTTTCAATGGATTTTCATCTAGCCTTCTACAAATAAAGTCACGGACCTGCCTCTTAAAACTTGATTTTTATGATGCCATATGTAAAGTATGTGCCACTATATTACAGGCCTAGGCATTTTCTTTTGCAGCATGATAATGTTGTTGGCATTGTTTCGAAGTTTCAATCAGATTGCACTGCTTGTGGTAGATCACAGTACTTGAAAATTTCAATTCGAGAATATCAAACCCAGTATTTATCAGTATTGATAAATAACACCCTTATGTTCCCAAGAGTTACACAGGCTCACATTTAAAAAAAGATTGGATCCATGGACCTTTTAGTCTTGTAATTGGAATACTCAAATTTGTAGTAGTGATGGCAACAAGTGTCCTACAAAACCAAGATTAAAAATATGCCCAATGCTTGAAGTTCCTGATCACACAGAGAAAAGGGAGATTTTTTTTTTCTTTTATTGCAGTGATTCAGGCAATTAAATTAATACTGTTCCTGTACCATTTCAGTATCTGTTCTGTTGAAAAGTTAACAAAAACTCTACAGGGATTGCAAAATAAAGAGGCAAACGGATGAGGTAAAGAAGCTAGAGACCATAATCGATTAATTATTAATGTCATTAGTCTTCAGATCAAGCTCAAAGCAAGCAAGAAAACCTTTTGGCTAGCAAAGATGAAGAAGGAAGAGTACACGATTCAGAAACTTTTACGCTTGCTATTTCAATGAGCTAAAACACAAGGATGCTATGCCAGATTCTGTTCTCATGCCATAAATCCAAAATAACACCATTGGCTTACTTAGATTTTACATTGGCTTCAGGAGAGTTACTTTGAATTTACATCACCGTAAGATCAGGATCAAACTGCTGAGAGGATATTAAAAGGAGATTAAACATGATCTTAAACAGCGATATCCCAGGGGATCCAAGGATTTTCAATTTGCAAGATTTTACAACTGTCTGAGAGTTGGATAAATTTCAAATGCAGTTGCTGATAAGAGCATCTGCAGCTGCCAAAAGAACCTGTTTTAAGGACCTGGAAGTTGGCAGAGAAACTGAGCATCATGGAAGAGCGTAACAAGCAGCAAGGCTGGAGCGAGCGGCAGGGAACTCCCGGGCGTTGCTGAGAGCTCACCTACGTTACTGGATTCATCGGCCTTCACTTACCAGATAAGATCTATGCCATTCGTCTAGCTACTCATTCAGTAAAATTTGTGGAGTATTGATTTAAAGCACAGATATATGTATTTTGATATCAAAGTCCACGTTCGCCTGCCTAATTCCTGCCCATGATAGACTCACACTGAAATCAACTCGGAAGACATTTCAATATCTTGGTGCAAGTTATATTGCTCCTTCCTGGGCACAAGACTAATACTCAGCACTTCCATGTCTGAATATTGATTCCAGTGGTGGTGCCTCATCTTGCTTTCCTTCATTCATTAAACAGCATTCCTATAGAATTTAAAGGAAAAATTTATTTTTGTCTGGAGGTTTGTGCTCTTAGATCTTTGTAGCTGTTATTTGCAGGATACTCCAAGAGCATCAGTGAGATGAGGGCAACGATCTAATCTGTAATTCCTGAGGCAGACGATGATTTTCATCTCATTCAAATTAATTTCTCATCTGGCATAAGAAGACACAATATCCATCTTCCCATACTCTAAAAGTCATGGGCTCGGTTGATAAATTTTCCTGAATAAATGAGAATCCCAAAGAACTGATTAACAAACAGCAAATTCTGGTTTGGTACTGATCTATAGGTAAGAGATTTGTGCAATTTGGAGTATTGTGTGTCCTCTCAAGCAAATTTATGCACAATCGTACAAAATGACTAACTATGAGGTTTAGCAGATACACATGTGCTTTCTGAATACAACTATAATGGTTCTGTACAACAAAGTACTGAATAACACACACACCCCCCCAAAATAGAAATACACATGGTTTTGCACTTTAAACCCTGAATATCAAGCACTGTAAATCATCCTCTTCAGGGGATGTGCTGCAGTAACTGAAGTATGCAGATTTTAAAGGTATCGAGAGAATAATTATAAATAATCTAAACTACATATAGATACTATACACAAAACATGATACGATGGGCTAATTTGAGGAAGTCTCCAAATTCTACTGATCTTAAATTAGTCCGAGGAAAAACCTTAAAGAAAGCATCTTCTCTAATGGAGAAGTGATTTTTTTATTGTTTGGATGATACGATGCAATGGTGCTTCAGTTCACATTTCATACAATGATGGAGCAGTTTTTCTGAGATAAAACGGAAGTGAAATGCACATACAGAGTAAAATAGTTTATTTTTATTGCTCAGAGCAATTACGGTCTGAAATCAGACATAGAGGCTGCAGAGCCTGATATAAAAGACCTGAGAAAGTATTCAAATTTCAGTATAACTTCATTCTCTAGAAATCAAGTTGTCACTAGGAAATATAATACTGGTATTTTTTATTCATTACAATAAAAAAAACCCCTAAATTTATATCATGTACTGAAGCATGTCCTACATGACATTCCTGAGCAGTCCATGAAATACAAATTATTTCTGCAGTATAGTATTCCTAGTCTGTGCGGCTTGAAGTTATATCCCTGGCCTCCCTGCATTTCACCTCTCTGTCCTAAATCAAACAGCGCTCGTGGCACCCAATCTCTCACCTCCCAAAGCATTTGCCACTTCAGCTTCTGCAAATCTCCAATTAAAATCCCAATTAACAAAAACAATATTTCTTTTCAGCACAAAATATTCAGTGCCTTGTTTAATTGGGGCCTTAATTTGCATGTCTTTTTATCAGCCACAGTTCAGAATGTTCATTTCCATAATAGATTTACTTGAATTTTTATTTGTTATTAGTCAAAATACTATAATTGAAGTTTTAAAGACAATAGTGTAACAACTATTGGTAAATTGACATTAAATCCAGTGTGCAGGGAAAGGGAAGCATTTCAGAAAAGTCAAAACATTGTTTTCATAACTTGTAAACAAAATGCGTGAAAATGTTATTTATAAATGTAAACCAAAATGAAATGTAGCTAAAATTAAATTTTCAAATCTTAATGGTTAAAACCTACCTGTAATGCTCTCTTTGAACAGAACACAGCATTTAGCTCAACTATAAAAATATTAGGTTCATTTCAATGAGAAAAACTAAAGTTT
The DNA here is from genome assembly GCA_025774025.1 of Xenus cinereus. Classification (NCBI taxonomy): domain Eukaryota; kingdom Metazoa; phylum Chordata; class Aves; order Charadriiformes; family Scolopacidae; genus Xenus; species Xenus cinereus. The sequence goes on along the minus strand of JAOXJK010000062.1, from coordinate 37,401,652 downwards.
TAAATTGTTTCATTCAGCTAACAAAATAGAAAAAAATTAGTTCTCTACTTTGTTTAAACAAGTTTTATGAGAATACCTACGATCATTCGTATCTATTTATAAGATAATGATGTGCACAGAAACATTCCACTGAACTTTCAAATTATGAAGTTCATTGTTTTGATAGTAAAGCACTTCTGTGACTTTGTTCCCCAGGAGCTTATAGATGGGTTCTCATGATAACGTATCCAGTATAAATATCTTTTTATAATTTACATGTTCCCAGAAAAAAAAAAAGAGCAGCCTATTTTTATCAATCTTCATACATATTAGATATGTAAAAGGCAATGAAATGTGAAAAGGCAGCAGTTAAAATGTATAAAAACAAACACTTATAATGATATAATCAAGTCTGAGCACAAACTTCAACTTATTCGTGGTGCAGATTACACGACATCTGAAGATTGATGAAGATGGTTTAGAGAAGTTCTATTAAAAGCAGCGCGGTGTTCAAGATAACGAGGTTATCACACCATTATGCATTTTCTGGATGGAATTAACAGGTAAGCCTCATTGACTATCAAAATATTGCATTGTAATCAAAGTCCTCGAAAGCGCATATTTGAAAATCTATCGAAACAGCAAAGAGAGAAGATTGAATTATCCATTGTTATAAACACTTATATAACTAGAAAATCATGGAAATGCACACAACAAGAGGAAAATATGTGTATGAAATGTTTCTTATAATTGCATAATATGGTTCTTCCATGGCATTCTAGTGTTTTGTAATCTTTATAAGGCACACTCAAGAAAAATAATAAAAACGTTTGATCTGTATGTCAAAAACAGACGCTTGCCCTGATTACAGAAACAGTGATGCAAAACACAGGAAAGCCATTAAATACACTGGTGCCCTGTGTTTCGTGCTACCAGCTCAAACTGGGAGGGAAAATAGAAGAGTTTCTGATGATGGCTAAGAACTGGGCAAAAACTTCACCTCAGCACACAAAAGAATTTCATGTGGCTTCTTTCTAAAGACTGTTGTGGTTTGGGCCAAACTGGCCACTGAAGCAAACACCACATGAAGACCTTATGTCCAAAATAAAGAATGTTTCCAATGTATTTTTTAAAAAATTTTGAAATACTAGCAGCGGCAAGTGGAAAGAGAACAAGTACAGCAAATCTCATCAGATTCCTAACCCTACCAGTCTACAGAACGATGATCCACCATCAAGAAAAGGGAAGAATAACCAAGTTAAAATGAGATTTTGTCTAAACAATCTACAGACTTGCCAATATATAAAAAACTTAAGTACTGCCTTCTCGACAAACAAAATACCATAACTCCATTCAACAGCAATGCTAAAAATTTGTCTGTGTAACAAAGCAATTGTAGTGAGACTTGTCATTCATCCCCTTCACGAGGGGGTTGTGAGGAACGATTCATTACGTTTGCGAAGCCCTTTGAAATCCTGAGATGAAAGATGCCAAAGAAATGCAAAGTATTATCATCATAATACAAAGTAGTATTATCATTGTCATCAAACAAAGTGCCTTAGGAAAGGGCACTTTTACACATGAATTAATTTGCGATTTTAACAGCTCACTTATTCCAACGTGAAGCTTCTGTTGCTAAACCTGGATGCGGGGAAACTCTCAGGACTATATTCTCGTGTTCCCAGCCCCAAGATGTCATTGCTATACAGAGAATTGCATCTGAATTCCAGCTGAGCAGAGCACAGGCGCGTTTCTCTACGGCTGTCAATTCAGCATCTACCTCGGCGAGCGGCACCCCTAGATCAGCAGCACCCCTCCTCCGGGACACCGCGCACATTAACTGTCCCCTTTGGCTCGTGCAAGGGCTGTTCTAAAGAATATTGCGCAGAGAGAGTGCCGAAGTCAAAATACATACAGATACATAAACCAATAAAAGTGTAATACGTAAACCAAAAATAACGTTTGTGAAAAAAAGTCCCTTTTGCTCCGTGTTTTGACATCCCCACCCAATTCTGCAAACACATTGAATTCTTCCAAAATTCTGCAGTATTACCTGAAAATTGAGAAATTTTTTTTGCTGTTCCAGGCAGCAACACAGACTCACTTTGAGATCTATGTCACTAAAATAATGGGGCTGCGCTACCTCGGTTGAGGGAGAGATTCTGGCTCCATATCTCAGCACCAACTCATCCACAGTGGTGCAGCAGTGGGATTCCTGCCATCAGGATAGGCAGGTGATTTTGTGGGAGCATCCCAGATGCTCCCACCAGCCACAGAGCTCTAAACCCCTTTGCCAGGATGAACTGTGGGCCTTCTTTTCCCCCTACTGATTAAGTATTAATGATTCTTTACAAGATACAGCTATACTGTGCTGGTAACCTGTCATTTTTACTCACTTATCTAAAAGTAAGCAAATGACATCAAAGTTAGAAGGTTACATGTTTTATTGATCTTAAAACATGATCTGACAGGTATTTCTTTCTGTAGGTGCTGGTTTTGGCAACATTCCTCAGCTGAATAGCACTGAAATTAAATTCCTGCTTTGGTTCATTAGAATATTCAGCAAGCTAATACATTTATAAATCATAATTAACGACCGCTTTCTGTTTTGTTTCTCTCCTGAATTGTTTTGCATTTGTTTGTTGCTGTTTTGAGGGAGAAAGTGTGCATATTAAAAGATTTTGGACATCTCCTGGATAAAAGTAACTTTTATTGAGTGTAGCAGAAATAATTTGTTCTTGCTTGGGGAGGATCAAGCTCTCACTGGTTTTCTCCAGTTAAAGGTGAACCAGTCCACAACTCCAGCAGCGCTGCCCAGTCCTCACGTACTGGCCACAACTCAGCCCCAGGGTGGTTAGATCCTGGTATGCATTCACAGAACTGTTCTGAAGCCAACGGAGTTGTGCCAGTTTTCACGTACAGAATATTCTGCCCCTTGTTTCTGACATCATGCAATTATAGAAAAGCTCTACCAGACTCCTTGTTTTTATCAAGAAACAGTTTATTTAAATCAAGTGCATTGTATTGTACACTTTAGAAAAGGCTTAAAAAGCCAAGGGAGTATAAAGAGTAGATTACTGTATTACTTACAATATGGGGGTGGAATAGCTTCATTTTTATGTAAATTCCTCTAAGGAATGATGGGTTCATTTTGCCTTGATAATGTTCAAGGTAACGGTAATTCTTTGTGGAAACATCCTATCAGATACACAGAAAAGGTTTCCATTAGAGTACACTGGAAGCTAACGTGCTTGTTACTTTTAATAGAATAATAGATAGATTAGTTTGGGAGCAGTTTCTTCTGCTTTTTCTGGTGGCTTCGAAAATAATTATCAGCATTCTCAACTCTTAGCGCCGGGTGGTTTGGGGTAATTAAAGGACACATATGCCACGTACAAAGGGTGAAAAGCAGATGACCCTGGCCAGCCATCAGAGCAAATTGGACATACACGCTCGTCAGCCAGAGGAACGATTAGCATAGTGCTAATCCTGTCTGCTAAATGATGAGCGCAGCGCTAATCCTGCAGACTGAGAAGCCCAGGGTTTTCTTCCTGGGGTAGCGGGGTACCACAGCTCCACACCAGAGACATCCATCTGGCTCCCCCAACCTGCCCTTGACCAGTTTCCTTGCTGCAGTGCCTTGTTACAGAACAGGATCTGACTAACGCTTTCTGAAACGTGGTTTCTGAAAACAATACAAAAGTTCGAAGACTTGTAAAATCAATCTACTCTCTCCCTTCCTCATACCAGAACAAGGGAACAAGGTAAACCTCCCTACTCTGCGGCCGTACAAACCTTAACCCCCATCTGCAGGACCAGGGCAGGACACACAGGACACATTCTATGGCTCGGAAGGCGGAGGAGAATAACACACCAAGATCTCAGGAAGCTCTGACTGAGGTGCCAACTCCAAAATGTGTGTAGTTCCCACCTTCTTAGCAGTGCCTGAGAGCCAGCAGCCCACCGGCTCCTGGTTTACAGACTACCAGGGGTGTGCGGGAAGGCCACGGGGAAGTTAATGTTCCTTCAAGTACCATTCCTTCTCCGCGACTACTTCTTGGGATCACTCCTCTGAACCAGAATACAATTTCTCTTCTTACGCTGCTATTCTTCAAGCCACCACTAAACCCATTTACATTTATGCCACTGGCAAAGAGAAACAGCCTGTTCCTTTATTTATATGGTGATCCTTGTCCCTCTCCAGTTCACAACTTGATTATAAAAAATAAAGTGTTGATCCTCCAATAAAACTTAGAGACATATGAAACACCGTTCAGGAAGCCCAATAAACCAATATAAAGTGAAGGGAACGGTACAGAAACTACATATTGTATTGCTGCTTCTGTTCAAAGCACAGACTGCCTGAAAGAATCCCACATGAATGTAACATTGAAGTGACCTACAAAAATCATAAACATTTGATGTTTGAATCGCAAGACAGAAACAACTTAGGTAAGACATCAAATGCAGTATAAAACCGGCGAGGATAATAGCTACAAGGCAGTGTGCAGAGGTGAAAGAAAAGAGATATTGCAAAAAATCCTAAAATAAAAAGGTGCTAATTGCCATTCACCTTACAAGTAGGCAATTTTCCAAAGCATTGTAAGTAGCCCCACTCCTCCTGTTAGTATGGAAGAATCACATTTCAGGTAGAACACTTCAAATACAAAGCAACAACAGCGACAACAAAAAAGAGCCAAATAAGAAAAAACCCCCACAGAATATTCAAAGTAAATTGCACTAAAACTCATTGGATTTGCAAAAATAAAACATGAGAACCTAGTACGCTGTCTGTAATCATTACACCATCCTTTGTCGGTAATGTCTTAGCGAGTAGGTTAACATGATTATTTGTATCATTTACCACAACCATCTGGAGATACATAAAATATTATTTCAGGAGTCCCTGGGCTTATTCCTTTACAATGATTGTCATAGTTTTGCTTAAACTGTCACTTTAAAAAAGAAAATGTTTGCTTTTTAGCTAACTCTCATGTTTACTGTTAAAGTAAACACATCAGAATGCACTTTCTTCTGGATTTTTAGGTATTGTGTTCACTAAACAGAAATTTGCAGGGAAGCATACTCTCAGCTGTAAAGGTTCCAGCCAGGGAAACAGGGAGCATATGGAAGCCTTGGAGCTCTTTCCGTACACTTACAGCCCCGAGCGGCTGAAATCACTGCTTCCTCTCAGCAAACACTAGTTAGAGCTCATTCCTTGTAGCTCCTGGGGGAACCTCTTGGGAGCTGCTCCGACTCCACGGGGCAGCCCTGTCGCTGGGGAGGAGCAGCGCCGGTACCCGACCCTGATCTTTCAAAGGGTTCATACACTTCAACGGCTTCTGACGGGAGAATTAGCCCTGTTTTCCTCCGCTGATGCTCTGAATGCGGTAAGACATCCATTAAAATAATGTTTAAAGTAAAACATTCCAAACGATCAAGAATGGTAGAATTAATCATCTACACTAGCAAATCCTAAATCACATGTCTATGCCTTTTTTCTCCTAGTAGATTAAAAATAATATGGTATGTAATGCAGAAATAAACATGATCTCCTTCTCTCTTTATTTTCTCAGTGTTTCACAGAATTTGGCATTAAGGCTTATTGTTCTCAACTCTTACCCAGCCATTATTCTTCCCGTTTCTAGCCTCGACTGTGCTCCCCGTTGCACAAAAGCTGGGCTACACCTGACTCTGAATTGCCCTTTGTGACCTGATCTACATGAAATCCTCCCGTTTCAGGGAATACTGAAGGAATCAAGGTGAGGAATGGGTCCTCACCTGGAAACGTCCATCCCATTTCAGCTGAAATAGTCATTCCAGCTTTTGTCACTTCTCCAGGGTTAAAAATTTCATTTCTCCTCAATCCTTTTGGTACAGGCCACGCTAGGACCTCAGTTATATACAGTCAATGGAACCAGAAGACCTGCACCATGGCCGCTTTCCTCCTACGGATTTTCACTTACAAAATGACTCATTTATTAGCATGAGAATAAACAGCACATGCCCCACAAGCCATGATTAAAACCTTCTACATCATCTTGAGTGTTTGTACTCATAAAAGTCTTAGCGTTTACAGATTCTCTAGAGGAAGCCAAAGAAATCCTCAAACCCTGACAGCGCTAAGGGATTTATATGGACTAAAATATCCACCAGAACACACCAAGACATCCAGTGAAGACATGTTTGGATTTAGACATTCTTATTAAAGTCTCCTGTTAGTCTGACTCCATCTGTGACCTGTTGATATGGACTCGCTCACTACAATACAGCAGTATCAACTAATCCCATCCAAACCCATCTATACCTTACACGTCTTGGACTCCTGCTACAGCGAACAGCGCTTCCATCTGGGAAAACTCACTGGGGAAAACAGCCATGGAAATCTTATGAAAAAACGCAACGCAGCCTCTATTTGAAAAGCATTTCGTTATGCCTTGAATGAAGAAGACAACATAAAAATAAATTGGATTCTACATTGTAGATGCATAACTGTCTGGCTGCTACAAGAGAGAAAAAGCTATTGCAGTAGCAGGAGGTAATTATGGATGATGATAGGACACCTCGTAAAGTCTCCTGGGGAAAAAAGTAATTGATCCAGGCTATTGATAATTCCACTCTATCTTTCCCTCTCTTCCTCTGCTTCTTTTTCTTTTTTCTTTCTGCTTTACTACTACTCTTATTTAACCTTCAGCTAAACATTTAAGTAACCACTCAACAGCAGTAATAACTGTATTAAATCAATAGCGTGGTATATAATCTTCTTGCTTTTTGCATTAATGTCAGGAGGTTTTCATCTTTTTAACATCGCTTTCTTAATGTTTCCAGTATGATAAAAATTTATTTTCTATTATTTGCAGTGCTTTCAATTGTTACCGCATCTGTACTTATTATTTTTCCAAAATTTGAAAAATGCTGGAGTGACAGGAACTAAGATCCTCAGCTTAATTTCATCTTCCTGCCAATGACTTATTTTGGATCCATGCAAAATTCTAGACCTGGCTGTATGACAGCAACTGTTCAAAATCCATTGTGTCCTTCAACATTTACATAAAAATTACTTAAAAGTCCTTGGAATTCTCACTGATAAGGTGATGGGAAGGTATTAGATACTGCAATAAGGGGAAGAAGTACAAGCTTAAAGAAAAAAAATAACATACCTACTTCTCAGTTTTGTTGTAATTCTGGATATTCTATTATATTACCTATTACCAGGGACTTTTATGATTTCAGTTCTGCAGAGAATACACATCATCTTAAGAGAATTAATAACTGTAAGTATTATGGCCACTAGGAAAGTACTAGCAAAAACGTTGTAAAGCATTAAAAATATTAACATTTAAAACAAACAGTGCATATAAATGAAACTGTGAAATTAAATAAGACTATTTCTGCTGGTTCTTCATTTTGTGGAAATACTTGAGTTTCGCTCCCAGAAACGCTATTAGGAAATTCATTTAACCTGACTCTGCACGTCGAAAATGGTGTGGACTCCAGAAGAGGAGACAGCGCAAGGAGATGAGTTAGGAAATAATATTCTAAGCAGCCCCCGTC
>JAOXJK010000062.1:37330042-37391851 GCA_025774025.1 Xenus cinereus | reverse complement strand
AGAGAAACAGCATAACATAAGTGAAACAGAAGCCAAGAAACCACGAACAGAGCTAAAGTATCTCATTTCTGTTGATATTCAGCTACATCCCTTTCATAAAGATGTTCAAGAACATGATTTCTAACATACATACTTCCTCCAAGTTTTTCTTCATGTTCTTATCTGCAACAAAGAAATTCACACACTGGCCATTCTTATCCCTCTTTCATGCATTTAATAGCATTCAGAACAAATCATTTTAGTTTCCCTTCTTCTCTTCACACTTTCAGAGCAAACTTGGGGTTTTTAACCAAGTAAAGCAGATATGATGAACATATGGATATTGGGAAACTTGGGTTTAACTGACTACATTGATTTTCCACCCTTCAATTTTTTAGGGGATATGTATGAGATACAGCACAAAAACATCATCATGCATCAGGTAAAGCTTAAGAAGAATCCAAAGCAGTTGATATTAAGAATTGCTGATACTTTGTTTTTTCCCCTTGACCCAAATATTTCTGGATATTTTCTGAACATAGATAAGGTTCTGTTATGGTACAATTGGAATCGGAGCTGACTTACTCCAGCAGAAGATGTGCCCTTATAAGACAAACTTGAAAAATCATATAAAAATGAACACAGTATGAAGGACGAACACAATTCCAAATGTAACTATCCTGACTTAAAAACAAACAATAGTTCTGCTGGAAATTGGCAGCATTCCCAATAATAATATTTAAACAAGCAGAGACAGAATACAATATGCCCAGGCATACTCCAACTATTTTTAAATGACATATTACTGTATACTTTATGAGAAAAGTTCAACCAGATTTGTCAAATAACTCAAGGTCTAGCTATTCAAATGCTCCCTGCACGGAACAATTGCCTCTCTTTTCCAGAGCCGATTTTCTGCATAGTTATTAAAAACGGGCTTAGAAGCTCCCATCTGAGCTCCACCATCTCAATACCGGCAGGAACGTCATGCAAATTTTCTTGCACAGTTTCTTGTGACAGAAAGGGTTTTAAATGGCCGAGACCAATGTTCTGTTACGACCTGCCTTACGCGCCAAGCGGGCTGGGGACAAGCTGAGCCCCGTCTGCCATCTTCCGACAGTTTGCTCTTCTGGAAGCAAATTTTGCTCTCCCTAGAACAAAATGTCCGTTTTGATGAAAAGCCTCTCCAAAGCCACCCAAGGGCCTTGAAGCTGCTAAAGGCTCAGAACAGTCTGTCCCAACGAAAACTTCACCGGCACGAGGTCTGTTAGATTTAACCGCTTCGACACCGTTTCAGCCCCAGCTCATGGCTTAATTGGAAATTTTTAGGCCGACGCATATTTACAGGGTCTGTCTGATACCTAAAGATGCACAAGAGTTACGGCTCCACACCGGGCTTCTCAAAGAATGTCTTTATCAGCAAATAACAAAGTGAAACCCATCAAGTACAGACCCGTGGATGAGATTAGATATGTTTTTAGGTCGCAAGCTAAAAGCTTGCTAATGCTTACAGGCATTCCTTGTCTAGGAATGTTTGTTAATTTGAACTCCCCTCCCTTGCTGGGTTTCTTTAATCTCCCAACCAGCTGTCTCCCATAAAAAGATATTTCTGTTTTTAGTTACAAATCTGTTTAGAGATAAAACTTGCTCATAAATACACAACTGCATCCATGGTCTTTTTTTGCTGACAGTAGAAAACCAACTCCAGATGAAAAATATTAAATTTTGTTTAGGGACAAAAAAATGTATTCTACTGGTGCATGTGTTATGGACGCTCTGGGTTTTAGGTTCTAGCATGACACTGCGAAAGAATACACTGAAAGAGCCATTTTTGTCACCTTTTCAGATTTAGAGCTCATGAGATGGGATAAATCGAAGCTCTCTAGCGCCTGGTAGTATTTTTTATCTGCAGAACACCTGAACACATGAAAGGGACTCAGTGGAAACAACAAAAAAACCCTCCCCCAAGCCCCACAACTTTTGCTTTTCTAATAACAGCAAAACAGCAGGTTATTTCTACCTTGTTTTCCCTTCCTTTCACTTCTAGATTTTACCCAACTAAATTGCAGCTATTTCTTCATTGTCTATTCACTACAGTTACATCAATCTGGAGTTCAACATTACTGGGAACAATGGTTTTCAGTACAATGAAGAGCTGTGAGCCAGAACATCTAGTTAAAATACCCACATTTTAAGCATTTTTCACTAGAATGTGTTAAGAGTTTTTTAATTTACTCCTGCGCATACCACATTCCTCTTAAAGTAACCTCTATCTTCTGAATAAGTTCTAGTTTCTACTAAAATGATTATCAGGTATTTTATTAGAGATAAATTGAAATACTTCTCCCTGAAATTCAAGCTACATGTAAAAGAGCAATAGATTTCTGATGCTGAATTTTACTGCTGCCAAAAGGAGCATTTCAGTGATACCCAAACAACATTCTGCTTCTACCCATCACCCTTCGTACCTACAGGAAAAGCCACCTGCCCCTATCTATCATTTGTCACCTGCTAATTGAGGCTCTGGGAACTCATCTTGCAGTATTGCTTCAGAATTTAGCCAAGTATATCTTTGTATGTACAATACTCTGGTATTACCCAGTATATCTTCATTATTAAAAGATTACATCAAATGTATTTTCATTAATATTTACTAGCATCAAATGTATTTTCATTAATATTTACCTTACTCCTGCTGCAGCTCAGTATAAAGTTCTGTGGAAAACCGATTAAAAATACAGTTGCATGAAATATATGAGAATTAAATTCTACTAGTCTCAAAATATCAAGACTTTATGGACAATGTGCCAAAAATTCCATGTTATACTGTAGAGTATAAATCTTTACAATTGAGTTTATACATTAGTAGTTAAATGTTGTGGGCTGTACTCATTCTCCCAAGTGAATTCGCATCCGAAGGGACTCTGCAGGCTGTCAGTGAGTTATTTCATGTAGTTATTTTATCTAAACTGCCTTCCATGGGAGGCCGTGCCATTTAGATCCTGAAACGATAGGTGTCTTATAAATACCTGAGATAGATAAAGGTGACTGACGGGAACTAAAAGGAAGCAGCAAACTACTTCAAGATGAAGAAAGGCTTCCTTGGTCTTCACCTCAGGAATATGCTTTTCAGACAAGGAAACTGCCCTTTGCTTCTGCTGGGGCTCATCCATCAGATGGTGTTGGAACTGGAGGATCTTTAAGGTCTCTTCCAACCTAAACCATTCCGCGATTTTCTAACGTACTGGGTCCCTACTTGTTTGTTTCTGAGCAATGGGTACACAGTTTCAGGGGGCAGAGCCAGGAACAAGGAATTTCGCCTCTGGAGTACATGTCAAAATAACTGACCTTGGGAAGTTTGGGGCCAAGAGTGATCTCCTGGCAGTCTGGCTTCACACAAGCCATGGGATAACCCTGGGGTTCCAGTCCCCTCCAAGAAACCTTTGCAGAACCTGCAGGTCTACAGGAAGCCAGCCTGAAATTCAGTAGCAGCAAAAGAAACTCCACTGGTTGCTACCATCCATCTCGTCATGTTGGGCTCATATTTAAACCAGAGCAGAACCACTGAACTCTCAGCTACTGCACCATCATAACAAGATTGCTCAGCACAGAATACACCCTTTAATAAAAAAAAAAAAACCCAGACAAAATGAAGATTTATCCAAAACTTACTTTAAAAGTAATGATAATAATAGTAGGTAACAAAATGGAGCTCCTAAGTGCCCCATCTATAAATTAATTAAGGAACTTGTTACAGGGAGAATAAATATCACACACAGGCCTGTGTGGCACGGTTGAAAAATGATCTGACAAACATGATGCCTCTAGAGGAACGAGCCAGCAGTTAAACAAGACAGGTTAATACCCTGCTTACATCCACAAGACATTCACAATGCTCCCTTGCAACTGCCGTGACTCGAGACTAAAAGCTTTAACCAATAAAAACCATTAAACCCAGGCAATAAAACAATGCCAACCACACCAGGCCACATGACTAGGGATCAATACATGGTATTTCCTTTAGAAATCATGCCATAAGGTTTCCAGTCTGAAAATACCTTTCCCTGCTGTAAAAATGCAGAGAGAAAAAAGCAAATTTGGTCATGCCGAAGTTTAGAGAACTAAAACCAGAGGGCAACAAATAGAAGAGAATCGTGGTGTAATCACTCCCAAAATGATAAAGATGAAACATGGACAACACACAACACTTGTTCTCACAGGTATGTCGTTGTCAGGCCAATGGCCCCGTATAGTCATCCACAGCTACATTTAGTCTTTAAAAAGATATATATTCTTTAAATAACAATCCACCAGATATTCTACAGAGCTTCTTCAACTTTTATCTAAGACGTAGCAGCAAGAGTGGTACTAATGAGTGCTGGTGTCAAGTCATTCCTTTCTAGGAATCAGGTGTTAAAGAATCCCTGGGCCAGCACTGTGCTAGCTAAGAAGGTAAAACTACCTTGACATTAAGGAAGATTTTGCCTAGGAAAAAAGTTTTGGTTTTGGGGGGGTTTTTTTGGTTTTTTACCCCTGTGCTCTCTGCACAAGGCAGGGACCCAGCCAGAGCTTTCTCAGTGTAGGAACCCTCCATGCCTGGGAACAGCCGATTGGAGATGAAGGATTTTTATCCTTCACCAGATCTTCACCACTGTGGCGACTTGTATGTTTTCCAACACCTTATTTAATGTATTCATAAGGTATTATTTATGTTTATACAATTCTTAAGTATTGGGTAATATTCTGCAAAAAGGAGAGAGCTCAAGACAGAAGTCAAAGAACATCCACAGAAGGTTAGATAAAGGCTTCTTCCTTGTACATTCTCTATCAAAGCCCCTTCCCCTTCTCACCCTTTTACGTCTCTAATAAAAGCGAACTCTCCTAACTTGACTCTCTACATTCAAAGAAAATGGAGGGATTTGTGTGGCTTGATTTGCCACACAAATCCCTCTGAACCAAACCTCAGGAGGGCTTTGAGCGACCTTCCCAGCTCCGCCAGGCTCCGTCCGCCTTTTCGGGTAAAAGGCACTCGCTGCCCTTTGGTTCCTGGGAATGGCTCTGTCGTTCAGTTCTCCCTCCTGGGAAAGCAGGATGACCTGGACTTACTGCTGAGAGCTGCCGCGAAGCTTCGTTGACGAAGCCTGACAGAGATGGAAGGGAACACAGATCCCTGGACACCCTGGACCCGAGATTTTCCAGTTCTACAATCCTCCTTCTCCATGTTATTGCTGAAGGGGTGTTATATCTGCACGGCCAGTACATTTATCTTACCCAAACACTTGAGCCCAGCGAGGCAATACCACATTCTGTTTCTTCAAGAAAAAGAACAAAAAAATGATATAAACCCACGACGAAACCTTAATTCTTAACTGAATGACCCATTTGACATCAAATTACTCTGATATTTCAATTCCTCGCGCCTTAACGGGCCAACAGCTTTCTCTCTCTCCATGTTAAAGGCCTTGGGAAGTTAGATCGGCAATCAAAGTAATAGAAAAAGCAATACACAACGCCTATAAACTGAGCTGAATATCCTCAAACGTTTTCTCAGCATGTCGGCTGTTACAAGATCAGGCACCTGGATAGTAAATTACTGGAGTTTGATTTGTGTAACTGATATTTTGTGCGTGGTTACCAAATTAGCAGAAACAATCCAAAAATTCCCCATAGTTACTGGCGTCCATGTTCTGTTTTTGAAATGTCATTGCAAGTTTACTTGGGAAGGAGCTTTGAAGGGCAGTTTTCCAGAAACAACTTAAATACTTTTTCACGGGTCAATTTCTGAAGAATATTATTGTTTCCATTCTGAATTGTTTGACCTTCATGTTATGAAAATCAAAGTCATGCAAAGCCTTTTTTATATAAACCGAAATTAGGAAAATGTCACTCCTTTCATTGGTAAGAAAGGCTCAGAAGCATGCACACACGCATATACACACTGCATTTCAACTCCCAGCCAATTTTCTATTTCAGTAAATAGAGAAAAAGGGAAGATTTATGGCAAGAATAGTTTCCATTTACTTTCTCCATGATTTGATTTTTTTCTCCCTGTTATCCACAGATCAGAGAGGAATATATTCAAGTAGAGTAACCACAAAAAAAAAAAAGTTAAAACTTTATCAGATGTAGAAACAGATCTTCCGGACCTCCTACCTGCTTGTTTTTTTTTACTTTATAGATAATATATGATTAGGGGGCGTGGGGGGGGTTTATTAGAGCGCTCATTTGGGGCAAGCAGGGAAAAGTGAGGTGAGGAATTTCTCCTGCTGAGAGACAGCATGAGGTCAGAAAGACGACAAGTCACAGGAGGAAACCCCCTCCTCTATGCTACGTTACCTCCTTGTAAAACCTGACAGATTTTTTTTCTTCCATGATTCAAAGTCAATAGATGCAAGAACATAACGACCAATTGACCTTAATGAGTAATAGAAGACCTGCACTGCTTTCTCCTGTCACTAACAAGTACCACAAACTCTTCATGCTTTAGTATAGTTTCCCTCCCTCTTTTGCTGCTTATCTTGCAGTGTAACCAAAGGTCATCTTTATTAAAAGACCGTTTCTGCCTATTTCTAGTTTGAAAATCACAAGTCAGTGAACAGTATTAAAAAATTCTGCTGCTACTGGGATGTTCTGGAGCTACGGTCATGGACAGGTCAAAGAAAACGGCACGGAAAGAGAGAGAGAGACCAGAAATAATATTGCAGAAACCAAAGGTGAAGAGAGGAAGCTACTTCCTAATGGCACAGGTACTTCACGGCGGTTACTTTCCTAGAAAAGCTGGATTTCTGCACATACGATTCTCATCACTACAAGCCAAATGATGCATAACTACAGAGCTCAGTTGTTTGGGTTTTTTTTTTTAAGATAATTTAAATATATATTGATTTGTAAAGGCAGCATAACTTGAAAGTGTACTGGCCTTGGGAAGGCAGTAGTTTTGAGATTTGTACAAAACGACCTCCAATAGGTATAATGAGCGTTGTATCAGAGATGGAACCTCGGGAGAGCCCGTGCAGCACGCTCCCACGCCTCCAACTTGTGAGCAGTGCTGGGATACAACATCAAACTCACTAATCCAGAACCACTCACTGTCCAGATGCCCAGAGTTTGGGAGGGAGCAGCAAACGGCGCATCCGGGGAGAAGGAAAACAGCATTTCCCGGCGGAGGAGAGGAAGAGGGAAGGTGAAGGAAGAAGTGTCACCTGGCTGGGACTCAGGTATGGGAGTTGAAAAGCACTCAAAATGCGCGCACACACACGCGCGTGCGTGTGTTTCCAGGCTGCAAAATCAGGAGGGAGAAATGCAGAACATTCCAAAACAAGCGCTGGTAAGACTTTTGTACCCTGAGCCATCTCATATATTCTGTCAAAACAGTATTTACCGAAAGATACAACAGAGTTTTAAAATAGATTATTGAAACTATTTTCATAGACTGTGCCCATAAGCCCAAGTTCTACAGCAAGTGCCAAGACTGAGGGCTCGGAGGGAGAGAAAAAAACGCGAGTTAATAAATTCAGCTTTGCTTTTGTGAGCGAGGCACCCCCTCCCAACCCCATGCTGATAAAACCTTTATGCCACTCCATCGCATATTCTCTCTCTCCCTCAATTCCAATTTGAGTTTTCCCACATCATATGTAGCGTATGCAGAATACACGATGGTTCTCGGTATAAAGGTTTCATTAGCACTCATTTGGGATGCAGCATAACTCCCTCATGATTTCACAACATGGAAGTGAGGGAGCCATTCCAAATACCTCCTGCTGAAACATTTATAATGCAACAAGCCATCACCCACTTTCTCTTGCGCTCCACATCCACCCTCCACTCCCACGCGCTGCCTACCCCCTTACAAACTTAATTTTGGTTCATTTCTGAGACCTGAATAACCAGATCACTGCTGTCTACATGTGCACCCAGTCCCTGTGTCTTGTTGAATATTAGTATTATTTAAAATCCTTTATTTGTGTGGGGGTGTGGTGATGGACTGGACTAAAAAAACTAGAATAACCCCACTAAAAAAAAAAAATACAAACCCCTACCTTTATTTAAATGTCCTTTCAATTTTTGCTTTTTTCATAGAAATACTGTGGAAAGCTATTGCAAGAATTCAGTTAATGGTATATCTTTAAATACAAAATACATTCTGCAGAACCTGTACACTAGAAAAAGTTCCCCAAAATCCAGAAAAACTTCACATTTTAGCAAGATGCAATTGTGTGCCTTTATTTTGCTGGCTATGGAAATTAGAAGGACATGTGTTATTTATTTTAGCTAATCAGGAAGTAAAAAAACTCAACAACGTGTCTTTGAATGTATCTGTCATTTTAAAGTTAGGTACTATACATAGTCTCTAATTGTACCGGGGGAAACTGTGTTGCTATGAAAAGCTATTAGGAAGAGTAAGAAACTTTTGGGTGGAATACAGCGTTAATGAGAGCTCATTACTTTACTGCAATTTTTGACATACTGCATGTTTTTCTTACAGTCCCAGCTCCCCAAGCAAAGTAAGTTTTAGTTCTCTAAAAAGGCAAAATCCAAATATGCTCCCCCTCTGTCTCCAATTAAAAAAAAAAAAAAGGCAGAATAAAAGGATAAATAATTCCGATCCCTGTTACTTGGAACTACCCTAATTGCTTAGGATAAAACAATTTATGACTTCCAAATGAGTATGGTTAGCAAAATAAAGAATATTTACTATCTGCCGACACAGAAAATAGCAAGGAACTGGGCTATGGGGGAAGATGAACCTGCTGCTCCCTGGCACGAGGCTGCAGCCCCCCCGGCATCGTCACCAGCCGGAGCCATGCAACTTCTCATGCAGGAAACACGAGACCGTTACTTGAGCCGATTCCAAAACTAACAGTGATTTAAGAATCTAAGGTATTTTTATTAGTTTTAGACAGATTCTTAATGACATGATTTATAGAGGTTATTTTCAAATGTTAGAAAAATGTATACAGGCTTCTCCGTACAGATACGCTGGCCCTGAATAGCTTTTTACTCACATGTTGTGGAAAAAGATGGGCCTTTCATACAGATTCAGTTATAAGTTGAAGCATCTTAAACAAAAAGTATGAGTTTTCCTTACTCTGATTACCTTTTCCAATATTAAATAGCGTTGGAGCAAACCAGATTTTCTGTTCCCTTCAAATGTCCGCCTGGATTTGCCATACAGTAAAGTGGCAGAGTTGTAAACAGAACAAAAACTATACCAATATGAGATTTCCTGATCTACATTTCCATCTCCTGTGACCCCACATGATAAATAAAAAAAACCCCAACAAACCAACAAAAAACTCCACCAAATCCAATAAGTAGCACCCTTTCTAGGACACATCTTTCGATCAGACTGTGCTCCTCTCTTTACTTTCAAATATTCACACCACTTGCAGGGGCGATGCTGTATTCCCACCACAGACTGCAGATAATTGCGTCAGGCTCTTTTCAGAAGGATACGAGTCCTTTCTGCATCTGCTGGACGACTAGAGGAAATGATCTCACGTTACAGCCGTAGCATCACAGTGACACAGTCAGTACAGGAGACAAGACTGCATCAATCTGATAAAAATTCTATTCTTCCTTGTCCTACAGCTGGACACGAAATGAGATCAGATCCAAATCCCGGCTCACAATGGAATTTTTCTGCCTATTTGTATCCTTTAGCATATTTTACGGTCTTTTTTCCCCCAGAAAATTAAAAGCGATTTAATCCATTTCTTTTTTCTTTCAATACTCAATTAAGGCACTCTTGTGTGCATGGCTCCAGCGTAAGTTTGTTTTGCAAACTTAAATTCACCACTCTGTACGTGCTAAATTTAGTCTAATTGCTGTTGCTATCTAGCAGATAACGTGGGACGCAGAAAAATCCCAGCCCAGCTACTCCTCTGCTGCACAGGGGCGAAGACAGCAGCGGGAACCACGACTGCACGGCACCGTTCCGTGTGTTCTAGAGGAGGCCACGCGTTTTCCTGCATCCTCTGTGTTGCCTGGCATCCAGCCTGGCTGCCTACGCCACGCTATGTACTTACAAAGGATATACAGCTGAGAGAAAGCTGTAAAATTTACTCTAGCTTATACAGGGTCTAACACGAGGAGTCTAATTCTAACTGGTCTTTTTGGGCGCTGCCTAAAGCCAATAAAGAAGAGGAATAATAGCAAACCATACTTGTTCCCGTCAGCTTTTATCCCCATTAATTTCTTGTGCCCTTCACTGAGGAGATCAAGAAATGCTTTTGTCTGTACATGAAAGGTTTGGGTTGTGTTGCAAGTGCTTAGGAGGGGAGCTCTGGTTGACATTTCCTAAATTGAAATTCCTTCGTTTTGTGGGACTCGGGCGACGATACAACTCAGTGTCCCCTCTGGATAGAGAGTTTTTCCACTCAGAGGTAGGAATTGCTGATGCAACTAAGAACAAACAAATCCCCAAATTGAAACCAAGAGGAGTCTCCACAAAATGCTTTGAATAAATGAGTTTTCTAAACGTTCTACAGGAATTGTCTTGTTAAGACGCTCTTCGAAGAGACGCCGCTGGGTGGGCACCGTGGTGTTTCCGTCAACGACTCCTACGGCCCCGAAGAGGCACCACGGGTTCCACCACCTGCGCTCCAAATGCCAGGCACACTCCTGGCCAACGTCAACAGAGGCAGTTTGTACATAAAACAAATCAAATGACAAACCCCACCAAAAACAAAATGCTCCACTGCACACACCATTCTCCCTTAGGGAGAGAATCAGAGAACAAAACACACGAGACAGATGTAAGTCATGTTGCTTAATGCACTCCTGGAAGGCACTCGTAAAAAGCCTATTTTAAAAACAGAGTAATTTCCTGTTCCTACTCCTTTTTTTTTTTTTTCTCCTACACCACAACAATAACAACTCATTTTGAAATTGAGGATAAAGTTTAGTACAATTACACTTGGCTCATCCCATCCCTGAAAAATAAGAACCCAGTGTTTCCTAAAAGGGTTGGAAAAAAAATTCAGGTCAACCAAACCCGTGAAAAGCGGGTAAAGAAGGTCTAGTGCTTCCAGAAGGAGGAAATGTGAGGCCTCTAACAACTCACACATTATACTTTGTTAAAGGAAGATAAATTAATTTGAAGGAAATATCTTGACAATGTTCCTGCACAAACACAGCAAAGCTCTTATTTGCATGGCCTTAAGTATACACTAGCATACATTTACTTAAATAAATACTACTTTTCAGAACAATTTTGTTTCTTTATTTCTATTTTTTTCCACTAATGAGCAGAGATGACAGAAAAATAAGTGATTAATTTGACTTCAAGTCCATTTGCTTAAATGATAAAATACTCTGATGTAGGTATTAGCTAGTTTCACCCATGGCTAATATATTTTAAAAATATCTTATATGTACCTTGGGTTACTACGAAAGCCATTTGCAATGTAGCAAATGGCTACATATTTTACATATTTGTTCACAAAAAGTCAAATATTTTGGAAACAATATGCTAATATCTAAAAATCTCCGTCCTTTTCCAGACTTACAGTCAGATTTATAGCACCAGAGGCTGGCATGGCTACCGGCTGAATCTCCGTTCTGCCCATTCATCACATGCCAAGTGAGTTTTGAGAACATTTACCTGCCTTTGGATGAAAAACCAGGTGTGAATTGCCACACTGAATGGCTGTGGAGCGGTATAGTCATATTCCACCCTCATTCTTGGCAAAACTTACTTGCATTTAGCTCCCAATTTGTGCATTAATAGTGCAGCCTTCCATTAAGAGGAGCTTTTGGAGGAACTCCTACATACTGACGGTCTACAGAATTTCAGCCTAAAAAGGGAAAGCACGGAGAGAAAATAAAACCTCTAGAATAAAAACAACATATAAATCGACAAACTTGCTGTTGCTAATTCGACATAACGTTACCCTACGCCAAGCTTGGAAATGCTGCCTGCAAACATACGTCATTATTGAAAATAACGACGGCAGAACTCCTCGTTCACGGCAGTGTGTTTGGGAACGGGGTGGGGCGAAAAGAAAACGCGAGGACCCCTTGTGTTTTACACCAGCACAATTAGCATGGAACTGTTTCTCCGGGGTAGGGGTTGCACAATCACTGAATCTCATCCAGAAAACTGTACGTTCGCTCCAGCTGCGTTAGTCAATACCAGCCGCAGCGAACATTAACACGCCACCGAACACGCAAAATAAATGATGTGTTCTACTACGGCACTCAGTATTACTATTATTATGCTTCGTCTGTACAAAAAGCTTTAAAACACAGGCTTTCCTAATTTGTAGTGCATGCAGGCCTGGCTTTGTGTTAAACAGTTCTTGACTCAGGGATTAGAAGTCAGCTGGACAGGAATGTGGAAATTTCTTCCGCAAAGCGGTCTGTTTTTCTAAATAAATTAACATGCTTTTAGTTCCTTCAGGGAAGGAGACACAGAAATAGGTGTAAAATGTTGGCATGTTTCTAAAGGCAAAAATTGATCAAACTTCATAAAAGTAGGGTTTTGCAGGTGCAGGCGACTGTTGTGTCGGTATTGTTCAGGGCTTTGTCATAAATCCGCATTTTTTACTTTTCCTATGGCTGTCCTCAGGGTAACCTGGTTTTTGTCTTAATCGTTAAACAGATGATTTGCAGATTGCTCCCTTTCTCTCTCACACATGTCTATTCTGTTCTCTGAGCAAATTTATCAAAAGTAAACTTCCATGTCGTACTGTATTAATCAAATAAATACAATTATTCACACTGGAACCACAGATCCCTATTTAAGTAAAAGCAATTGAAGACAGCTATTTTTTCCACCAGAAGATGTAGATTTCTTGGGATATAGGATGATGTAGAAAAAGCTCCATTCCAGAATACCTCTGGAGTAGCTACTGAGAGCTTATTAATATACCTAATTGCTCTTCTCCTCAAGCGATCAACAAGTTCAGCGTTCTTTAGCCAGATGTGCCACAGGCTTCCGACTGGCTCAGCTGCTGGAGAGGGAGATCTCAGGCCATGGAAACGAGACAGCACAGAGCGTAAACTAAAACTGGCTCCAGAAGACCCAAATCCAAGTTTTCAGCAGAAAGCAATCCTGAAAAAAACCAGTTTTCTAACTAGAAAACAGAAGGGAAAAAAAAAAAAAAAGAAAAAGAAATAATGTGAACATTTCCAGAAAGATCCCAGTTCAATTTCATAGGCACTGGGAGGGTTAGTGGCGCGATGATCGCTTTGGAGAAGGCCTTTGCAATGAAACTTCATTAAAATGGGCAGAGTGATCCAATTATCTGTCATTACTATCAGTGACCACGTCACCAACCCAAAGCATTAGCTACACCACTACCAAAAAAGTTAGAGACATCCTTAATCTGCCAATTATAAGAAAGAAAACCTCTTCTCCAGCTGCGCTTCTTCAAAAAGTGCTGGTCTCTGTCCTGTCCCTCACATACTTTAGATCACGTTAGATATCTACCGAACACACCCCCTCGATTAAAAGTAGTGAGTCCTGTCCTTAGAGCAGACCTTCCCAGTTTGTACCCCGAATCACAGAATCCTTATGGTTGGAAGGGACATTTGAGATAACCGAGTCCAACCACACACACACAAAAACCCCCAACAATCTCAGGCACTAGAGCAGGCCCTGAAGTGACACGTCTATACGGTTCTTAAATACCTCCAGGGATGGCGACTCCGCCACCTCCCTGGGCAGGCCCTTCCAGTCCAGAACGTGACAGACCCTTAAAACCCACTAAAAATTCACGAGCCCAAAACACCCCACACCTTGCCCAACCGAGCCATTTGTCACCCGAACGACGGCTGACCCGGGGAGCGGATGCGGCTGGATAAAGCGCACACCTTCCAAAGGTATTTCAGGCTCACAAAACTCAGCCGCCCTCCGGGTAATTCAAACCGTTTTACCAGGCTGAGGTTTTTATATTGGTTTTATAAATGTCTTAAGAGATAGAAAAACATCTTCCAGTAGGCTAGCGATTCACCGAATATGCCACGATGGTGTACGGTATAGGCCCAGCTTAAAATAAAAGGGCTGTAATTGGTCTCTTGTCCATATTTAAGGTAAAGTAAGTGCCTAAGGTTTTAAGAAGTGCAGAGCTCGAATCACTCATAGTGAATTTAGAAAGTGCTGAACAATTTTGAAAATGAGGACAAACAGGTTTTTTTCAGCCAAAATATGAATAAGAATCTAACCCGAGGCCGCAGTTCACTGAAAATCCTACGGTCCTATATATTTGTTTTTAACTTCTCTCGTGTTTTCACATCCGTACACAAGAAAAAGAGCCTTCTCTTTCTGGTCTCCATCCTGCTCTTTGTCAATTCTCTCCATAGTGGAAACCGAAGATGAGTCACCCGCCCAAAGCCATGAAGCTGAGTAAAAAAATCCGTAACTACACAGAGAGAATTCACCCTTTCCTACCTAAAACGCAGATACAATTTTGCAGAAAAATCCATGATAAAAGCAGGGTCCTCGTATGAAATATCCACATCCAACAGTGTGAGCTCAAAATTTAATTACTCAGTATTCCACCAGGAAGCACATGCCATTCCCCCTGCCCCTATGTTTGTTATTTACTGCTAAAAGAAAAGATTAATATCTGCAATAAAGAATCAATAATATTCCAGTTACAACATATTTTCAGTCTGTATTTAAAGAAACACCATCCACCGAGGACTCTGAATGGCTGCTTCACCTCTTCTGAGATGGGAGCTCTCAAAAGTTAAGTTTTCAATTAATAATTTCAGCTGAACAGGCACAATAAGTGACAACTCCACAGCTTTTTAAGCTTGCCTGGCTACAATTACTTTATAATTGTTAGAAATAAAGATTCATCTCCACGGCAGATGAACCTGCAGCATTCCCTGTGTTTCACAAACCGTCAGTGTCTGTGCTGGAGTCTCCCAAGGACCTCTTCGTGCGGAGCTTGGGGGAAGGACCCAGCTCCCCAAGCTGTCTGACAGCAGAGCAGATCCACCTCTACTCTCCAACGGAAGATGGAAATCAGACCAGAAATTTCCCTTTGCCACTTTTTGGAGCATAAATCTTTGTCTTAACGGCATTTATCAGAACTGGCCTTACTTATTAATTTCTGTAGAATTTCCCCACGAACAAAAGAAGACAGTTATTCCCTGATCTTTTCTTAGAGACAGAATTCCAGGGACGTAGAACCGTGCTACATCGCTGTCACCATCCTCAGGGACAGAAGCCCTTGGCAACAGGCAGGACCTTATCCTTCTAATACCGAATAGAAGGCGCATTTCTTCACACTAAATCTGGAATTTGCAACGTTACATAACCCCATTCCTTTTATATTTTCTCCACCATCTGATGTTGCATCTCAAAAGGTCAGCTTTTTATTTTTGCTTACATAAACTTCATGTTCCAATTCAAGTTGAATTAAGAACGCCAAAGATTACACATGCACCTTGCTGGTAAAAAACACGTAGGTTCTCATTTCCTGACATGAGTTTTCTTCCCGCTGTTGAGCAGAGCACTAAAAGTACCCAGGAATTCAGTAGGGAATGGAAATGACATTGGACTAAAGTGAAAGGGCACTTTAAACGACAGCGTAATTAAACCAAATTACTTCGTATCTGAAAATGCAGCAACTTAACAGCAAACTGATTGGAACTTGGAAGTTTTGTCCCATAGAAAATTACCATTTTTCAACGCCTCCCCGAGTGGGAAAAGAAGGTTAAATATCAAGTAATTACGGAATCAAATATTCATAATGAAATGCCAATTCTAGTACGGAATCAGATGTTCTAGAAATCGCTAACGCAAGAGGCGCTCCCTTCAACTCCCGCAGTCCGGATGACGGCTCCGGTTGCCGAGCTCCGGGGGCGTCTTTCCGAGCCCCGCTCACGCACCACCCGGTGCCACTCGGGCAGCAAAGTCACCGCGGCAAACCACACGACTGTCCCGGGCAATTATAAATCTTGAAGCTTGAAGAGTTCAAAAAAAACCAAAACACCAACCCACAAGTGCTGTACAGCCCTTAAGCGAACTTGTAATTCTGTGGTTTTTCACTACAGCTCAAGATACGCATAATTACCTTTAAACATTTCTAAATTTAAAGCGAGGAGCATTGTTGAATACAGGAGAACAAGCATAAATTATTCTCTTAAAATTTTTTCTACCATTGTAATGAATTGTTCCTAATTACAATAAGAACATTATAGATACTGTGTTTCGGAAATAATTAGAACAGTTCAGGCAGGTTTACCTTGCTATGAAATTGAAGTTATAAAGTACTCCTAATATTCCTAATATTTTGAGGTCTTGGGAAAACTAAAAGAACATAGGACTGTGTTTAATACATTAATAGAAATTAGCATTTATAAGAAGGCAATTATATGTGCAAACCTACATTAATTCCCATTGAACAGCTTGTTTAGAAACTAAATATTTATGCTTTGAAGTTACGTGGTCCAAAATTCTAAAGAGTTTTAAATCGGTGAGGGTTTTAAACACCCTTGCTGCTTAATACAGTTGTCAATCTCTACCGGGGTCTCCAGATTGCAACTTAAAAAATATTGATCTAATAACTATTTTATTGAAGTCAATAATATTTAAGGGGGATTTGGGTTTAAAATGCCAGGTAGGGTTTTGAGGTGGTTTGAAGGGGACAGGAGGAAGGAAAGTTACACGATGACAGCTGATAAAACAATATTAAAGCCAGAGACAAGTGAACTTCAGCGAGCTCAGAGTTTGAGTTCAGGTCTGATAAGCATTCAGGAGTCCAGAGGCTTATCTGGGCTTATCAGAAATAGCTAGATCCTCTGGGTCTGCAAAACCGAGCTGTAAATCTTGCAAGAGATCTCAGCTTCTGGTTAGAAACACTTCACAGACAGATTATTTCATTGCATTTTAATTATCACTCTGATTGGGACTCGGTAGGCATATGAAAGTAAAAAGAAAAATGAGCATGCTCATTTTTAGAATTTCCATAAAGATTCCTCAATCGGAGTTCAAATTTTTTTTAAAAAATCCCACACCTTCAATTTTGGAATTGGATCTGAGACAAAATGTGAGGGTTTGTCTGCTCGTTTGGTTTTCGTAACTGCGTTTATTATCCAGACCTAGTCAAACCAATGAACCACGAAAAACGATATTAATTTTAGAACTCACCTAGCATTGTTCTGGGATCTGCTGAAATTGCCATCAATAACAGAAAATATATCTAGCGTGAAGACAGCTTGTCAACAAGATGACTGAGTCCTGGACTCTTAAATTGGTTATTTTAGCTCACATAAGATCTTATTGACATGGATATATCTGAAACAATTCCCTCAGACATAGTCATGAGGTTTGGTGAGATCTAAAGCCAAGATAAATTACTGAGCCACGTATTTCCAGAGGTCAATATTATTTATTTCCTTCAAGAGAGGAGATGGTGATGAGCAGGAACCTGCTGAAATTTGTGCCCTGGACACATCACACGAGCTATCCAAGTACGACAGCTTTTCATTTAGCACACCTGATATTTTGGCCAGAAATTTTAGTCGCCATTTATTAAGACTGCGGTTTGTTATTGAAGGAATTTCTCAAGGATGAAGATGAAGATGATCTTTTTTCAGCAGATTGCCTTTGAAACCCCTCAGAAGTTGTGCTCAGAGCCGCTGGTTTGACATCCCCTGCTCCATCAGAGTCTGCAGGACCCGACCTCTTGCTATCGGCCAGCCCTGGTGGTGTTGGGAGATGGAAACCCTCACTCTTGCTATCGCTTGTTTTGAAGCTCTTCCATTAGAAGCTGTTGCCGGTTTCTTTCCTCTAAAAGCTCTGCACTGGGCTTTGCATCACAGCGAACGGCAACCCATAGCGTTTGTACGTATCGTGCCTTTCCCATCTACCGCCTTCTCCCCACGGGGAGAAAATACACACAGCGGGGGTTCAGTTAGCAGCTGCTTCAATATTCACTGAAGCCAAGATAAAGATCCCCATTGACCTCAGCACACTTTGATTTTTTTTTTTTTATTCTGCAACGAAACAAAGTTTTACAGGGAATGTTAGAAGAGTCTCCTTTTGTTATTAGTCTTTTAAAAGACTGAGGTGTTACCAGTAACTCATAAACCTGGCGTATTTTGTAATCTCTTACACAGTCTGTTAACGACAAATAAAAGAGTGATTACAAAACTTTGTATCTTATCCTACGTGCTCTAGGCAATCCTGCTGCAGTAGGGGAGTTGGATTAGATGATCTCTATGGTCCCTTCCAACTCCAAAAATTCAGTGAAATTCAGTGAAATCCTCCGCTAATGTTAATTGGCTTCATGCAAACTCCTTCGGGTGTCTGAACGAGGGTAACGCGACTGGATGAGCTTCCGGAGCCACAGGACCCACCCCAAGCCCTGGGCAGCCGGTGTCTGGGGAAGGGACGAGTCTACTCTTATCATTCCATATACTCCCAAGGCAAAAATAATTTTTACCCCATTGACCAAGCCCCAACTACAAAGTAAGCACGTGACTTCAGACCACAGCACCAGTTACTACACTCAGAAAGTTCCGACGCTGTCACTCATGAATACATTCGAAGGCACCGAGCTGTCTCTGCATTCATATAAAGGTGCTTAAATGTTCCCTCTTTCAGCATTTTTCTGCCCACGAACCTTAGCTAGGACTCTGAGGTCACTCTGGCATGCGAAGATAATTCACATAAAATTATCATTAGTCATTTGAAGGAAGACAAATGATTGTACAGAACCGTGCTTTTTCATAGGAATCCAAAAGGCACAGAATAGGAGATGAAATGTCCAGCTCTGAGTTACTTATGTCTAATTCTATTCAATTTTCAAGGCACAAAGAATGTATTAAGCATAAAAATCAAAAGCAGTGTATCTTATGCATAGGAACTATGAAGATTTGCAAACAGCATATTGGTATCAGCTGTAGATTTATTTGTTTTTCATTAACAAAAAGTTCTTACAGTGATGTTAGAGTGACATTAGACATTTGCTTTCCCAGTCAAAGCCAGGTGGTGTTTTCCCCTGAGTCAATACTGGGGGGAGTATTTTTTGGGGTTTTTATATATACACACACACCCATACACACACATATATTTATGTGTGTGTATATATACACATGCATATATAATTATACTTATGAATATATACATAAAAATAAATGCCATATATAAAAATAATTTTACTTGCAAGCCCAAGCACTGAAACCCAGAAGTTCTCTACCAAACAGAAGCTAGACAGAGAGTGTGAGTAGGCACAATACCGACTCCCTCGTAGCATTCCAGTAAAGGCTGACCTGTAGACACTCTTCTGTATGAGTAGGAGGTAAATCTGCTTCTATGTTAACTTAATCTTTGGCCTTTCTCAAGCAGACACTGTGATTGCTTCACTGTGCTGTATTTTTTTACATTTAATATCTTCACAGGAAGAATACTGTTCCAGAAGGACCAAGCCTAAACCACCAAATAGATTTCACACTGGACTGGACCACCGATTAGATGGAAACTCCAGTCCCAGGGGCACAAGTTTAGTGCTTTATTCATTCTTCCGTATCTATTATTTATCAGCAAGGAGAGAGCGAAGAAGAGATGGAGAGAAAGCAAGATCTTGCAGTTTAATGCAAAGTCTTAATCTTTCAGATATCAGAGTGGAAAATAAGCTGGAGCGAGCGATTGGAATGCGGTCAGTCGTTTCATTAGAGCCCTTGGTGGACAGCAGGGGGACACGGGGCTGCTGCCACCCCCGTGGACCGCTCCACGGCAGGAACATGAAAAATGAATCAGCCCCTTCTCAGTGGAGCCCGGGCTGCAAGGACACAGCCCCGACCCACGGGAAAAGCACAGCACTGGCAACGCTGAACTTTAAAGCACCGGTTAGACAGAAAATTAATCTAGTTTTTACCCCATCTTAACAAAGATCTTGTGAAGGAATAAACAGAAATGGTTCATTTTAAAGGCTTCCTCGCGTGGAAGGATGAGCAGGTCGAAGAGGAAGCGACAGAGAGGAGGAAGCACAGCTTTCACACATGCTTGCTGGAGGAAGAGCACAACCCACGTACAGAACTGATGACACCTTGCTATTAGTATTCAAAGCTGTATTAAAAGACTAAGATTCCAATAAAAAATCCAGGGTCCCATTACCTGCATCTATTCCTCCCGCTCTGCTGTAGAAACAGATTGGATGCTGTACTAACTGGAAGCGTGAAATTATTTCACTGGCTGGAGAGTGAAACTTTTTGCAACTGTTCCCCTGATAACTAATCAATGGAACTCCCACGACGGCCACAAAGTATCCTTCAGATATCCGGGATGTTCATGCTCTTTATGAACATGCTGAATTATACATGGGAGCAAATGGAAACACATCACAGCTCTCCAGCTGGTACGGTATATTCACATCAAACTAATACTACCCAAACATATTGGCAGCCTCATTTTGCATCAAGTGAACTTCAGGTAGATTTCCACGTAGAGTGCAGGAAGGTAATTGGACTTGTCCCAGCTAAACCATAGATCCATATGCAGAGGCAAAGATTTAATGGAGGAACTTGTAATTACCTAGCTGCATGCAAATTACAGCACATTTCCCCCCAGGCGACTTTGGCTGGCTATCTAATCTCAGCCACAGGGCCGATCCATAAATTCTGCAGCTCCCTAGTCTCTCCCTGGGAGAGGCTTCTAACCTTTTTTCCACTCCCTTAGCACAGATTCTCCTCAAGTAAATCTAGTCCAAGAGTCAGACTTTTAGAGTTATCACAAACTATAACACGCAAACATCTCTGGATCCGAAATTAATTCCGACTCCTACCCCACACCTCACCAGCTCAATCCCTCCATCCCCAAAAGAGTTCATTACCCTCCCCATCTGGCTCTGGAAACAGAAAACGAAACGATTCATCTCAAAAAAAAAAGGGGGTTCAGCAATTTCTCAGCATAATAAGGAATCCTGGAAACCAAAGTCCTTCTGGATGCAGATGACAGGAATATGAATTTGTTACCCAGTGACACCCCTGAATCTAAACTGCCCGTCTGTGCACAACCTGCACCCGTGTGTTTACGCCATCCCTACTGAGGTCAATTGGAATAAGAGCAGAACAAAGACTTACCATGTTTAAATACATGGTAATCTATATATTCAATTTGCTGAGACAATTAATGTAGCCTATTCTCTTTCTATCCTTACTCCGAAGGCACAGTTGTCTGCATCCTAGGCTTCCCACAGGTCCCTCAGAGAGCTTGCTGCTTCATATTAATATTAATAGTTGTCCCTGCCTCCTAGGATTTGGTGTTCAGGCTCCAAGATTCTGTTTTTGTAGCATCTTCACACGTAAAAGCCTTGTTCTTCAGCTGCACCGAAACTGTGTTTCAGTTCTAATTTCGTGATTTAATTAAAAGCACCCTAACTTTGTGACTTCCAAAAGAATAGCCAATTGCCACTTTTTCGGTTCTGCTACCTGTGGGTTGCTGCTGCCTCCAAGGTGACGCATCATGGCAGAACATCACAACGCGAGAAACCTCCTGGTTTCTTGTCCTTCAAACCAATTATCATTCACCTTTACCTTTTCAGCCACTTAAATCTTCACCTATGGGCTAATCAGGCCTCAGACGAATGACTTCCAGCCTAATTGAGTGTATAAGCCCTATCACTCTTTGTAGAACTGAAGCCTGAACAACTGCAGAGCCTGGAAAAGGCAAAAAAGTCCTGGGACAACCCCAAATTTTGTACAAGAAAGTTACTTGCTATTTTCTTTAGAACTGATCCAGAACACATGACTCGATGCCACGGGGCTCAAGGAACAACAAACTGGAGCAGCTTAGCCCATAAATATGTGGCTATGAAAGAATACAGTAACTGTCACATATTTGGTCCCCTGGCTTTCAAAAAAATTAAATCACAGTTGTTATTACGAATTGCAGTGTTGTATTTACGATGGGATATTGATCTCAATTTTCTCTCCTTCATGTTGAAATAATGCAATTGCTTACTTCACTATGGGAAATCAGGGGACTTTAAATCCTTTTGAAGAATAGCTGTGAAATCTTCAGTTTTACATAGTATTAATCAGGCCTGAAGGCAAGTGACAGAAAACCAATAGCGGTGTTTTAAAGTGAGGTGGGAAAAACTGAAAGTCTTACCAGCTTCTCTGCTGTAACATTAGGGATGGGTTTGCCCCCAGATTCCGGACAGGAGCAGGGTATCCGGTAGAAAAGCCACCGAAATACCTGCAGAAGGAGGCAAACATCGTCTGCAGCATCACTCACATTAAAGACCAGTTTCTCTGCTGACCGAGACCACCCGAAAGCAGCAGGATGGAGCCCGTCTCAAGCAAGAGCTTCGCCCGGACGGGAGGCAGGACGAAGGGATCCTTCACCGAATCCCAGATCCCTGTGGCCTCGAAGACGTCAGTGCTGTAATGACGGCGGAGGCTGTCCCTCGCACGCCTCCTCGTGCTCCACATCTGCCCGGCTTCGCGGAGCTCAACAGGAGAGCCAAAGGCACAAGAGGCACAGTCAGGCTCTTATCACCCAGCCCGGCGAGGTTTTGTCTCGGCAGACAGCGAACGCACCAAACCTCGCGCTGCCATTAGCATCTTCACCTTGCATTAGCAAACAGCTACTCGGAATTCATTAAAGCCTTCTGGGTCTGGAATACCGGGAAGTGGAAATAACAATAGAACCTGCAAGGAAGGGAACAACATTTGCTACCCGAGACCCACAGAAATCTCAAACAGGGGGAGCAGGAGGGCTGAATTTTTCACAGAGACATTCAGCTGTATTGATGATCACGAGTAGCCTTTGAATTTTCAAACCAGCAATAAAACTCCAAGGAATTTTTTTCTTATGATATGTAGCAGCTGCAGTAAAGGTTTTTCATGCCCTTTAACTAGTTTTTCTGGAGGAAAGAATGAGCATATGTGCTCTGATAGTGCGGTAAGAGAGCCGCAGCACCATCAACAGCTGACACTGCAGAACAGTTTTCATCATTTATTTAAACCGGTCTGAAAATCTTTTGAAAGCATATTCCATCCTCATAGATCCAGCTGTGAAGATACTTACAGTATTCAATATACATGCTTCTTTGGTCAGCTTCTTCCCACACATCCTTGGCCCCATTCCTGCTTCTTTTCAGTGTTTACAGTCTTAAGATTTTTGCAGATTGTTATCACATCTATTAAGCTACACAACACAGAACTGCAGGCAAGAAAAACACTGAGCTGACCTTAGAGGGGCTGCCTGTGGCCTCCGGAATGACACAAAAACCACACAGAGTCAGGAGAGTCAAAAAGTTAAAGGAAAAGGAGTGCGGGGAAACAACAGTTTAGATAACTGTGAGCTGTCTCCTGAAAAGAGCCCTGTGAGAGAGAGTCATTAATTCCATGGGTCTGGGGAGGGAGCAGAGAGAACCAGAGATCCAGTCGAGAAGTACCAGAGTTTATGAATAAGGCATTCATTTGGATTCAAACACAGCAGCTCAACAACAGGCCCATTGGATAATTTTGTCTTACAGCCTTACTTGATAACCTATACTATATTTACACACACATTTAAAACAAAATATGATAATAAAACAGAGAAAAAAAACCTCTGTGAAGCAGAAATTACCTGATTGCACTCATGCGAATTTTTAAGACTAAAGCTTTGAAGTCGTGCAAGCCAGAATGGGAGAGATCCTGTACTTGGTGAAACTGAGCACAGCTTCTTCTCTGCAACATAAAATCGTAACAACAGGGGCTGGAAGGGAACCCAACGGGTCAGTTAGTCCATCCTCCTGCCCAAGGCAGGTTCAACAATACCTACATAATTCCTGGCAGACATCTGCCTAACTCTCTTTCAAAACCATTAGTGATGGAGGTTCCCCCAGCCCAAGGCAATCCATTCCAGTCCTTCGCTATCCTTGCTGGTTGGGTGCCTTCCCCAACATCTAATCTAGTTCTCCCGTGCTGCAGTTCATGAACGTCTAATGCTGCTTTTCCCAATCGAGAACCGAGCAGCTTCCTCCTTTCCTCACCGCAAGCGCCTTTAACAACCGTGAAGGCTGTGAATTATCCGCCGCGCAGTCCAGGAGGAGAAACTGTGCGACAACACTGATGCCACCTGCTCATGTGCTGAGAGAACGTGTGTTTGGGGACAGGCAGAAAGAAACCTGGTTCAGCAAAAGCTGTGCTGCTATTGAATTTTGTATTTTTCCAGGCGCGGGGAGATGGCAGGAAATTCCACAACAGACCAGACTAAGCACTCATCAATTCCCAGCCCTCCCAAAACACTAAGAATAAAACCTAGCAGAAAAAACTTAACCAAGCACTAAGGCAGAATATACAAATAGGGGTACTGGCTGTTCCTTGTGTGGATTTCTCCGCTGCTGAGGAAATAGGAAAGTGATTTTTGAAATACAAAGTAAGGGGCAGGATTGTGCTTTGGGGAAAAGTTTTTTTTTTTTTCATTTATGTAGATATTAGGGACATTTTCTTCAGGATCTGTATAGCCTGCGTGAACTACAAGTCTCAATATATCAAGCCTGCAGTCTCTAGGCATGCAGCTGTCTTGTAATTCCTGTGCCAGGGAGGCTGCTCAGAAACCTGACAGTGATTTTAATAAGCAGGTACCAAGCCCTTCAGTAGTCTGCGTTTGCTCCTTTTTACCTTCAGGAGCCCGGGTATACGATGTGGATGTGGGTCAGTCTTTAGCAGGGTTTTAATTTCTTTGTGTACAGCCCTTTCATACAATTTGCTGCATGTCTGCCCCCTATTTAATAACCCATGTAATTAAGAAATGTACAGAAAGAGGAGTCTCTTGGGTTTAGAATTAGCAAGAGCTGACTGCTTTGTTCATCTGAAATCAAGCTAAAAGCAACTGTTAGGGGAGACCTTCATATAGAAGCACTCAGAGGAGCAGAGGGTATAATTCTTTAAAAACAAAACCTTAAGAGCACTGGAAAAAAAGAATTTTCATCATGACTAAAATAACAGGCCTTCAAATTCAGTATTGTGCCGCTACGAGTGGTTAGCTGAACATCAGCATGTTAACTCCCTTGCCACATTCACTCCTTATTGCAGAATCAAACGTCTTTCCAGAGAGAACACGGACACTCAAGTGCACAATGTTCAGTCTAACATCATAATATTATAACCCAATCAATATTTTAGTAAATAAGCCTAATCTTTGAACATTGCTGAAACCCTGCAGGGCCCAGAGATTTTCTCTATGAAGGAAAGGCACTTGAAAAGCACATTTTTGAAGCCTTCTATATTTTTTTAAATCACTGTGTTCATCGTAACACTCCTGTTAGTTTTACTTTTCTGCCTTATACCAAGCTGCATTTTTAACTCCTGTTCCCATAAATGAAAGATGGAATAGTCTTACATTATAAGGTTGATTCCCACTTGTTGCAATCAAGAAGATGATGGACCCGTTTTCACACTGATCTTGGTTTAAATTGGATATACAGAGCTTCAGCAAAACCTTAACCACAATTTTCATTCCCAGTTTAAGCCACATGGAGTCTTCAGGCTCAGAACAAAGACAATGGAATGAAAAAATTGGCTTCTTAAAATATCTATATACTCTCATCTAAATGTGCCGATAATTTCCAGCCACATTTCAACCTGGAAAGGTTATAATTACCAAGCAGATCAGATGGGTTAGGGTTAAGCCACTTTATGGAGGCCCAGCTGTGCAGAGATGACTTGCTCCTCTATTGGATAAATAAAATCGGAGTAAAAGGTGGGATGATCCTCAGCACTTTCTCATTCCATTTCTCTCCCATCCCTCCGAAAAAGCTTCCAATTATATATTGAAAAGATTTGGCGAGATCAACTATGAACTTTTGGACTGTTTCCTACATTCTCTCTCTGTCTCTTTAACCCCATTTTCTCCAACAATAGATGCATACTATCCTGCCTCCCCATAATTTCTTGCCATTTTCACTCCCACCTTCACATCTTCATCTCTTTACTCCTGCTTTCTAAAAAGTATTATAGTCATGCTCCCTTCTGATCAACAGGCTACATACAGTTCATTTTTTTTCCCCAAAACTCTTCCAGTTTGGGCATGTTTTGGTTTTTTGAGTGACAAAGGTTGTCTCCAGTTCGTGCCACCTCACACGAGGCTATTTCACAGCCTTACTGCTCCTGACCCCAGGGGATCCTCTGCCTCCCGTAGTGCCATCCTGCCCTTCCACATTTCATACAGCTCTCCAGTTGCATTTTAACCATCCTCTGCCCTAGCTTTTGCATCTCTAGAGAGATGCCAGAGCCAGTCCTCACATGAAACGGCACAGGCAGAGCGTGGAAGAGAATGGAACAGCCCTACTCCGCAGGTCTTGCGCTGCCATGAAGACCCATTCTAGCCAAGGGTGCTACTTTTTCTCTTCCACACCATGAACGGGGACAGAGGTAGAAATGAGGACTGGGCTGTGCGTGCAGTGATTTACCAGCACTGCTACACGAAAGTCTGCCTGTGCCAACCCTGCAGTCCTGAGCTGGGAGGGTTTTGCTAAGCAGAGGATGCTGCACACTCAGGAAGCAGGACCTGGAGATGCAGAAGTTGAAAGAAAAAAAGCATGTATAAGAAAACAGAGACAAACAGGTTAAAGCGCAAGTTCCCGCTACCGGAAGGTGGTAGGTAGTTCCCAAAGGAAGAGCCTGGTACTAAGCTGGAGGGAGGAACAGGGAAAATTCGGCAGGCTCAGTCAGCCCCTGGAGCCAGAGGGGATCAAGAAGGCAGAACAGCCCCAAACGAGCTGCTGCAGGTGCTAAGGAGAGTTAATGGAGGGTTGGACTTGGGCCACAGACACAGGTAACACCTGGGGAGAAGAAGAGCCTCATCCCCCGCTTTCCCCATGGATCGTACTCACAATTCCGTTACACGCTCTCGAGGCTCTCAGCTCTTAGGGTGCGTGTGTTCTTAGGGTGCTCTGCTCCCTACCCGTGCTGCTGAGACATGGGCTTTTCTTTCCAAACGTCATCTCCGGGACCTGGGGCTCTAAAAGAACACACCTTACCCTGCGAGCACTAAAAGTCACCGAAGAGAATGATAAAATCAGGAGAGCTGGCTGTGGGCCAGTACCATCTGTTGACAGCGCTACAGCAGCGACGCCGAGACCTGCCTGGGGATTTGCCACCACGCGCTCTTCGTTACCGCTGCCACGGAGCAGCTTCCTTTGGATTTAAAGGCCACTTCTGTTACTGTATTAAATACCAGTTTTATGGCGCAGAAGCGATAGAACTGACTGGCAGTACAACCTCTTGACACCAACCCTGTCCTTCCTACGGAACTGTTTACTTTGCTACATATTATTTTTTGATGGTTGGATGCAACAGCCCTCGACAACAGCGACCACATTAATTTTCAACATATCTGAAACTATTGTAGCTTGCCCCAAATGTCCTCTGCTTCCCCAAATGTCCTCTGCTTCCCAGACCCGGTTGAAGAAGGTTTATTTCAGAGAAGCTTGGCTCATTTCAGTTGTCTCCCAGGGAAGCGTGTGGCCCTAATTGTTTTACCAACAAACATCCCAAACATTGATCTTTCTTGCTGTGCTGGACCGGTCTGAGCAGTAGAGCACGTTTTGCCTCTGAGCATCATCTGTACGTCGAGCTAAAGAGAGGTTTTTCACATTTTAGCAAGTTTGTGCAGGTTTCAGCAGTTTCTCCACTGAAGCTGGCAAGGAATCCCATGGTGTTTGTAAAGATTCAGCTTCGCTACGAAATGAAAATTGACATTTCAGCACAACACTAAATTCCAACAATTAGGCTTAAATTGAAATTCTACTGTATTCCCTAGAACTGAGGCTTTCGAAACATAAAGGAAAGGAATATTATGCTAAATACCAATTCTGCCCTCTCTCATGCAATAATCAGTTTGCAATCACGCCATTCATTCTAATGGCTTTGCATACATTTCTTGTTAGAGCTGTCACATAAAAGGCTTACATTGGAAACCAAGCAAGTTGGCTATTTCTCTCTCATTCCAAAGTATTCAGAAACACTGGTATTAACTGAAATGCATTTTCAGGACTTGATGACACACATAATTTCACTACAATTGATCAGAGAATGAAATAACACACACACAATAAATACAACGTAGACAAAGAGCTCACTATTAAGGTGGCAACACCAAACGCTTAAAAGTTAGGAAAAGCCATTAGGATTACCACGTAACTTGAATACCTGTCCATTGTGTCTATATATACGCAGAAGACATAAAGATACAATTTACAATTATGTGATTTCACAGTATTTTCCCTGCAAGACCCCTGCCATATTGCCAGAGTGCAATAGGCAGCACTTACTTAACAAACAGCTATTCGATATTTTGTTTTCTCATCACTGCTCGATGCATGACCTAAATCTTATTTATTGCTCCCTGCTTAAACCTTGCTCTGCAGACAATTATTCCTGAGCCTTCCACTGTGCCTGTCAGTACAGTATTTAGCACCCACTATGCAAACTTTCAGTCTGTGCAGTTAGAATTCTGAGAAAAAAATCTTAAGCAGTGAAAAACAATTATCAATGGAAAGCATCGCTCGACTTTAACAGCAGACAGTGCTACTGGGGTAACTTCTGAAAAGTGAACTCCTGAATCACACACACGCACTTTTTCACCCCCAGGGACCTCAACAGCTGAAGGAATACATACACTTTAAAGACAACCAATTTCCACTAGAGTTTTGCACTGGTGCAACACTACACAGATTAGGACAAATTAAGTACTGATCTATTCTACAAGAACCCATGAGCGTGTTATTACGTTTCAAAGAAAACCAGGAACTGCCATACACACGGAGGAATGAAGGCGAGAAGAGCCAAAGGTGGGCTCTGAGGAGGCTGGGGAGAGGGGACACGGGGTGTCTGCTCGTGCTACGAACCACGGGGCTTTCACCACGGAGGAGCTCCCTGTGGCTCTGCTGGGAGGGCTCAGCATCCCAGGAATGTCCTCTGCTCTTCCTTAGTTCTGCAGGCAGAGAACTGAAATGGTCTTTAGCCTCTTAACAAGGCAACCGAGGGAAAAGCCGTTCCCAGGGTAGCGGTGTTACCAAGTGCACCGACAGCAACGCGCAGCCACCCCGTCTCCTCCCAGTCAAAAACCAAACCACAGCGGGAACTTCCCACATGACATCTCACTACCCAAACTGCAGCACACTGGTATTAACATGTCATGCAGGCAAGCTGTTCTAGCCACGCTGAAAAAACCATAGAAATAGAGAAGTCAAATTCAAGTCTCCCTCAGCACAACGTTTCCTTGCCTAGAAAACTGTTATTTTTTTACAAGACAGGTTGGAGCACTTTTTCTGCCTTCTTTCTAAGTTATATTCCAACCCTCTGCAGATCCTTTATTCAGACACGGAATATTTCCAGACTCCTAGAGAGCTTTAGAGCTTGACATGTCAAAATACTCATTGTGTTTGGGTTTCTGGAGGCTAAGGATGATCCCACAGCTGATACCAAGCACTACAAGACTACTAAAGCTTTTACAATGACTTTACAGAGCAGGATCTGCTGCAGGAAACCAAGGATAAATAACGGCATGTCTGCTCCATATGAGGATGCGTGTGTGTGAATCCATCTGTTCATCTACATGGACAAGGTATTGAATAAAATTTAGCTGCTCAGCTATCATTATTACAAGGGTCAGAATCCTTTAAGAACAACAGTAAAAATCATACTGCAAAGCATTTTTAAGACAATGACCAGCAAGAGGAAATTTGCTGAAGAGAGGCACAGAAAAGAAACTACAATTTTTGAAGCTCAAGAAAGGCTTCTGAAAATACAGATAGTTTGTGTATTTATCAAACAAAACAGACTTCTATACGCTTTAGCATAAAATGTCAAAAGCTCTAAAATATATCTCTAAAAAGCTCTGGAGCCTCCTGTGGCTGTACATAGTCCAATAGGAACAATTTGATCTACTTTTTGGAAAGGACATTTGTCCATCTTGGAAACAGTATTTGTAGAAGAAGGTGTGGAAATGCATAGGGTAAGCTAATTCACAAGATAGCAGGGATAGCATACGAAAAAGATATTTTTACAATAAATCTGGGAAGAAAAGTGTACAGGTTAATTGTTTCCTATGCTGCAAAGTGGATATCTTAAAGTTCAGTTTCATAAGCAGCAATGAGAGTGGACGGAAAGGTTACACTGATTACAGCAGCTCTGGATTAGCTTTGCAAAAACTCAGAACTTTCAAAGGGCCAGAAGTGGGTTGCAGCAGAAGAATCTGGATTCAGGCAGCTATTTTTGGACAGCTAGAGGCCAGGAGTAGTTTCGTCGAGATACGTGAAAACACAGAGAAGAACAGCGTGAAGGAGAACACGATGTACAGCCTCGCTCTGCCCCGTCTCTCTGTAACCTGCCTGGAAGGTGCAAGGCCATTGTATTTATTTTTTCTCGCCGTTCACCCCAGGGCAAAAGGTGACACCATCTGTTTCTGTTTAGATTCCACATTTCTTCTGCGGTTTTGGCTCCCTTCTGATCAGGATTCCCACAACAGTTATCTGATACCTTTTCTCTGTGCTGCCACTCGCGCAGGGACGGGAAGAGCTTTGCTTTCCTGTGAAAAGTCACTCGGTCAACCACCACCACCGACTGACGGCTCACAGCACCTTTCAAGATGTACCTCGTCCTGCTTAAATATCAAGAAATATAACAACATCAAATGATGCTGTTGGAAATATGTCCTCTCTTCCACGTTAATGCGTTCAATTAATTTAGCATCTGCTCTATAAATACCACTTCCTCTTTCCACATCATCCTACCGGAACATCAGTATTTCCTATGATGACGAACACCACCGTAGGGAACTTTGTAAGAAAGGAAATTTCTACATTATAGGATCACTTAAAACAAAGGGCACTTTATGCTGCAAAGGGCCAGCTAGAGACCTTAAGAATCCCATTCCCCTCACCCGTGGATCTAAAAAGATAGTGTTGTTCAAACTTGGAAGCTCTTGTCTTCAGCACTGTGAAGTTTTTATACCTTTCCTTTGGAAGGTCTCACCATCCCTCTGCTCCTCCGAATTCATCTTACAGTCACCCTCGTGAGTGGCACGGAGAGAAGTCTCAGACGATGCGTCAGTTTGCTCTCCTGGCAGAAATAAGTTAAAGGGGCGACAGAGGGGGGAAGTGAGACCAGCGCTCATGGAACAAAGAAGCAGAGAAAGGAAAACACTTCCAGACTGAAAATTAAAAGAAAAATGGCATTGTAATGAAAGAAATTAGAAATAATTAGGCAGACAAAAAGACGGAAAAAGCAAAGGTCCGTGTCTACAATAGAGTTGTGACAGTATAAACCGGACCGGCCAGATGTGACGCAGCAGATCTCTCACGTCAAGGTTCACCCACCACCAAAAGGCACTTGGCCAACACCAGCCTGGCTTTGCCTGAATCACTCTCCTCACAAAGCACACTCATTTTCCTGATTGTCCAAGTCCTTTTGCCATTGTCAGCTGCCTCTTCAGAAGATGCTTGTATTTCATTTCCAGAGCAGTCTGGAAATATTTCATTGTACTACAGCAGGGCTCTCTAGGAACTAGCAATACGTGTGCCTTCCTCGTTTTTCTTTTCTTTTTCTCTCTTTTTTTTTTTCCCTTCTCACTGAGGAAGGCCCTGGAGCCATGTTCTCATTAAGCCTTTATGGCTTTTTAAAATAGGAAGCTATTGTCCCATATACCTCCTTAATTATGCACCAATCAGAAAGTCTAAAAGAACAGCTCTGCCAGTGACAACCAGGAGGCGAGTGAAAGGGAAGAACCGTAACTTATGAATTACTGTTTAAGATTTTTCCATGAAATACAAGAACCTGTTTAAGCATGAAGATGACCTAGCACATGAAAAGGACTAAAGGCTCATGAGAAGAAAAGAATCTATCTTTTGTCAAATTTACATTCTTATTTAGAGGACATACATGCTATTTATTGCCTCAAGCAGCCTTCACGACACTCATAAAACAAACAGATATTCAAAACAGACTTTTGAAAACCTCTTTAATTTCAAGTGTCCATTTTGAGACACCTGGAGCTCAAGCACGAGAAGTGAGTGACTTCATAAATAAAGCAGCTAAGTAATAGTTAAGCAGCTAAATTGTGACGTGCTACATATGTGCACTTTGACTTCAGTAACAGCTAGACAACACAAAAACCAAGGGACAAAATTTCTAAAATAATAACAATAGTATGATCAGGAAAAATTCTTTCTAAAGAAGCTTTTAGGTAAATTGTAGAAATCTCTGGAAGAGGAGTTTTCTACCACCTTCCACCACAGAAGGAGTAAACACTGCCAACAGTCTCACGGTACCAGTTTTGACATCATGAGCTGATGCTCCAGGAGAAGCGTAGAGCAAACATTTTCTGGGGATTAAATGCTTTCCTAAACCTAGATGATACTAGAAATAAATTAATATAATTACTCAAAGTTACTTTTCCACAGGCTCACAGAATTGTCTAGGTTGAAAGGGGCCTTTAAGATCATCAAGTCCAGCCATCAACCCAACACTGACAAAGCCACCACTAACCCATGTCCCTCAGCACCACATCTACCTGGCTTTTAAATCCCTCCAGGGATGGTGGCTCCACCACTGCCCTGAACAGCCTCTTCCAAGGCTTTACAACCGTTTTGGTGAAGAAATTTTTCCTGATATCCATCCTAAACCTCCCCTGGCACAACCTGAGGCCATTTCTTCTTGTCCTGTCGCCTGTTCCTTGGGAGAAGAGACCAATCCCCCCTGGCTACACCCTCCTTCCAGGGAGTTGTAGAGAGCGAGAAGGTCTCCCCTCATCCCCCTTTTCTCCAGGCTGAACACCCCCAGCTCCCTCAGCCTCTCCTCATTAAACCACTAGCATTTACACTCAAATTAGTATCACTTTTTGTCTATTTTTACCTATTTAAGCAACAACTGTGCGAAGAGTTATCGTTGCGATGTGTGCCAGCGTGGAAAAAGCAGGGGTGCGAGTGTGTACAGCAGCCCTGGAGACGTCATCGGGCACAGAGAGAAGAAGAACCGACCTCTGGTTGAGCTGCTAATCTGGGCTCCGGCGGCGCAACCCCTCCAGCAGCCACCGTGACAGATGTTCCGCCCGGGTAATCCTTCATCCTTCTAATCCCAACCGAGGGCTGGAATTGATGGGCACCGGGCACACATAAATAAAGGACTAGAAAATACGTAAGTTCGGGCTGGAATAAACAGTATTGAATAAACATATTAATAACAATGAGGGCTTTAGAGTAAGATTAGCTGCTGACACAAATAACATTTATTCACACTACAGGGAGTGATTCTAAAGAAATAACATGAAAGTGGACAGACAAGTGTTGTTAAGTCAAAAAGGCTTTACACAAAGCAGCAAAAAAAAAAAAGAAAAAAGATATGACAAGAAAAGTGATGATGTTTCCCCTTTTTTAACTGCATAACAAAAAATTAAACAGCTGTAGTAGCTACGGGTGCAAAGTAGAAGATGAGGAGGATCAAACCAATGTTTCTTTTCAAATCTTCACAAGTAACTTTTTCTAGTATGAGACCTGAATAGAGAAGGCAACTGTTGGGTTAGACATGATGGCAGAGTTCATAACAGAAATCGGGTCCCATTTCCCTTTGTGGCACGGAGTTACCTCTTTAGAAACGTCCCAACAGTAACACAGTAGCTACCTTCTACCTTCTCTATGCCAATCCATCACGTTTCCATCTGAGCACGTGCTCTAAAGGCTCTAAATTTGTCATCTAGTGTTCAACTAAACACGATTGACTCGAAGCCAAGGCCTCAGTTACAGCTGGAAGCATCAGGCAGGTCTGATTTTTGTCAAGTTTGGCCTCAAAAAATAAATTATCCAAGGAGGGTCCCAGCACCTGATATCTCTTCCAGGGACTTGCAATTCATACAGGACACCGAAACATGGTTTTAGCTGAGATTTCTGCTCATAGACTGCAAAGCAAAAAAAAAAAAAGAAAAAAAGAGTAATTTATGGGTGGCCTGGAAGGAGGAGCTGGGAATGGTCGGTGCAGCGGGGGTGTAACGTGTGTGATGGATGCAGAGGTGCCAACGGGGCGGAAGGGCCTGATGGAGCCATATGTTCTGAGAACAACTTCGCTTTTCTGCTTGAAATGAAGGTGACAGATGGATTATTTTGACCATGGGGATTAACCACTGTGCAGGTAAGTATTCAAAAACATCAAAACCCGAAAATTCACCTGGAATTGCAAAATGTGTTCCGTTGCAACAGGATGGGAAAGAAGCAGTTGGGCATGCTCAGCCAGGAAGGGAAGGACAGGAGGGCAACAACGGGAAGTAATTAGAAGTGCTATTTTTTATTTTTTTTTGTACTTTCAGTTCCTAATTTTGCTTTAACCAACTTGCTGCCATGTAATATAGTCTTCATATACAACAGGTACAGAATTCCATGCATTTTAAAGGACTAGTGTAGGGTTTCAGTGTGAGATCTCCGAGCAAAGCTTTTAATTGTTTTCTTCAAGGCTGTAGGTGAAACCTGGCTACTGACTCCATAAAAATTATTTATAAAAGTTCTCAATTGCTTTAAGGTCCTTCAACCTCACCTTTTCTCCACTGTTTTCCAAGGCCAAAAAAATAAAGACAGAAAGAACATAGTGGTAAAATACAAGTACTTTATCCTTGGCACACCTTATGTTCTGACAAGTCAGGAAGATGATTGATAGCCAGTGAAATTTCCCAGATTTAACTGAATATTCCATGCGTTTAAGCACAAAGCAAGGACTTTTTTCTTCAGTGGTCCCCCACAGAATAATGAAAGTGAGCTCTGGTTATGAACGTGTTTGGATACTGTACAAGCAGAGTTGAGTAAACTTTCTTTCTTTGACAGATTTAGCCACAAGTCAATTGGAACCTTTTCACATCCCAATAAATTGTTTTTATTGGCATATTTCTTTTTTTTTTGTTAAGGAAATGTATACTCCCTGACATATAGGGAGTAAAATCTGAGTTTCCTTAGATAACTCTGGTCAACTCAAGGCTGACAACAACTTTCAAGGTAAACCTGATGTATTTTAGAAAGGGTCAGGCACAGAGTCCTGCTGTCATTCCTTAGTGGTGATGTGGTTCTTGCCAGGGAGTGGCATAAAACTTGGGAGACCAGACCTCCATCCTATCCTTTGTCCACAGGCATCCTCGCTGAACTTGGCTATGGCACTTACAAGCTCTGCGCTTAAAAAATACAGCTATAAAATGGAACTAAAAGTCCTTTTTAGTTTCTCAGAGATACTGCAGGAAGGAGATGTGCAAGAAAAACTTACTATCAGCTGTCAGGGATGGAGACTACACATCTGAGATTGCAAAAGTTCTGCCACGTTCTAATTTGAGGTCTAGCACATCCCTAAGAACACGCTCCCGTAAGGAAAACAGGAGCATAAAGTTTCCTCAGTTTTTGAGAGCCCTTTGCAATGGGGTGGCATAACCTGCCTTCTGGTTTGACAGTCAGAACTAGGTCCTAGTGTAATCCTCATTACACATCGAGTGGATTTTCCACAAACTGCCAAAACCTGTCAGAAAAGAAGAAACACTTTAGTGCCCCCACCATAGCTGGGGGAAAAGCCAGCAGACTGCTTCCAGAGGAAAAAAAAGTTAAAATATAGCAGTAAAAACTCGGCTGAACTGCAGTTACTGGAGGGATTAGGACAACTAGACTCTGCTGAAGTATGAACCAGTATCGTGGTATTTTTCTTGTCAGAAACCATAAAGGAAGGAGCGAAGACTCTGAATTCCAGCAATGTAACAAAAATTGATGCAATTTCAGCTGTGTACAGCGCTGTGCACCCCATCTCTGCTAACTATCCACTCATGCCTCCAAGAACAGTGGTATAAAAAACACAATGAGATTTTCAGGGAGGGGGGGCCGTGAGATAATCTGATGAGTTTTTTTTTACATACAGCAGTGACCTGCTCCTACTGGTGATCAAGTTCATATTGGCACGGCCGGGAGGAGAGCAGCTCTCTGCAGCAACGCCTGGGGGAGGGAGAACTGCTTTTGCATAAGTGTAGATTTTTGCAATATTTCGATCCCAAACAGGCCACGTAACTTACTACTAAATTACTCTCCCTACGTTCTCCGGGTCCTCGCAGAAGTAGTAAAAAAAAAAAATAAAAAATTAATGAAACAGAAACGGAGCGCTTTTATGGAAGGTCTCAGAGTTCAGATGAGAGAACGGCAAAACTCCTTTGATCTGTGGTCTGAACCCTCCCTGTTCTCATCATCGCTGCTCTCCTGTCAGCCGAATACACGGCGAGACGTGAATGCTGGTCCCTAACTAGCTGTGAGACCGCTTCCCTTACAATGCCAGCTTTTTTGTACGGCTTTTCACCAGCCGGGTAACAAAGGTTACAGGCACAGCAGCAACAGCGGCAAAATCCAGCCTACTCTAAATCTAGGATGCTTGATTAGTTTCCAGAGACCTTTGAGCGCAGAGTTTCCATGGTGGTTTGATTTTTCCCTCTGCAATTTTATTACTAACCTTTCCTTTATCACCCAACAAGCTCACGACAGTCTCAACTTTAAAAACAAGCAGAAGTACAAAACCCTTAAACGAGCCCAGCTTTCCACACGGCTGGATTGTGTCAGGCACAATCCTTATGTAAGCACCTAAAAGTAAACCTTATAATCTAATTTTTCCCCCTTATTTGTTAAGCAGTAACACTAATGATTTGATTGTGAAACACTTATGCATATGAATGAGCTTTTATATAAGGCCGGATTTTAATTAAAAAGCAAACTTCATCTTACTAACTTCAGAGCTAGAAATAGGGAAAAACTCAGTGGCAAGGGGGGCAGTAACAGAGCGACTGGTACCAGCTCGTGAACAGCGCATATATATAGTATATAAATACAGATATACTGCTATAATTTTATGAATTCTTCAAGAAACCACAAAAAACCATACATTATCTGCCAGAGGAAAGATAAACAAGACTAAGGTAAAAGCGGAAGTTCAAAGGTTACTGAGAAAAGGCGTTTCAAATAAATTAGTTCCAGGGAATGAAAGGTTTTGGGAGAAAAGTGGGGCCAGCCTATAGCACGTGTAGGGGAGGGTCAATACAGGCACTGGGAGGACTTGAGACAAAGCTTGAAAATGCTCTGAAAAAATATCCAATAGACACAAGAGGAAGTTCTTCTGTAAACAAAAATATTACTAATACGGTTTTTCCCAGGCTGAAATGAGCCAGCAGCAGGACACGAGTTGGATCTTCATCTCACTGACAACTGACATTGACAGTTACTTTAGGGGAAGGAGATACAGCCTCATGCATATTTATCTATCTCAAAATCTGGGTTTTAAATCGGGTTCCAGTTTGTACACATTATTATAAGATTCTTGATCCCGGTAACCTGCACTATCCTTATTTAGGTCCAATAGAAACAGTTCATTACTTGGTTTCTAATGAACAA
Organism: Xenus cinereus; assembly: GCA_025774025.1. Taxonomy (NCBI): domain Eukaryota; kingdom Metazoa; phylum Chordata; class Aves; order Charadriiformes; family Scolopacidae; genus Xenus; species Xenus cinereus. Next base: position 37,354,532 of record JAOXJK010000062.1, on the reverse strand, counting down.
ATTCAAACAAATACCTGAATATTTTTTCACAGATTTTTAAATGGAAGAAGTACAAACAGGAGTCAAACAACTCTACATGGTTGGAAATTGTAGATCTCTCAATACTTAATGAGGCCAAATTAATAATATGCATACCATTTCAAACATTTAATTTTCTAAGTCTTTAGAGAGAATTAAGAGTTCTATTAAATTTTAAATTAAGCCATTCCAGCCCGCAGTCGGTGGCAGTAAAGCAAAGTCTAGTCTTTTGATAAAGACCGAAGCGTTTGCTCACTGCTACCGATGCCTTTGGCCCTCTGGCTGCCCCGTGCTGCCGTTGTTACCTTCCCCACCTTTTCTCCAGAAGCGGCCATCAGCGCAAATATCCACAAAACCACCTGTTTATCCACCACGCTTAATCGGCTACACTGGTGCTACTCCAAAAAAATGAAAGCAGCACAAACACAACTTTTATTTATTTCACTGTAACCCAACTCCCTGCTTAAAAAACCCCTCTCTTTTAATTTCCCCACGGAGCGGGCTTGTGACAATATCCTTCCCACAGGCAAAAAAATATCACTGGGCTCAAGACTGTTAACTGCCACTCTATTTTGCCTTCCAATTTGCTCCCAGGTGTCGCTGGAGATGTGGTCCTCAACCAGTCTCATATTGCTCCTACCTCCTGATTCATGGTCCGAGCCCAGCAGGTTACTTAAATGACTGCCCGGCGGTAAGTACACAAGCGCTCCCATTGGCGAGTGAAACAGCAATGTATTTCCTTTATTTATTTACATTTTCCTCTAAGTCCATCACAGCCTTGGTCGATCGGCTCTGATCAATACTAAGGTGTCAGTTTAGATGTAAACCCTTTAAAAAGCCGCACTTTGGGGCTTAATAATAACCGGGAGGTCTCCAACCAACATATTTATTGAGCTTGAAAGCATCAGCCTCGGACCAAACCTGTTTGACCCTTCCCTCGCGTCACTGCAGCGGAACCCTGGGCAGCTTCTGCACTACAACACCCCCAAATACCACAGCTCCAGAAACGCACTCCTTGGTAATTCGATTGTAATCTTCGGCTTTCAAGGTTTTCCTGCTTCCTTGTGTGCCACAAGTTAGGCTGCTAAGTAAACTATAGGGACCCTAGGGACCACCCCTTCCCCCCCACAAAAAAAACCAACCCAAACCAGAAATCCCATAAAAAGTTGTGGTTTTTTTTTTTTTTCATACAGTCCTTCAAGGCACACCTGCGAAACTTTATTTCCTTTAATGTTCTCTGGAGACTTTAATTAATCACTTATCAGGTCACGAGCCTGGAGAACATTACAAAAAGGATTTTCCAGGTGCAGGGGTTTTAGCTGCTCTTTGTGCTTTCGGTGCAAGTCTTCACTGCCACCGCTTTGCCCTGCAGTAGAACACATTTGATTCCACTTAGGTGAAAATCTGTCATGTCATAAGCAGTGTCATAGCCTTTCTGAATATTGATTTTTGGAAAACGAGTTTTATAAATTCACTTTTCTACTTCTTTTAAGATGGAATCACAGATATTCATCTGGTACAATAAGTTTTCACTGATACGAAAACATAGAAAAAAAGATTGCAGGTGATTACTGAGAACCTCCACTAGATATCTCCTTTGCATCATCCCGGTACCTGCATTAAAGAGGATTTGGCCACTGAGCGATGCAGAAATTCTGCTCTAAATAAGCACTAAGTGTAACCCATCTTCGAAAGCATGCAGAGCAAATTAGTCATCTAAAAGCTCACATTTTTGGCATGGGGAGAGGTAAAACGTTACACTGATTTCCCAAGTGTCTAAAAAGTAGATCAAGTAACACTAAAATGAAATTGTCAAACTGGAAAATGATTTTCACTGAGATAATCTTTATACTTGGGAAATAAATATTGCAGATAATTTCTAGTGCAGTCCAACTCTGACGTGCAATACCCCTCTACCAATTCTTCCCTGTTGTCACATACTCATTTCTCCCCCTTTTTTAAAGACGCTTGCAATCAGCCCACAAAGTGGCATCCATTAGGGTCTGGTGAGGATTTCAGATGGCGAGTGAACCAACGAACAGATGCAGAACGTTTTGCTCCTGACTCTATCGTCTTGATCCTTCCCTGTACACTTCAGCCTGTCTTAAATCAAATTTCCACTGAGGTTCCTCACAAGTTGTAGGAAGAGGCCACTTGAAACACACGTTGCTTCTCTGCTCCCACATCCTTCCCGTTCCTTTGCTCCGAGTGGTACCAGAGTACTGTAAACCAAGCCTGGTCTCTTTAGACTTAACTCCAGTGGGAAAACCTTCTGGAAGGTTCTCCATTTGCACAAATGCACTACTGGGACATGATCTGCAGTGTCAAACATCAGCTCTCAAACAGAGAAAGGACATGATACCACAGTGAGAGAGATCTGGATGGGAAAGCTTGCATCCTGTACACTCCAGGAGTTACCTCTAGCCTACACATCAGCACCGCAACACACCATCTGCCCTTTATGCTCTGGGTTTTAATGTTATCTCCAAGATGTAAGCATTTCCTTCACTCTACTGTACCACTTAGGACACTGAAAAAGTAAGACTATATTTTTCTCCACATCTCATGATACAATGATGCAGTATCAATGGATTGTGGATTTCCACTTCTCTATGTCCTTCCTGGTACCCACGACGCAGGAGATGCATTTGGCCCCTGAGCACATGAAAATAGCATTACAATTTCAGAACAAAGGCTGTAGCACCTTAACGTTAAGAGGGAGGGCTGACATTCCTAAAGTTATAACATCTGTGCTAAATAGAACCTGGACATCACAACCTGAAAGTGAATATTATTTTAACATCAAAGCAAGCATATACTAAAGAGGAAACTCTCTCCTTAAATCCGCAATGTTTCTCCACACTTCACTTCTCACACGATAATGAGTGATGTTTCAGGTTATTGAAGCATTTCCTAGTCTCCCGTTCTGCCACAAGAGAGAACGACAATCTGAATCACAGCATTAGAGAGAAGGCAGAGAAACAAAACCAACTCTTCGTTTCAGCCTCCTTTTCCACTCCAGAACACATGCAGATGCTGATCTAGAGACCGCGCTGCTTTGTTCTATCGAGTTACATGATATTCCAAATAAACAAGAAAATACTTCATTGCATCATAGCCCATCTGTAGGGAAATTGTCAATGGCACCGCTCAGCGAACGAAGAAATTTACGGTCTGACCTGTTGCTTTTAGCCTCTTTGAATTCTTGGCAAGATACCTAGCAGAAGTTTTACTTGTTTGGGATTTTTTTTCTTTAATATTGCACTGCGTGAAAAACTTTCCTTCTGCTTAAAAGATCACCTTACTGCTAACTTTTAAATGCTGGCAGAGAAGAGCCACAGCAGCCCCAGTTCTCAACTTGGTGCCCTCTTTGCCAAGGCCAAGCACATCCGAGGGCTTTTTCGACTCTATTCCGCTTCTCTGCAACGGGGCTGGAGCCACATCACCCTCCACCTCACGGAACACGGCTTGAATCCTAGGCAAAAAATCAGCCTTTAGACTTCTGGAGCCTAGAAACAATCAGGATGGTCATCGCAGAAAGGAGATGGGGCAGCTTTTTCAGTATCAGATACACGTTTTTATTCTTTACGACAATTTTCCACCTGCGGTGCTCTTGACTCAACACTAAAATGAGAGCTGCAGGGAGCCAAGGACCCTCAGTCCCCAAAAATCAGCAGATGAAAAAATAGTTTCCTTTCCTTCCCTCCCCACCTCCTTGCAAACCCTGTGTCAGAAAACCCTCAGAGGAGAAGCCGATGAGGCGGGCTGGGGGTGAGGCAGTGAGATGCTGAGAAATGAGAGGGTTCGCTACGGAATGAGGTACAGCAGCCAGGCTCCCTGGCACCGGTTCAGAAAAGCAATTATAAACATTCCTAACTCCATCCCTCCTCAGGAAACCACTTAATAAGGTACTTCTCTTTAAAAAATACACTGTGCGCTGGGATGTATGTTTCCTGAACCGGGGACCGCGCCTGGAGACAAGATCCATGTGGAATAACGGGTCTCTCACAAGGACTATAGAACAAAAAGTTCTTCTGGGAAGTCAAAATAAATAAATTAATTAACATTTCTATATTCTGGGCAATTTCTATCATCGCGGATTTAGTAACAGAATTTCAAAAAGCTACCAAACAGTGCATGCAACATCATCTGTGGGCCCACTCTGTATTTTCAAAGGGCGCTAGGATTTTTGACATTCCCCGAGACACCGACGTTATTTCTACCCGGCCTGGGTACGGCAATAACCGGTCACAAGCCCTCACACAGACACCGAACTGATGAGGACTAAAGAAGCATCCAGAGAGGTTCCCCTGCACCAGGTACTTGAGGGGAACAGTGAGAAAAGCAGAGGAAAACGAGCGAGACCCCACAAACAGCAGGTTTTTAGGTAGAGGCTGCATGGGATGTGCTGAGCTGGTCAGGTCTCTGGCCGCACTGGCCGCTTCTGGAGAGGTCCAGTCCCAACAGGCCCGCTGAGGTGTTCTTTCTCTCTCTTTGCCTTATTTTATTTCTGCTTTCCCATAGACAGTCACTCTCCTTTATCCAACAAATCTTCCCTCACTCCCAGTACGAGCAGAAGCGCAGAGAATCCATCATGAGAAATGGCATAAAAACGCTCAGCTCAGTTATCAGCAAACTCCTACCAAAAATAAGGATGTGAAACAGCAAAGAAGGAAACGGCACTCGGAGAGACAGGTTTTTAAAGGGTCTAAGGACCTAACTCTCACTAAAGGAAAATGAGAATAAGGAACCCCAGGCAATTTTGAAAGACGCCCCCGGACCCTCATTTTCAGCCGCGTAAAGGAGAACCTCCTGTAGCAGCAGCTTATTGACGGCGCCGCATCTGAACGCACCGGCACTCAGTGCCTTCTGATCACTCAGCGTTTTGGAAAAGGCAGATCCCGCTTCCTCAAACATAAACATTGTTCCTCCTTTTAATATCACGGCTACACAAAACCAGGATCGGGACTGAACAGGCGGAGTATCCGTGAAAGCCATTCAAGAATTTGCAGCGGCTGCTGCTGTCTGCGTGGGTGGGGTGGGAGATTTAAGCCAGAGGGGAGTCTGGTTTGGAGTACACCAAAAAGAAACAAAAAAAAAAAAAAAAAAGAAAAAACTGAGAACAACTGCAGTTCAGTGAACAGGGACAGGAAGACTCAGCTAAAAATCCAAAACTCTTGAAAAGAATGTAAAACTTTCATCAGACAGGCTGCACTTCCATGAGATACAGCACAGTAAAACAAAACGAGCAAGAATAAACACACATTTTGCGGTGTGCCTTTGCTTTTAACTCTAAAACAGAACTTCCGATCTGTCTTCTGCTCCGACACATGTCGAGAACGGGCAAATAAAAGGAGGAAAAGGGAAGTCAAACCGAGAGAGGAGGCTGACTGCAGCCTGCAAACCGAGCGCCGCCAGAGACGGATGTGGGGTGGGCATGAAGTCAAATCGCGGCAGAATAATGAGACAAGATTTTCATCTGGATATGAACACTGAAGGGAGAAGTGGGGAAACAAAAAAGAAATGGGAAAAAAAAAAAAAAAGAAATTTTACAGAATAATTAGGCAATGACTGAGATGAGACACTCCTGTACAAGAAATGTAAAAACCCTAATTGCCTTTTATATATTTACAAAGTAAGCAACAGAAAAGCCAACCAGGAAAATCCCAGTGTTGCATAAGAGAATATTCAACGCAGCTCTGATTAGCTGTATGTTTTCCCACACTACAGTCTTCAGGGGAATTAACACATTTCCTATTGAGAAAGACAAAAACAAGACAGTTCATTTATCTGAAGGAGCGTACCCATCTTATCACAGTGTCTGAGCAGATCAAAGCCTCCAGACCCTACCAGTACTACCACCGAAACCAGTGGAATGCCTGCAGAAACTCTTCATTCCCGGATGTAAATTAAACAGTAAAAAAAAAAAAAGGGAAGAAAAAGTCATGGCATCACTGCCTTTAGCAATGTTTTGCTGCAGTGCTGACACAGTGGCAATGAATCTGGTCCACTCAATTAGGGTGATGCTCTTACCATTAGAAGAAGATAATGGACTATACAGTCAAGCCCCAGTCCCTACCTCCCGCCCAAACCTGGGTGACACGCTGCGCTAAAAAATATGTGGTGATGCTTAAAATACCTGGTCCTGCTTGTCACTGCACTTTTCAATCTGTTCTAATGGATTGCGCCTTGCTTGACAACTTTCAGCTGAAAGGGATTCTACAGCTTTTTATTTCCCACATACAATTCATATATATAGATATATATAAATGCTTTCAAAATCACCTGGATTTTCAAGGAGTCCTAGGAGTGTCAAAGTCAATTTTGAGAATGACACAGGCTTTTCAATCACGTGAGCACTTCCTAGAACGTTCCTCTGGCTTTAACACTACCTCCATACAAATTCTCTAAATAAACTTCATCTTAAATAAACCCCCCAAATGCCCATAGGCTCACCTCCAAAAAATGACAAAACCAGGTTTAGTTTGCTCAATCAGCTGCGTGTTTGAGAGACTGAAGCAATTACCAACATCGTAGAATACTCGTAATGAACTGCAAGCTGGGAGGTTTGGCCACGTTGGATAGATCTGAAAAGCACATTCCAACTCCTAGTATTTAAGTATTACTTCAACTAAATAGGAATAGCAATAGTTAATTAACTTCTGTCATTCTTTGAAAGCTGCAAACCCAGGGATTAAACCTGCCAAGTGCCAGGCATCTTCTATGCTGAGTGTAGTCAGGAGACAGTCCCAGAAGACCATTAGGTAAATTTGAAGTAATTTTACATAATTAATGGAAAAATCCTGTGACTTTTTGGACAGCAGGTGGGTTTATGAAAAGGATCTCATAACACCACCAGAAGCCAGTTGAGAGATTACAAGTGCCATAATCTGCTGTAACATTCCTTCTTTAACTCCCGTGTGCTGAAATTCTAACCAGGGAATGAGACGGAGGTATGTCTTTATGTCTTTTAAATTGTCATTTGATTAAAAGTAAGCAGCTGCATCATCTGATACAATACAGCGCTCATGCTGGGAAGCCAGGAATGTAAACTGCACTTTATTAAACCAGTTAGAAGCTGTTAAAATGCAGAATGCTGCTGGCACACCTTTTAGAGCAGATACTGAAATATGCATCATGTGGGCACCTTAAATGAGTCACTTTTAGAAAGATTTATTTTTCAATCATTCGATAAACAAGAATAAATCAAAAACAATTCAGTCCTTCACCCCACTGAGATAAAGTAAATGCAAATGCTGTTTCAAAGTTAATTGGCTCTGAAATACTTAGGTCTGGGAAAATAATTTTGAATGACAGAACTTTTGCAAAATGTCTGTATTTTCTTTCTATATCCATCGCATTCCTTTACATTTGTAGCTCACGAGACATAAAAATATTTTTAATAGTTTAGCGCAACTACACGGAGATGCTAAGAAATGTATTATTCCTCATATGAAATCAGGTTAATATTTGTCCTTATTCTATTGCAGAGACACGAATAAAAGCGAAACGTAAATGGTGTTAAGTGCGGCTGCTGACAAAAATTAAAGCTTTGATCTACTGCAATTGCAATGGCTTTATCTATTTTAGGCTATTTTAGTTGTGCTGGCGTGTACCACGGGAGCTAAGTACCAAAGCACGAACTAATCTGTCACCTTCGAAGCAAATTCTGTGGCGCTGTTCGTACCCATTGACCCAGATTTGTGTCGAACATTGATCCGAAACACATAGAATATACTGACGGTCCTTCAAAAAGCGATGGCTGGAGAGGGCGGCCAGGGTGCTGCTCCCACCCCTTTGCCCCGTTGGGCACCACGGACCCACAGGAGCCCGCTCAGCTCTCCCAGGGCACCCAGGGCCACCGAGCCCCCGCCGGGCACCAGTACGGGCACTGGGACGGTCAACCTGCCGCCCGGGAACCTCAAATGAATGTCCCCTGCTGCCCGGTCTCGGTGGCCCTGCGGCTGGAAGGCTCTGCCCACGGGGAGGATGGCACGGAGGGCGATTTGCAGGGCTGGAGCTTACAGGGCTTGTGCTCCAAACCGCAGACGCTTTGCTTGCTTAATAAGAGGAGACAGTGACTGGCAGAGAAAATAAGGCTAATTCTGCTGATATCTTTCTCTAAATTCTGTCACCTGCGCGAGACGGGTGGCAGCTCTCCCGGCCAGCCCGGGGAGGGTGCCTGTCTGCGGGGTCCCCGGTGGCACAGCCGTGTCTCCCGCCTTCCTCCTTACGCTAACGAGAGCTCGCACGCTCTGCTGACCGGGCTGTGATTGAACACAAATCCTGCCGACATCCCTTCCATCAACCCCCGCCTGCTCCCTTTCTCTCCCCCTTTTCCTCCCGTCCTCACTCACAAGACGCTTCAGGCAAAAGGCAAGAGCGCTGCGATGAAATGACATCTCCGAGCAGAGAGCTGGGTTGTTGTTTTTTTTCCCCGAGCCCCCCCGGCTATCTCAGTTTCATTACGTGTCTCAGGAGGGGGCATCACTCCCTGACAACTAACATCTGGCCCAGGAGACCTCCTAATTTAAAACAACAAACTAATTATTGTCACCTACTCTTTCCTGGAGCTTTTATCTTTATTTATATTTTCCTGGAAGAAATATGTCAGCATATTTTTCATTTGAACTACTAATGCTCTGGGTTTTTTTTCCCCTTAAGTATGCTTAACTTTCTTCTAAGGGGAGGAAATCCATATTTTATCAATCAGTTTCAATTACCTACTGTATTTCACTCTGTGGTGTTGAATTATGAGTTGGAAGAATGTCTTGATTAAAGACCTTACAAACACCCAGGTATGAGAGCAACCAATCTTCCCGCCTGCACGACACGTATGGAGCACCGTGAACTGACATTATGTTTATTATGATTTCTTTTTAAAGTTGGAACTATCAGTCTCTTTGTTAGAACACTGAGCAACAAGGAGCTAGAGGCCTTTATTTAAAGAATGATTTTTATTTTATTTTTCTCCCAGAGTGCTCTGGAAGCCACTAACGGCCAGTTCAATGTCTTTTTCTGGTCAGGGAAGAGCTACAGGGGCTGTGTTCTACTGGAACAAACACCACTTCCATGACTCGGACATCAGAAGTGGGTGACCCCTCTCTTGCCACCAATTTTCCACGCCTCCTTGGTAAGTTATTTACCAAAATTTGCTCTTCAGCTTTCCTACCTTTAAATTGAGCTTCACAGTACGGAACTTACTGCATCCCGTGTTCTCCAGTGCTTTTAAAACTGAACAGTTTTAGAAAAACTGAGCATTTTTTATTACTGCTAGTGACAAATTCCATTACTGCACATAATAAATATTCACCAAGATTCACCATATGGCTATGTCTGAGAAGATGATAGTATTTTTTTTTTCCAGGTTTGGTGGGAGAAAGACCAGTGTAATCAGGTTGCAACAAGTGAAGTCATGGCTCATTTTAAGCTAACATAAGCTTTTTAATTGATACTTATGGTGTCAAGATTTTATTTTTGACCTACTATAGAGCCACGATCCCATTACAATTCAATTTCTAGAATGCCACGGACACAGCAGCAGCTTCTGCTGTTTGGTTGTTGGGTACGTATTGTCTACCAAGAAAATCTCCAAAATAATTTGGCACTTTGATAGACACTCTCCTCAGTAATCAGCCATCTAACCCACAAAAACAACAGATGGACACAGCTTTGGATTACTCTGAGAGAAACACTTTAACCAAAATTAAACAATATTCTCTTTAAGAGAAAAAAAATCCAACCAAAAAATTCCCCAAGTTGCCTTTTGATATAAGGATGATGATCATCAAACACGAGTGTTACAACAAAGAGGAAAAATTGTTCTCTGTGAAAATAAAAACATTGATATCGTCCCACAAAAACGGGCAGCTTAAGAGAAGAATGCAGAGAGGAAAATAAAACTAAACATTGGGTTTCTAAACCTCGAGGGGAAGGAAAATGAGGTTGATGTAGCCTTTTCTGCTCCCGAGTGTTGTCACCAGAAGAGCTCCTGACCAACCTTGGGGTAGGAGAAGGGGACGCCAGCCAGTGACCATCAGCATTCATTAGGGTTGGTTTTTTTCTTTATTAGCGCATACCAAAGGCCCTGCCCTTTGATGTAAACCAGAGCTGCCTCTATAAGCAAATGCTTAAAGGGAGCCAGAAGCAGCAAACTGCCCCAGACTGCTGCGGCTCAGCCGAGGGTGGAGTGGTAGAGGCTCCTCAGGAAGCACTTGTATTTTCCTGCACGCGCTAATTCCCTAACGCGGAGCAGGCTCCCCTCCACTCTTCGTTTGTAATTGAGAATATGAGGTTTTCAGTCGAAGAAGGTGATGGTTCTAAAGCTCTTTTTAATTTGGATATGTTGCTCTAAATAAAAGTAAATAAATGAAAAAAATCACTTTTGTTTACCTCTGTATTTTCACTGCAGGAACGATCATGAAAGATCCATGACTGAATTCTTTTTTAAAACCACTGAGTTTACTGAAAGTGACTGAGGTCCCTGCCTTGTGCTTTGCAGGAGAGCAATAATGGGCTCATTTAAGTTTAAACTGGATGTAGAAGTCTTTAAAATTATTAATATTATTCTTCTTTACGAAGAGCAATTTTATCACCGCATTTTTATTCTACTATCAGGAGACGTTACCTCAGGTGATTTTACATTCCTCAATTAGGTTGTTTTCAGTTCCCCCGCGCCGACGGCACAGGGTTTGAATTACCCACTGCAGCCTGACTTGTATTCAATGTTTCTCCATCCCCTCGGCGCTATGTAAAGAAGCCAGGGTGGGGGTGAGAGGTTCTGGCAGATCCCTCCATCCATCACTGCGGGGCCAGGCTGCGGGGGTGGCTTACAGCAAAATGAGTTTTGGATGTGATGGGGGAGATAAAGAATGTTATTTTAAGCCCGGGAACTTCAGCTGGGGAGAATTCCACAGGAATCGGGGCTTGCCCACATGGAAGCCAGATGACGGCGATTTAGCCAAGGCTTTCAGGCTCCCCAGGACTTCCATTCAGTGCCACTGGATGGGATACTGGTTAATACCGGTCACCATAAGGGTTGGTGATGCCTCTGGGTTCACGGTCTCCCACTTTTATGCTCGTTGTAGAGAGTGGATTTAGCACGGGTCGACCTAAGAGTTAATGTGTCCTTATTTACTGGAACACGGGAGTGAGGAACTTCATTCTTCTGAGCACCTTGGGGACCTCGCAAGTGTTTGCCCCAACCTGCAGCTTAAGTATCTTCTTTTTCTGTCACCTAACTATGCAGTGATGAGGGCGTAACGCTCCCTCATCATCCTCACCTCTTCTCGTAGACCTCGGATGCCCAGGACAGTAGCTCTAAGCTCCTGCCAGGGAACGACCCCCCCGCTGGTGCACGCTCAAAATTCCGATTCCGCCGGGTCCGATTCCGAAGCTCCCCAGGGACTACCCAGGACAAGGGAACCAGATTTCCCTCGCGTGTATTTGAAGTCTAAGTTGAAGTGAAAGGCAAAGCGAGAAAAGACATAATGCAGTTGTTTACTTAATACGTTCGAGCGCAGGAAGCTACTTTATCACGTCCTCGATGGTGACATTGAATTCCCCTGAGCTCCCAGCACGTGTTTGCCTTGCCTTTGCCCCCTGGGATTTGGATATCAGCTGGTTGTCATTCACAACACGCCCAGTTATCTGGCACGCACCAAATCCATCTTCGAAATTATTTTTTTTTTCCTCATGGGGTTTGCTTTTGGCTCCTGACAGCATGACCTTGACGCGGTTCCAACAAACAAATTTAAAATACTTAATGGCATAAGTTTAAATGGATCATTACTATAACTACTGCAAGAGCACAATTAAGCATCTACTGCCACTTCTTTTAGAAGGAGAATTGTAACAGGGCTGTTCAAACAGCTCCGAGCTTTGAAACACACTGAGATTCATATTGTTTCTTTTATGCACATAGTTTAAATATTAAGGGACAGACAACAGAAATAAAATTTAAAAAACTGAAATCAGAAAAATCTATCTAGGGCGTTTGCACTCAAAACTAAGAGATGCCTTAAAGAAAATTCAATAGGGTCTGGGTCGCTGCTTATTTTTATTTAAAAGGTGCACAGATACCAGAGTTATGAGAAGTCCTAGGACACAGAGAGAAAGGCAGAAATAACCGCTGAACACTCAAATAACCCCATTTCCCCTTTCCCTCTCCTCTCCTGGGGTCAGATTCTGCAGGGTGCTCAGCAACCACTCTTTTGGATGACACATACTCCCCCTTTTTCAAGCCTTATAAGATAGAAATGGAAAAGAACAGAAAACACAACACACAGCAATTAATTATTTAATGAACATGGCTATCAGTAGATATAGCATGAAAGCTTCATTAAGCGTCACCCTTATTTTTGCATATGTTTTAAAAGGAGGTGAGAAACACTAGTTGGCATTTGATCATAGTGTTACTTCCAGATTTCTGTAGACTAGGCAAGAAATAGACCCCAGGGAAATGAAAAGAGGAGGCAACAGCAAGAAAATGAGGAAAAAAATATCCACAACATGGATAAATCTTTATCACTTCCTACAGGCCCTCCATTCGCACACTTTCAGTTCACTACTATACGCTCTATGAGTCTACACAATTCATGTTGCAGACTATGTGATCCTTCTTTTAGAATATACTAAAAAAAGATCGCTGAGAAGCACAGCGAGGGGAGAGACAGCGAATTAGGACATTCCTTATTGTTCTCACGCTTCTCTCTCTGGGTTGAAGATGTTTTCTACAAATACTCAGAGATAACCACAACAGGACCGTGTTCGCAATACTACAGCACACGGAGGCCAACAACCTCAAAGGGGCACAGAGATGACAGAAAGACAGAGAGAGACGATGATCCAAGAAGAAATACGTGATCTCCCAGGAGACAGGATGGTCAGGGGACGGTTGCAAGAAAGGAATTTCAGACTAATCACCTTGGCTTACATCTTGACCGCTCACGCCTTGGCTATTCAAAATTATCAACGTGGTGTTTTCTCTCACACCCCCTTATTCACGTGAGCAAATGTCCCTCTTGGGTGTAATCCCCCTGCTGTTGAGACGTTCTCTCTCAGTACAAATCTTCACATGGTGGGATCCTAAGTTGCAGAGAAATTCTCTCCACCCTTCCAAACGACAGGCTCCTCCGCACCCCCTTCGTGGGACTGTGCCCTTTGGGGAGCAAAGCACCTCATCCCACTTCAGCGAACAGACTGATCCGTGGTAAGCATCCCATAGCACGTTGAAACAATCTCCCCTCGTTCTCTAAGGAGCCTCTAAAAATAACCTCTTGAGATTGACATATGGGGAAATTATTTTGAACTGTAGCTGATGTGGAAAAATCAGTGTTTAAAATTGTGTCCTTCAAGAGATTATGGCTATTTAGGTATTAGTTTTCACTAGCATAAAGGTACTTAAAAGTGAAAGGTGGGAAGACGATGGAAAAAAAAAGCTAAGCTAGGCCCTATGGATTCAGAAAAGCCTGGAAAAGTGGGTTATTTAAATCTCTCTGTTTTGAAAGTTTCGTCTTAAGGAATTTTTATACTAGTCTTGATTACTGCTTGTCTGAGGAGATAATGGTTGTCACCATCACAAATTACGATTTGAAGTGGACAGTGGCAGGAGGCTGTAGAGCCACCTGGTAGGGTAGACCTGAACTCCTCTGAGCTGTCTTGCTCTGGCTTTTTTTTTTTTTACTTTCCTTTCGCACCTTTTTCTCCCTCCTTCAAATTCTGATATTTGGAATCCATGATATTTCTTTTTCAGCTCTGCTACAGTCAGACAATCAATGGAAAATAGGGTTATTCACTCCATTCCCTACCCTCTCTTCCCCATATCAGCACTATCCTTATCTTTGGATTTGATATACCCCCTTCTCACAGGAAGGCCGTTCAGCACCACAGATTTACTAAATACTTTTTGAGCCGGTATTGTGCTATTTGGTGTCTCTCCATTTACTGGCATCTCATCACCTGCCCTTGAATCTCCATCTTGCGTGGTACCATTTGCTTTTTCAAAGCAGCTATGAACTCTCTGGTGTTGGGACTACCAGGCTATTGTACAACATGATGCCATCAAGTCCTGCCCCCAAATCTTCATTCAACTTAGCCCCAAAAAAGGCCCACGACTGGCCAAATTACAGTTTCAAGACCATTCCTAAATCAATTTCGGATTTTAGAAGATTGTCCTCTGCATGGAGTTTTCATTTCATTACATTTGTAATCAAAACGCCCCAACAAAATAGGTGACAACACAAGGAAATACTTTTAGTGCAAACTTCCTTCAATTTCCCACCGACCTAAAATGATCTAAACACCTTTTAAATCGCTCCATTAGAAGAAAATAATGAAAAGGCTACCTTTCAGGCAGGAACGAGGCCAAGTATATAGTAACCTATCAGACATGCAATTCACCCTATCTGGTTGAAAGTCACCCTCCAGACCACTAAAAATGAATTGATAGCAGAATCAGCATCATACCTGAATCTACACTTTGAAAGTCTACAGAATCTACAGAATGAAAGACGTAGAACCAATTAGAAGCTAAAATGAAAGAAAGCCTGTGATTCCTATAAATCGGTGTGGTTTCACCCAAATCCCATGTGCTTATCCATTCCCATATGTTTTTAGAGATAAAGTTTCTCTGCAAAGCACAATACCCATGGTTTTTTGTCACTGAGTTATAGCTGCAAATAGGAAGCCAAGTGCTGAGTTTCCTCCTTGCTCTTTGCAATAGCAAATTGCAATTTGCAAAAGGTTTTTTGATAACACTTGGTGTTAATTGGACTTAAAAATGTTAATCTCCCAAATCACTGTGATCTTAAAGACACATGAGAATTATCTCAGCATGTAAGAGAGCAAAAACTCAGATTGCACTGAACTTCTCAGAATACAGGTTCTTTCAAGGTACAGCTGAAAGAAATCAGGGTGATTTACTGTTCTTGATCTTTCTATCTCGTGTGAAAATGCACAAAGCAAGTATACGCTACATTTAACATGCATAGATAACATAGTTTTAGAGGCTGAAAACATAACCCCCCATATTTTCTAACTAAAACTATAGCAAATGAATTCTTGCTTTCGGTCCTGGAGAATGATGTCCTTTCTTCGCTTATCCACAAAAGGGTGGACGCTTCCAGCTATAGACCTTGCCCTCCTTTAGGATATACTAGTCCCATCAGTACCGTATAGACTTAACCACTATTACGTCATAAACCTGACATGGAGAAATCATCACTGTCATAAGGATTTTCGGTTGATATTCCCAAGAGTAAATGAGAATTACAATGGTTTGTTACATGGACTCTCCCCATTAGGATCCAACCAAGCCGACCTCCAACCCAATCAGCACAATTTCATTGCAGAGAAATACGGTGTCTTGTTTAGCTCTTTGTTCATTATATTAGTTATGAAAACGAGATCATGGATTTTTTTCTTTTGCTTGAGAGAGTAGTCCACTCTCCATTTTTTGATAATCTCTGCACAGGCTTCCATTCTAGCAGAACTTTATCCGTTTTACCTGTTGCGCTCAGTCTGTCCAGTTGCATTTCACTAGCTCTTAATCAACATATTAAATATAACAAATACCCCATCATTTGGGAGATCCACATGTATTTTTCCATAGTTTTCTACGCTGTTTTTCACTTGCTATTTCACAACCGTGCTCAAACGCTGACATTTATTTTCCTATACTTCACCACAACCTTCCTTACCTTAGCTTCTTATTACTGCTTCTAAATTTCATCTCCTCCTGTTTTGAAGCCAGCCTCAAAACCCGCACGTATTTCCAACAGACCATTGCCTGGCGCTACACCTGCATATGCTAGAAAAACAACTCAACCAAGCAAAAGCCCCAAACAAACCCAACCGTCCCCAAAAAAAGGATATATTAAAAAATTGGTTGGCTTGGCATCTACCCGAGATGAGCCCAAATTGTAGCCTCCTCCATCCATCTACAGAAGCTATTTTCATCCCCCACAGACCTGCCCGAATACAGAGTTTGACTTTGCCACGCTTACTGACACTGAATAGTATTTCTCTTTCTATAGAGCCCTATTAATTTCTGCACGGCGCGACTGAGGTTTCAGAACTGCTCCTTTACTTTAAATCTTCATGGGAAAGGTTCGCAAGATTTGACTATCTCTAAACTGCTATGTTCACGCTAGTAGAAGTAAGAATGACTTTAGGTTTCCAGAGTTAATAAAAAATACGTCAAAGTTTCAAAATTAGAATCACATAAACTGCAGAAATTTAGAAATAACATACAATTCATTCTAGCAAGACAGCTTTCTTAATTTATTTTTTTATAATATCTGAAAACATCATTATGGTTCCTGTAATTTCCAGGTTAGACGTAGGAATGCAGAGACTGGCAGATAAGCAAGCCTAAATATCCTTTGAGATTCTGAATATCCGAACTAGCTACAGTTTCACGACGGAAAAAACAAATCTATGTTTTGTGTTATAGGTATATTTCAGATTAAATATATTGTAAGTTAAATCTATTTTTAAGTAAGATAAGTTAAACTGACTTTTTAAAAGAAAAAAATGAAACAAAAGCAACTTCTTCAAGTGCTAATAGGTTATTCACATTTGGTTTTGAAACTACCACATATCTACCCCCTTCAATCAGATTATTTTTCATCATTTTGAGGGACCGAGAGGTAAAGGCTGCTCTTCCAAGCTACCACAGTGCCCGGGCAATGTCAGTGAGCATTTGCAGGTGTACGTAAAAGGTTCAAAGTCGCGTTTAATTTAGCGGCAGAAATAAACCAGCTGTACCCAAAAGTCTGCCAGAGGCCAAAGCCAGGGCGAATTGCTCAGTGGTTCACTCACCACGGTCACTCTGGGGGCCTCAGTGCCCGTGTGCGGTGCCCCGCGCTGGTAAACCACAACTCATTAAGAAAAATAAGCAAGCAGAGAGGCGTCAGAGGAGAGGCATGAGAATGGCCAAAAGACAAATTACTTTAAAAGACCCAGGAGCACACACTGTAAGGGAAGGCTAAAGCCTTCAGACAGAGGCCTTCAGACTCAGAGCCTATAAGCACATACACGTGAAAAACGGAAAACTGCTAAAAGATAGCTCTTCCCTCCACTACACATTGCAAGAAAATTTCAAATTAAAATTAAGAAATGCACGTAACACAGATGCATAGTTAACCACTAGAACAATTCACTAAAAGCCATAATGGATCACTGCAAAAAAACCAATAAAAGGAATCCAAACCTGCGTGTCTCAGTTTGTGACCTTCTGCCACACACGGTCCAGCCGTCTCTGCTCGTCTTACAATTTCTTCAGCCTACAGACAAATTGGGACGAAGGAGAGACCTGTTTATTTAGACTTCCTCACCTTACACCACGTCATTAAATTAAATTTAAATTAGCTAGCAATATTCTCACTACAAAGAAGATGATCTCAGTCTTACTTCAGGAATGTGATAACAGTAAGGCCACAATATCAATCAGATTACCGGATTCGGCACACATTATTAATTTTGACACAATCAGCTACAGTTCAGATATATTGATCCTAGGACACCGTAAAATCCATATGAAGGCAGTACTATAAAATTATGCAAATTGTATGATACCATCTGTAGCAGAGGGCGAAGTAAAAAAAAAAAAAAGAGAAAAAAAGAAAGACTTCACTGAAATGCATCGACCAGACTGCATATGGGGCACATGAAAAATTAAGCATATGCTGCACAGGCAGAGATATTTTTGTGGCTATAGCCATTATAAGAAATAGTTTAAGAAAATAAAACTGGTGTTTTTAAGACCTTTGTATCAAAGACAACATGCCCACACGCAGAAAATAAAGGAACTGGCTGCCTACTAATAAAAGCTTAAATTTTATCTGCTGAGACAAAACCCCAGCAGCTATTAAAATGATGCAGTTCTTCGGCTGTCCCACAGGGCATACTCAGATTTAATGCGGATACCTGACCTAATGTACTGTACAGTTATGCCAGGTTTAAATAAAGTTGCTTTCTCTCTTGGTAAGATGCTGTATCAGAAGAGCTAAGTAAAGGAACCGTGCACACAAATCAAGGGCTTCTGAGGACATTATGGAAAACAGAAAAGCAAAGGGCCATTGATTTGTCACATCGTAAGAAACTCACTCTGTGCGTGCACAAACATATACCACAAATGGCCGCTACCTATTACATTCTAGTAAGCCAAAAACCCGCTATGAAAATACAAAGTTTTATTCCCTAGTGACAAAAGTTTGGCCTAAAGGACTGAGCAACATTTTCATTTCCTTGCGAAGCTGGCTCCCGCGGGTCAGGGCCACACGCACGATGTAAACATTCACCCACAAGTCACCATCTGAGGTACCAAGTTCTGAACTAAAAAAGCAACAGATATGAAAACCCTTCACAGACTGGATACTAAGCCCACGCCAAACCTCTGCAGCAGGCTTTAAAAAAACGTCCCAGATTTGCACAAGTGTGTTCAACCATTACTTGAATAAACAATTATTCCAGTTGTGTGGGTCCACTTAATGTAAATGTACTTTCAAGAACCCAGCTAAATATGTAATTGGTCTTTTGTACATACAATTACTGTGATGTGTACACTGAAGAAGCTCTCTAAAACACAGATAGTTAATAGAAATTATAGGAGCAAATATTGTGCACCAGGGTTGAAAAATGAGAATCCCATTTCAGAAATCCAAACGCCAATACGACTGCTCAGATACAAAGCAGGTTTATAGCCACCATACTCAGCTTTAAAAATGGAACTCGCTGTACTATTTAAAATAAAGCAATAAAGCAGCCTCGTATTCCATCAATATTTCCTGTTTTCATTTGCATTCTGCTCATTTGTGCAGCCCCATTTCATGTTGGCTTTTTTTCCATGCACATAGCCATGCTAATATCTTCAAGGATTTGTTTATAATAACCTTTAAATCCCTTCCTTGCCATTATGCTGCATAGCTGTTCCCTTGTATATACACTCCTTACTTTGGTTCATTGCCTACCTTTATTCACATTTGTCTACGTTAAACACCGAACAGCACTTTCCACTTACGAGTCCAGCCATTTAAAAAACCCCCATCCATCTGAAGGAAGCTGGTTGCTTTCCCCTTGGTTATTCGTCATACACTGGATTTTGACAGCAGCAGCAAAACATCAAAGCCGGTCACAGAGAATTTGGGGTGCGCCACAGAAGTGACCACAAACCCAACCACCTGCTTGAATATTTTAATTTTCAGTAGTAACATTCACAAAGCGATAACGCTGAAGCTGCTACCAGGCTGACTTTAAAAGACATCTCGTGTCCCGTAAGGAGTGAGGATGAGGAGGTATTAAGACGAAGTAACAGCGCGAGAGAGCAGAACATCAGCTGCTCTGCAGTAATTCCATGTGCAGCTCTTCTCCTGATGTTCTCCAAAGCAGAGAGGAGCCATCTTCCCCCCTTTCAGTCTTTAAATACCATGGGGAACTGGATTTTTTTTTTCAATATTTGATTTCAACTGAAATAATTAAAATTACTAATCTAATACTAAGGCCCAACTGCCTTCCCACCTCCCATAGCTTTAATTTGCCAGTTGAAAACAGTCTCTTTCTAATCTTCCCAGGCCTTTCATCATCCCAAAAGTGGTGTGAATAAAGCCCGGTCAGCCTGTGTCTATTTTTTTTAAAGTAACTGCTGCTATATTTAAGCTGCAACACCTTTTTAAACCAATGAGGCAGTTAGCCACATTAACTGCAACTTAAAGACCAACCTAAACATCTCCCATCTATTTTCTCCCAGGCTTTCAGCAGCAACTGGGTGAATTTTGCCTTTCACTGGTAAAGTCACTGGCCACAGTATTTCATAGTCTTCCTCCTCCACTCCCACTTTCCACTATATTAAAGGCGAAGGAAGGAACTATGAGAGAAACAAACTAAAGCCATCCTAAGATGCTCTGAACATTCTGAATTTCTGTGGTGGGCCCAGTTATTTACTCCGGATAAAAGGTAATTTTTAGGAAACAAGTGTCCTCTTTAAGTGTGCTACCCTCGGGTTTTGCAGAATACCAGCCCCCACTTTCAACCTGCCCTGTTACTGAGCCAAAAGCACCCACTTCACAAAGAGAATGCCCCTATAAGCACTGCTTCATCCACTGGGATCACCTCAAAATTCCTTGTGCCCGTTCCCAATGCTTCAACATTGCCCTGAATGTTGCCAAAATTATGGCAGCCCTTTTGGTGTTTTTCCTTTCTATTTTATCATTATCTACACTATACTATTAGCCACTCTCTTTTCCACCTCAGCCGAGTAACTAGAATTCAGGCAGTTCAACTGAGGCAGTTTTAAATCCCATTCTTTATCTGTTTGAAAGGCAAAACCAAACAAATGCAGCCGTGCTTGTATCAATCTTTAGAGAACTGATTTTTTCTTTTTGATAAAGATAAGAATATGTGTGAAAAAAAAAAACCCCACGGCATTAAGGAACACAGAAATTGTCATTCTAGCAGATTAAAAAATTAATTGCTAAACACTGCCTTTGGGCTGGCAGCTTCTGCACGAGGCGTAACCCAGCACAATCTCCAGTGAGGGCTACAGAGAAACCTGTGGAAACTGAGAGTCAGGATTTCTGCTGGAAGCATCACCATTTCCTAGTAGCACGGCTACTACAGGAGTTAATTTTGTGCAGTCTATGTCAACTTATATATTTCTAAGCTTAAAAAAACACAAAACAAAACAAAAAATAAGCTTAAAAACATTTAAAAGCTCTTTAAAGATATCGGTTCTCTGCCCTCCATAATTATTTCTTAATTTTCTTCTCTTCTCCACCCTTCTTCCTCTATAAATATTCAAGACACATGCTCACCTTTAGGAGCTGCCTGTTGTAGGTAATGTGGTCATTACAAAGTAATGCATTTGCCCTGGACACAGTGAAAAAAAATACGCCAAATTCTAGGAATCACTCATCCTGGAGCACTGGCAATCACCGCACTGTACCCAGAAGCATTAAGCTATTACAAATTTAGTCGCTATGACAAAGACATAGAAAACTACAAGATGGATAAAGCGAGAGAAAGAAAAGCAATGAGACAATGCAGGTGGATCTGGCGTTTATTATTTGCCTTCTGCTGTTTTTCTTTGAGGGTCTCGGCCGCTATTGCACCACGCAGTGCGCCCCAGCTCCCCCTATTTATAACAATAACTCATTTTATCCTATTTCCCTTCTTGCTTTAGCTTGCTGAATCTTTTCCACTGCCCCTTCAGCTCTCGGGGAAACTTTAACCAGCCACCCAGTATCGTCCGTACCATTAAAGGTGGATTATGGGCTGAGCTGCCATTTGGAGCTTCACCCCTCTCTACGCTGTGGTAATGCATGAATGGGGTTCAAAGTCTGACAACACGAAGGGAAGAGCTGCCTAAATTCCACCCTGTTAGTGCAGAACATCATTTCCAAAGCAAGAATCATTTGTATTTTATTTATATTGCCAGCCAGAATGTTTACTGGGAACAGAAGTAGGAGGAAGGAATATTTTGCCAGTGATACAGGAAAATAGCAATTTATATTTTACAGCTGATGAATATTCACCCCTAGAGGTTACATGACAGTTGGGTGAGTTTTCTTTCAGGGAAAAATAAAATCAAAAGACCATTCTGCAATTGCAAATATATTCCCACTGTGGATTACATTCACCTTGTAATACTCAAGAGAAAGCACTTCATTTTTTCAATTAATCTGACCTTTAGCAAGAGCTACCCCAGAAGAAACACTCTCACGGAACTAAGTACTTGGAGTCAGAGCGAGAAGCCTTGTAGATCTGCACACAGTGTGCCGCACAAACTCATGTTTAAAAGATATTACTGTATACACTGGGGAACTGCTGCTTATTTGCAAGGGAGTACGCGTTTCTTGACCAAACTGTTCACCAGCATCTTTGGCAAATGAGATGCCTTCACATGCCAAGCTCTCCCAAACACTCCTCAAAGTCATGTCTTCCCAGGCAGGACACACTTCAGCCTCAGTACCAGTTTTCTCCTTCCCACTGGTAGGGATCTGACTTACCAAAAGTCTGGCCAAGAGCAAACCCGCTCTTGCTCGCACGATGGAGCCCTGGATAGGGAACCAGACTCCAAACTGTTCGCAAAACCAGCATGTTCACTCCAAACCCTGCTTGTGGCTACACGGACTAGAACGTCACTATTGTGGATTTTTAATTGCCTTCTAGTAACAATCAGGAGTGGAAAAGGTGAGGGCCAAGTCTGAAGGCTGGCCGCTTCCACCAGCTGGAACCACGCTCTGGAGAGCATTGGAGGGTACTGGGCTGAGAGGTGAGAAAATTGAAGGAAGCTCCAGACACAGAAGGAAGGATGGATTACTGGACCATCACGAACTCATAATTGCCTCAAGGTAAAACACAGCCTGCAGTGTCTTCTGAGAGCCCACGGGTTGCTCTGAGAATAGAGGGATCAGTCCTGAGAGAAAGGGAAAGAGCCTGGATACTGAGTCTGCTGTAAAAGCCCCGACCTCGTGCTAACTCACAGCACTTGCGTATTTTTTACGTAGCTATTTTCCAGTAACTCCTATCTTCTCTCTCCCCCAGCATCACCAAAATGCATTCTTAATCCGTTCTGCTGATACGCAGCAACATGGACATCTACCTCAGCCATCAAAATGTTCTCTTTCTATCTGAAAGACCTATTTTATTCCCCAAATGCCACAAAGCCCCAAGTGTGAATTTCCCATAGCCCCACCTCTGTTACACTGGCAAAGACAATGATTGAGTTTAATTAAGCTGCTTTACATTAGGGCTGTGTTCTTAAAAAGAGGGCATATATTTCAGTTTCAGTCATTCTTCTCTGAATGGTCATTTTGTTTCAGGAGTATCAGCTTTCAGTACTATTTTGGAAAATTATGGAAACACAAAGTCTAGTCACATTCATTGAGGGTACATACTCTGAAGTAAGAGGTCTCCCTTCCTCTTATAGGCTGAAATTATCAATCTGAAAGCCAATTTAAAAAAGTCAAATTGGAAAATGAGAAATTCAGATTTTTTTTTTCCTCCATTAATTCCTGACTGCAACCTGTGTAACTGATTGCAAAAAAAGAGAATGCCTGTAGAGGAGCAGAGATGTATTGGAATCAGGTGTCCGCATCTGAGAGAAAGCTATTAAGCAACAGGTCATGCTTCATGCTTTTTGTGAGTATATTGCCTTCCATTCAATCTTACATTAAATTTACTTTACCATAAATTGAGACTACAGGATTCTGTAGGACCAATCCCTAACAGCAAATGTATAAAAGCATGTGCAAATGCTGTCAGGACCATAGTTGCCAAGTCTTTTTGGCTAGAAAGCCTAAATCGACTCATAAGTACTGCTATTCCCAGCCAAAAATAAGCGTGTATTGCCTTACATTTTCCTTTCCACATTTCTCATAGACATTTACATTTATATCAACACATAATGAGTAGAGGAAACACAAAGACATTTGAACAGAATTTTCTTTAGCTTGTCAAAATTGCCTTTTTCCTCCCTTTTTCCTCCCATTAACATTAATTGGAGCCGGGCAGAAATCCTCACATTAATCGCAATAAAAGTGCTAGTACATTAGATTTAATTAGCATCTAAAGATCCTACACCCCACAAGCAATCGCCACCCAGGAAACGTTTCGTCTGACAAGCGAGTGCAGCCAGTTCCGACGCGGCGCGGGCAGCTTTTTCGGATGGAGAAGGACGAAGGGGAGAGGACACAAATTCAACCGGCGGGGCCAGGATCAGGTGAGAAGGTCACACGGAGACTAACTAGGACAGTGGGGGCAAACATGGCCCTTCCTTATGAAAACATATTTCCTATGATTAAAATCAAAACTTTTGCCAAAGACAACTGAAATCATGTTTACTGCAGAGATTCATAAATCGGAACCGTAGAGCCGCACAGACGCCATTCGATCCCGGTAACATCATAATAAATCAAAAGACCAGGAACTTGAAAGTCTTTTATGCTTTTTTAGAATAACCTTATTCGTAGTATTTATTATTTCTGGCCTGCTGTATTTTTCCCTTTTGTAGAATGCATGTTGCCATCTATATTTAACAGCAAATGCAAAATACAGAGAAGTCTTCTGGATCAGAAAGGCTAAAGTTTCTCCTTGTTCTTCTGTTCCCTTCAGCTCGCTCCAATGCCTCCACCCCCTCCCTGGCTCTTTTTTTTCCCATCTCCATGTTGTTCCATTTATCCTGCCTTCCTCAGCCCCTGCAGTTCCCTCTTTCAGCTCCACCTCGTCTCATTCCAGCTCCTGTGTTCTCATCTCCTATTTGCAAAAATACCAGACAAGAAAGTACTAAAAAAATCAAAAGCTCTTGGTAAAGCTGCTGTTCTCTAAAGTACCTAAATGAACATTGTGCTACTTTTATTTTAAGATTTTCTTAGGAAAAATTCAAGCAGCTGTCCTTCCCAAGAGAGCCCGCAGGCCGCGGGGTCGCAATGGGACTGCACAGCGTCCCCTGAGTGTTTGCTTTCCGACCCCGTAG
>JAOXJK010000062.1:37286143-37319417 GCA_025774025.1 Xenus cinereus | reverse complement strand
GCTGTTGGTGGCCCCAGAGCTGGAGGCAGCACTGGGGGGGGTCTCCCCAGAGTGGAGCAGAGGGGCAGAATCCCCCCTCACCCTGCTGGCCCCGCTGCTGGGGATGCAGCCCGGGATGCGGGGGGCTTGTGGGGCTGCCAGCCCACGTTGCTGGGTCCATGCTGAGCTTCTCATCAACCAAGACCCCCAAGTCCTTCTCCTCAGGGCTGCTCTCAGGCCACTCCCCACCATCAACTCACTATCACCCAGAGAACCGGTCACATTGAAAAATTTAGATTGTCACTGGAACAGATTTATTCTGAGTTTATGAATTCCTAATAAGGCTGCTTTTCATAATGATTAATGATAATTATCTTTTTAAAGTTTAATCATTTACCTGAGTATTTCCTATCGACTAGATACCATGAGAAAGTAAGAATACTTCTTGCAGTGAAGGTCTCCGAACTGGCTCTGAACTGGCTAAAGACACAGCAATTAATCTTGGAAATATTAAAAAAATTTTAAACTGCAATCGCAAGAGTTAAATATAAAAGAACGGACAAGATTCCTTCATACACTGTATCCTACCAAATAATAACAGTTAGAGAATGAAAAGGAAAGAAACATTTTAACTACACAAAGTCCAAAACAGGTCTGTGGGAAGATGGAGGAATCCACAACTTTCCTATTAGGAGAGGAATCCACGCGAGCAGCTCTCCCATGGATTCATCTCATTCCTGCATCCCCTCCTGCTGTGCTGCAGCCCAAACGGACCTAAGAACTGCAGGAACAGGGAAAAGAGGAGTGGGTACTTGGAAGCTGGTTGTCTTCTTTCGTTCTCCCTAAACCCATCACTTCTGCTCACAGACAGCGAGAGAGAAACTGCTCTCAGGAACAAGAACAACAACAACAACAAAAAACCAATTCGAAATTAATTTATCACTGGTTTAATTCATTGCACTCAGACATCCATCTCTTCCAAGCAGACACGATAATGTGATCAGTCCAAACGATATCAGGCCACTTACAGGACATTTAGGAATATGGGACAGTATTTATTTCACACAGTGCAATGTATCTTTCTGGTTTTGTTATCCCCAAGAAGGGCAGTTTTGGTTGCAAAGATATCTCAAAAATGTGCTCTACAGTCTTCCCCTCCTTCCCCAAACACTATAATTTTTCTTTTTTGGCATGTGACGGCACATTTTGCTGTAGGAAACGGGGGTATGTTTTAACAGTGAAACAAGAGATGTGTTCTCATGGAATAAAACACATTTTCCATGTTTTTCTTTGCTCCCGGTCTTTGAAAGGCCTGGAGAACTATTTGATCTCTGCACTTCCCTGAGTTTTGCAGTAGTTTTTTCTTTTCAAAACTGCAGAAGAGCTGGAACTAGGATATGCCTGATTTAAGGCAAAAAAATTTCAAAGACAGCACTCCTGTGCTTACAGAGGTAACTCCCCGAGCGACCGCTCGAGCACAACAACATTCCCGTCTTTCCAAGATCAATTCTAAGATTCTTAATCATACATATTTCCTTATTTTAACTGTGATGTGCTGGAAACACACTTCTCCTTCACAGCTTGTACACATCAAAACCATTCTGAAATTGTTAATGGTACAGCCTCAGAATTTGCACACCGAGTGACCCAGTGGGATCAGAGTACGAATAGATGTGGTCAAAGCATTCACATGAAGTCTTTATCCAAGCTATCCGAGAATAAAACTGGATGCTTAAGTTTAGGTCATCAAAAATATATAGATGAGCTATTTAGTACAGGAATGCTTTAAAAATACTAATTACATCTAAAAATTGGGGGGAAAAATATTGTCTTAACAGAAAAATATCCTTCCTACTTAAAAGACTCAAACAGATTAGATGTACTTGAGCATTTTACTTTTTTGAAAATTGAGCTAATTTTCAAAGCCACTTGTTTTTCAAAAAAAAAAAAAAAATCTTTCAGAATGGTAGTGTTTCAGTTTTACTCTTACACTGACTGACGAATGCCAGAAAAGTCAGAGAGATGTGAGATTGTCTGCATATATCTCAGAGGAAAAAAAAAAAAAAAGAAGGAACTGTTAATAGTTTTTGCACTACAATATGACTACATCTGTGAGATTTGCAAAAGGGATAAGCACCCACAATTGTAACTACTAAACTAAAACGAAGCATGCTTCATTTAGTCTAAAATTAATGGCAAGAACTTGGTCATGTTTTGGAGCGTACTTTGAGTTGGATACAAATTAATTTAAAAGACAGCAAGACCAGAATATTTCCTTTGGAAATATTTTCAATAAGGAGAACAGAGGAATTATGTTCCATTCCTTACTCTTAGAAAATGTTAACAGGTAGGTTAGATGATTTAACAAATACTGTTTTAATGAGACATCACTTTAATGCTTGCTGCTGCTAAGGTCATATATGTTGTGTGTGCCTACTCCTCGGATTTCTTACCCAACAAGATTCCTTACCTTTAATGAAGCAACTACATGAAACTGTCATTTTTTTCTTTCATAATTGTTCTCAACCACAGAAGACCCAAGGTACTTAATGATCTCTCCTTAGCATTTTTGGGAAGCAAAGAAAAACTGCTAGACTGTAGGGCAAACTACCTCCTCAAGTATGTTAATGTAAACCAGGGGAAATAAACCCAACAAACCAAGCCCTAAGAGAGATTCTGAACTGCATTAATTCAGTCAAGATAAAGAAATACGGTCACGCTGCCGAACCAAGAAATGACATACCTTTCTCTCGCTCTGCATGGCAGGTGAACCAAAGGAACATCAAGAGCAGGAAGGATTCATCCCCGTCTGATTTAACTTCACGGAAATGCCATGTTTCCCACGCTCGGCACCCGCACGGGAGGGTTTCCACACAGGCAGAGCAACAAGTGTGGGCTCTCTACAAGGGAGAGGGTGAGACTGAGGTCCCGGCAAACTCAGAGGAAAAGTAGTGGCCTGGGAAAAAGCATCTCCTTGACCTTAGTATAGTTTGGATCAGGTCCAGGTAGGGTAAAGAAAGGAAGACCGGCACAGCCAGTGTCACGATAAATTCAGCACGAATTCCTGCCCGAGACTGATTGGTTCTAACTGCTGTGTGAAAATAATAAAGTTTGCTGCCTTCTCACTTCTTTAATATGCCAAAGGCTGAGTCTAGCTCTCGAAGGCTCTAAGAAAGTCCTCACTACTCTAAGATTTTGGAGTCTTGCAGTAAGGAACATTACAGTAAAAACCCGACTTGCAGTAAGGAAGTGCTAACCACCCAACCATATGCCAGATTTGCTCTTTTCTATCTCTTCCTCTCTCAAATATTTCTTTTAAAAGATTATGCATACAGCAGCTTTTTAAAGTTCAGTGACTGTCCAGACATTCTGTTAAATATCTTTCTCAAAACTGTTCTAGAAATCCCTTTGTCATACGGATTTGTGTTCAAAAAACACCTTTCCCATATCCTAACAGTAATTGAGAGCATCCCTTCAAGCTTCACTTTTTAGAAATAAACACTCTGCTCAACTTTAGCTTTTCCCCCCACATCTTTCCCAGGAACTGAATCTTTATGACAAGCAGAGAACGATACTCTGCAAAAAAGGTAATAAAAGTGAAGAATTAAACCAAGAAAGATCACCTACCATCCAAACTTAAGAAGGAGAAAAGAAAAAGTAGCACATAGCATTTTAGCACTACTGAAATAATACTTTATTTGAAGAGGTTGAGCTACGTACGTATATGAGACACTGGGTGCCTTCTTACCCATTTCAGCATCATTCCCCTGACATACCGTACCATTTAAGAGCATATCAAGGAGCCACAGATGTAAATAAGCATCTTCAGAGACTCACAGAAACCGGCAATGGTACAATTCTTCTACATTATTATGAATTCATGAGGGCTTGGGTCATCTTGTCCAAAGCCACACCGTTGTACACTATCACCCAGACGCTTCCAAGAGGGCTCTTCAACCTCATTTTCTTGAGAGGTAAAGGCAGAGGTTACCACATTACACTCCTGAAACTACTACTACTACTACCTTTTTTGAAAACCCAGGCTGGTTCCGTCACTGCTCCCTCCCATTCCCACTTAACTTCTCCAAAGCCCTAATTTAGGTCTAAGGCTAACCTGATTTTATGCTTACTGCTTCGCTTCTTCGTATTGATCTCGCTTTTCTACATCCCTTCCTATTGAGCAAAGAGGAGCACGCCAGCATGTAGTCTTTTGATTCTATGTATAATGTACAGGCTATATATAGACAGGCATACAGACATTTTGGAAAGCAGCCTGTCCCCTTAATGAGCATAACTGCTGAGCACTTGGAATAAATATGACGTAGACTTGAGTGATCTCCGAGCGCTGCAGTTAAACAGTTTTTACTAGGATGAAGCACATGCACCCAGTACATACTGGTTTAAATAATCCCGTAGCTGTTGAAAGGCTACTCGAGTATCGGTACGGCTCTCCCCAGGCAACACGGGCCGTGTGAGAAGACTGAAGTAGTTAGCTCTACATTCATGTGAAATTAATTAATTTATAGCTACAAATAATCAGTTACAGATTTCTTTATCCAGTTACTTGTATTGCACTGGAAGTTTACCTTCTTGCAATGGTGCTTTTATGAAAAATAACATCATCTCCTAACGGTCTGTTGCCACTACAGTCTAGTGCCTTGCTTTTCACAATATCCCTTGATCAAGGGAAGCCCTAAAACAACTGCTCCATGAGTCTTCAGGCTTGAGCAACGTACTGGAGCCTTGCCTTGTAACCTTGTCTTAAAAGAGTAGCTCCATGGAAATCATCCCTGTCAGTGCCGAGCACTGGTGGGCTCACTGATTGCACCATTGTGCTTCCTCTCTGTTCTGCTCCTCATTAGTAAGGGACCAATTACAAAACAAATAAATCCTTTACAACAAACGTCTTAAGCCATCAAAAAGCCTGTCTTGCTTTTGGGCAATTCAAGTTGCAACAGCGAACGCGGAGACATGTTAACAGGCAGACTCAGGGCTTCCATACACCAGGATGACTGAAACTTCTTACACAACTAATTAGCAAATCAAATTACTTTTCTGCAAGGTGACCTAATAACCTGTGAAGACAGCGACACGTTCCATCCCAGTCTTTGGCCCAAACTCAACATTGGTAAGACCACTGCCACGTACCATCAAACATCTTATGTTGTTCTTCTCACTCTTCCCTTCTTTGTCTAAACTAACATGCCAACAGATAGGAAAAGTGTTTAAACAACGTCACAGAATAAAATTCTGGCTAACATTTAATTAAAATTACCTTTATTATCGCTTATCATCAAGGTGCACAGTGCCTTTAAATACCCCGATTACTGTGCTGGATGAATTAATCTCAGCTTTTTAGTGTAATCGTGAGCCTACGGCATGCGGGACTCAAGGATAAAAGCATTGTACAAGCCAAAGATACATCATCTGAATGAGAATAAGCAATAACCCAAGCTGAAAAATCTGTAGCAGCATTCCCAGATGCAGGTTAGAATAATGACAAGGATGGAACGTAAAGGAAGAGAAAACTAATCTTAAATCTGGGTCAGGAGTTTTTTGGGTTTGTTTTTATCTTTTTAAACACATGATTCCTTTTAAATAGGATATCTAATTTGCAGTATTGAAAGCTGCCCTCAGAAACTGAGAGGAATAACTGAACAGATTGATGAAGAGTATTGAAAATACTCAAAGCGGTCCCAGGAGTCTGCTAGACATCCAATAATTTGTGGTACTGCAATAAGCATCCATTAACATAACAAAGTACATGTACACATTGATCCTCTCTAATTTTCAGAGAGGCATCCTCATTGAATTGCAGTTCAGAATATTTTGAACTCCACATATTCTTTGTTATTTCAGAATATTAACCATGCCTATTTTAAAAATATATCAAATCAGTTCCTACATATAAATGAACAGTAAATTCAGACTCTCAGTCTTAACAAAATACTCATCCAAAATTATCACCCAGTCAGATCTGCAGAAACAGCAACAGCATAAATGATAAACCTCATGCTACTGCATAGTTTGTTTGCTCTACTAACATTTATTTTTATTTTCCTTTCTGAAGAAGACACCAGAATTTTCATCAAAAGGTACAGTAGATTTACACCACACCTATAATATTCTCGGTATACACCTCCCAAATGTTTTTTTAATAACTTAGTGTGACTTATAAGAAATGTATTGAATTCCCCATAAAAGAGCCGTATTTATGAATCTGTTTTCAATACAGAGTATAAAGGCATTTGTCAAGAAACAGTTGCAGTGTCAGTGGTGCAGAAAAACCGCAGTGCTATTTGCTGAGCTAGTTCTAGGACCAAGGTAAGGAGATGGCCGTGATTCTTCCACCACGTTGGCTATGACCATCTGAAACTTTCCTCCCTCGCTCCCTCTTCAGCACACAACCGTGGCTTTTTCCCCCAGTGGCTACTGTTTTAATCTGAAAAAAAGTGAGAACCGGGTACATGAGCTTTGTAACCTATTTAACAAATCTTAAAGCTGCCCGATCAGAACATAAGTGCTAAAGGGTTTTTGGAAAGTCTATGCGAAGTATAGAGCCAGATTAGACCATCTGATAGAGATTTAGATCACCGTATACAGCTAGCATCTGTGTTTCAATCTGCAAAACACTGATGGAAAAAATTCGACATATTTCATTGTAGAATCCCCTGAACAAACCAGAAGATCCTGCTAAATAAAGATTTAAATCCACTCCTTGCATTCACAGCATACTGATGCCATACACATTTGAAAGGGGATAGGCAGGAAAAAAAATAATATATTGAACTCTTAAAATCTAGGAGTCTATTAATTCATCTCTAGAATAAATCCGGGCTCTGGTTCACCCTACCCAGATGTTAACCAATATTTTGAGTATTACTGACAGGTCCTGAAACAGAGCTGCTATCCACAAACAAGTAAAACTGATTACTGTTTGCAGCAGCACAAGCAGCGCTGCATTCCTTTATTAGCCGAGTGGAGCAATATTCCTTCAGAGCCTGTTTGGGATTGTCTGGTGGAAGCCAGCCTCCTCCTCTCCATACAAATACAGCCGGGGCTCCCACCCCCCCCTCACGCGGCCACAGGCCGCTTTGATTTCCTTCATCACCAAATACACCTCGACACACAATACACCTCGCTAAAATCTGAATAATTTAACAACTCCTGGTACGATGCTGGGCGAAAAACACTCACGCGCCCTACTCAGCACTTCTCTGACAAAAGCACTGTTGTTGGTTTCAATTTGCACTCATTAATTTGACGTTGAATTGCTTTGTATGTTAACCGCTCACAGGTAGTCCAACCTTTTGAAAAGAGCCAAAACTTTGACCTCATTTAATGATCATATTGCATTCTGCAGGACAGTGGAGAAAAATGTAAGAAAATTCTAAAAAAGACGCTACAGGTACCGGTATGGTAGTCCATCCGAGGTAGGAACAACTATTTGATTTCTTTCCATGGAAGCTGACTCTGGTTTTCCCCATTTTAGCCTGAGAACACTAGGACAAAGGAGGCAGGACAGTAATGAATACGAAAAAATAAACAGGGAAGGACTAAAAATTAGTTTGTGAGCCTGGGCGAGAGAGGAGCCACGCCGCAGAGATACAGGGAAAACGACACAGATCGCAGCAGAGACAGCAAAGGAGGTAGGATAATACCAAAGGTAATAACAGATTGTGGAATAAAGACAAATGTCCTGAGGGCTTGAAACAATAAAGTAATTCTTGAAGACATTTTATAACGCTACAAAACTTAGCATAAGGAAAAATACAGAAGCTATAAAAGCAAGAGAAATTGTAACAGAGAGGATAAAGATGAGACAACATAAAGATCAAAGAACATGATGCTTCAAGCAATAGACAGCAATGTCAAAGATTTTCCAAGCTCTGAATAAGTAAGAAAAAAAATGTTAAAGCTTGTCTCTGAACTGACCTGTGCTCGTCTGAATGCTACTAACTACTTTTCTTTGGATGAGTTTACAGCTAAAGGAAAAGGATTGCAAAAACTCCTACGGTTTCCTACAATTTTAAGGTATGAGCAGTTGAAGCCAACTCAAAAGCCTCCCGAAATCTCTGCTTACAGCAGGATGTGGTGACTCAGGAGGAGCAGATGTCTCCAGGAAATACATCACTTGGTGCCGAGGATCCAACTTTGACACTTTGACCGCTCCACTGTGTGAACCAAAGTATCTCAGAAACGACTCTCGGGGGGATTCCTTCAAAAATCACCCTTGTGATCTGAGCCGCGATCCTGATGCAGGCACACCTTGCGACGGACGCATTTATGGGCTTTGAGACCATCGCAAAGGCACAGGCATGCATTATGCTCACCTCAGTCCAGCCCATATCTTTGCCTCTACGCACATGCTCTCTTATTTAGTACAGCAGAAAGGTAGACGAGTTGCAAAATAAACCATTCTAGCTGGTTATCTTAATTCATAATGCATAATAATTTTTTTTTTAGAAAGGGCAAAATTTCACAACAGGGAGGACTCAGGCAGTGACAGCTGTAAATCTGCTCATTCAATCAAACGAGAATTGCTCCCTTAAAGATTTTTCTGTGACACCATCTTTCAGAAAGGACACCTTGTTCTCATTCCTCCAAAAGGTTATCAGGATCTTAATTTCATCTTTAGTTTTACAAAAGAGAATACCTCCACACAGAAAGAGAAAGGGGCCAGATGAAGTGCCCTGGCATTAAGATAAAATCAGTTTGTACAATAACTGCCTCAGAGTACGTGCTTCTGAGAGAATATTTTATTGAACGGGATTCCAGTCCACTGTGCAAACGCTGCCGCCTTCCAGTGTTACCAAACAAAAGGTTAAAGAAGCGAATTAGTCTCTGCCCAGTAGTTCTTGAACAGCGAGGAAGGTGTCTTATTATACACTCGGGCTAAACTTCTGCAAGAAAATCCCTGCTATTTATTCAGTATCTCTCTGACGCTATGCATAAGTCAACAACAAATCCTGCAATGGTCTAGTAAACTGTCCAGCTCCGTTACTCCTAGGTTTGTATCACAGACTAAATGCAAACATATTTCACGTAACAACGTCACGGCTGTTTCTCTATACAATACGTCTATCAGGAAAAAAAGGATCTTCATCAAGATCCTCATTTTCTGATATGAAAAACACGCTCGATTTTGATTTCACACATTCATCAGCAAAGCATCACTAGGCAACGCAGAGAACAATACCTCTCCTGCGGAATTTCAAGTGAGTCTGTTTTAAACACACTCTCTGGAAAGGACCCTCTAAGCTGGTGGAGACACGTAGAGCCTCACACCCCCGGTTCTTCTTTCCCACAGCAGTCAGGTCTCCCTTCGTAGGCTTGTCAAAGTCCTACAAGTCTACACTCCTGCAAGAAAGCATTTGACAGGAGTGAAAACTATACTGCAGTCAACAAAAAGGAAAAAAAAAAAAAAAGGGTTCTTTTCTCCCATACACCAAAAAGATGAGCAGGAATCTCCTTATATCTTTCAGATACGCATCCAGAACCATTAAGTTTTGTGTCGGACACAGGAGGAACATTGGGATCGGCCTTCGAGATACCACGTGAAACGTGGCCGTATATGATGTCAGTGCTGGGCTGGTGATTAATCACACCCGAGTTAGGCTCAATTTCCCTTAAAAGGCAAGCCAAAGACTTTATCAGGTTTAATAATGTTCGCAGACACTTTGGACCGGAATAACAAAGCTGCTGTATCTCTGGTACCCGACCTGAATTTGGATGGCGTTCCCTGGAACAAAGGAACTGAGGCCAAACGCTACGCTTATCATAACTGAAGCTTAAAAATATGTAAAGATGACAAAAATTACTGAAACTTCAATATACTGGCGATATCTTTGTTTTAATATTGGAGATCTCGCGTAGAGGAACAGTACACGCACGCAGGCACGGTGCCCAAACTGCATCATCACCCTCTGATAAGCACTATTGGTTTCAAACTGAATTTCCAACTGATGCAGCAGTAATTTTTTTTCAGTCACATGCAGAGGGAACCGACTGCACCCCAAGATATGTGTTGTCCTTATCAAGCCCTCATTTTCTCCTGCAATGATTACTGCACAAGCCTTCTGTCTCCTAGTATCAGTCACTGTATTACTGGATTCTAGGCAATAAAAATATCAATGGATCATGCGTTAACTGTGTTATCTTGATAAATCAAAATATTAACATATATGCATAAGCACTGCTCTGCAATAGCCTTAAACTTCTGTATACTTTCTCCACTTGCTTTAGTCAAAGTTTTGGGCATTTCACACTGGAAATAAATCAAAATGAAGACATACACAAAATACTCAACTGGACCTCAGGAAAGCTACATGAAATCCACACTGTTTATGCAACACTGCATAATTTTGCATGTTAAAATTTGTAGTTATCATTGTACTTTGATCTTGAGAAGAACTGCTACTGTTTCATTATAATTTAATTTTTCCTTGCCTTATCTACTAAAGATATAAGAGATAATTATTTGATTACATACACAGAAGCACCCATGCAAAACTGTCACAGATAAAGATATCTTGTAAGTTAAAAGGCAGGAAAAACTAGTGATATGTGCCGGGCAGACGAGTTAGTGTGAATTAAAAAGAAAAAAAAGAGGGTGGGAGGGGGGCAAAGCAATACTGATCTTTAGCCACAGCTCTGAAACTTTATTTTTTGGAAATTACTTGGAGGCTCACGTATACCCAGCCAATATCTTTGTAAAGTTTCAGGCGTGTGCTGCAGAGAACTACATTTCTCCTAATAGAAAAGTTGTTTTTTTATTAATAACGCTCAGGACAGAGTGAGTCAGTATGTTTGTGGTATCAGTGGATTTCACTTGCGTCGTGTAGAAGATCTCAGCACTCATCTGATACGCTTCATCTCCTTCAGCATCTCCTCCCAGAGCTTTTATAAACCCAGAACTCTCAGGACCAAGAGACACACGGGGTTCCCCCACCAACGGGAGGCACGAGGTCAGTTTTCTTTGTTCTCCCCTCTGCTGGGCTATTCAGTCACTGCTCATATTTTATAATCCACAACCTCAACATTCTGGAATGTCTTAAAAGCCACATTAATTAAGTCGTGCTCAGCTCATCTTTTGTTTCAAAACCGTATTTGGAAATATTTCTTCAAACTACAGTAATTCAAAACACTTGAAGTACACAGGTTTGGACTACAAATGTTTGTGTCTGAGCTTCTGGCCTTCTCTCTCTCCCCAAGGGCAGATTCCGAAACCCTTTTTGTTCAAATACACTAAAATCAATATTTTTGTTGCAAAAGTTTACAGCTGTTCTCATAAAAGGTCAACCTTTTTGTTTTTATTTAATTATTATCTATGGCTACTGGCGTAAGTACTTGATGAGAAACTGCCTTTCTATTAGAGAAAAAGCTATTCACCGGATAATATAAAATTCAAGAGGAAGAGGTTTATCAGAATCTGGCCTTCTAGGAGAAGCCGTGGTACTACTGACTTGATGGAGAGCGATGCCATCACAGTGGCAGTGATTCATTTTAAATGTCACTGCTTTAAAATGCCATCAGTCGAGAGAGAGAGCCTCTGGACAGACTCTCCGGCAGCGTAAATCAGCTTAGCTTGGTTGACTTCAGTAGAACTATAGTCATCTAAACCAATTGAAAAGCCAGTCCTTTGTGCTGAGCCTACGTTCTCAACAGGAAAAAAAAAAAATAAAATAAAAAAGAGCCAGCACCGCACAGCCCAGTAAGTTTTTTGCAGATTCTCGCGCTACTTATTATCTATGAGAGCAGTCCTGCTGCTGTTAGCAACAATGGGAACCGCCACACAAACCAGAGCCACCACTGGCCTGCCCCGTGTTAAAAGCCCCGCTCAAAGAGGAGTTTGAGGACACGGCAGCGAAATCCCTCCGGCTGGCACAGGCTGTAGCAATTGTTAACACCGACGCAGCTCCAGTCGTTGCAAATAACAAGTGAAAACCTGCCGGAGCAGACGAAGCCAAAACGGGCCTTTAATCGGGGGCTGCTGTCAGGTCCGTATCACTGGAGGCTCCCGCGGTACCCAGCTCCGCAAGAGATAACGCGATGCATTTTTGATGTGAGCGGTACTGGGGAAGTGGAAGTAGCATTAAGAAAACTCCCTGTAGCCGCCGGATCCTGCCAGCATCCCCCATCGTAACCTTTGCTCATTGCGCAGCCAAACCAGTCCACCTGGAAGACTTTTAACCCAGAGATATTTTCAACTCAAGGAGATTCAAATAAGCCCAGTAGAAAATCTACATTCACTTACACCTCAAAACGGCATCCACTGATTGTAATTGGCAAACCAAGAACAATAAAAGCAGAAAACAAAATTAAGGTTGGTTCACAAACTAACAATAACATTTTGACAGCTTCCCTCTTAGCATTAAAGCCCCGTGATTCAAAACGTCACCCCTCCTATGGAATTCTATTTTGGGCTTTGTTTTCTGTACACAGAGAAAACTCAAAGAGACCACTATGAAATTCCCACCAATTATGGTTCATATTTGTTTATAGGAAGTTCCTTTATTCATCTTTGTGTAAATAACGTTACAATTGAAAGGCATTTTATATGTAAAAAAAAAAAGTAAGAAGGGATCTGCTTCCAGAAAATCCTACCAAATAGTGCTCCACTTTTAAATGCAAAAATGACTAGAATTTGTCACAACATCCATTTTGCAGCAGAATTCCAAAGTGTTTTCCAGATGATCATGCTATTTTCAGCCATGAACAAGCATATTTAAAATTATATAAAATTGAGAGTTTAAACCCTTACACCTGCATTAAGGTCCCTAGTTTAGATAACTGAATGCTATCGGTATTGAATTTCACAATAGATACGGAAATTAAAGTTCCCAAGAAACTCGGCCATTACTTGGTCATGCTCCCCCAGCACCCACACGCTCCGGATGAAGGTGTTGAGGGAACATTTCTGCTCATTCCTGACAGTATCTACACTTTGAATCTTGTCCATGAGTTTGCCCGATCTCTTTCTGAAAGTGATGTTACTGTTAATCACAGAGCGGCAGGGGCTGGAAGGGACCTTTGGAGATCATCATCTCCCTCCTATGGCTTCATCAAGTACCCCCAGACCTCTTACAGTGGAAGCTGCTCTTTATTCATCTTAACTTCTGCTTTTGTGGCTTTGCAAAGCTCAGTCATAGTCTCCCCCTGCTCAGCCTTCTTCCCTCAAGACTGAGAAGGCCCAGCATCTCTTCATATAGCAAAATCTTTCTATCCTTGACTATCCTTCTCTAAGTCCACTATATCCTTCTGGAGATGTGGAGATCAGAACTGCACACAACACTTGGAATGAGAACGCACCAAAGCCTTATCTGCTAGCAAAAGAATGCCCTCTCTCTTGCTCCTACAGTGCCCTTTCTCAGGATGCTAAATGATCTGAAAGGTCCCTTCCAACCTAAACAATTCTATGAAAATTGGCCATTTCACACCTAATCAAAGCACCCACATGTCAGTAAGGAAAGTCCATTGGGACCTCACATGTGTCCATGTTGTGTTTCAGACCTGGCTCCAATAGCCTCACTAGCAGACACCCAGGAATTGTCTGAGGAGACACGGTATTCACTGATGGCCAAGGATTTCTCCTTAAGAACTTATCCCAGACAGAGCACAACGTCGCTGTGTCAAAACTGCTTCTCCAGCCTGAGGGTGCTCCCGTACGGTACAGTTACCCGTGCACTCAGAAGACGGATATGTGCAATGAAATCCATTCACTTTTATTACAAAAAATTACTACTACGTACCTGCCAGCCTGAAACACTAAACAAGTCAGTCTTCTCACCTTTTTATTGACACACCACACGATTTTTTAAATGTTTCACCATGCCAATGCAGCCATGTCAGGTGCATCTGGCATCTGCTGTGTATAGCGGGGCCGTATGTCAGGAAGAGGGAAGGTGAACACGGGAACGTGTGACCGGGCACCTGTGCTACACACAAGGCTTCAGAGGGAACTCTCACTCCAGCAGCTCCCTCGAGCTGCAGCCTTTGTTTCTTCACAGCTACGCACCGAGTGCCGCAATCCAAAGGGATTTCAGCTCCTTTCGCAGAACCAAAGCCTACCAAAAAAACCAAAAAACAAAAAAACCTGGGAAAAGAGGGTGGGAGGGGAAGGAGAGAAGAGGGAAGTGCAACAGCAACGCGCTGCGCTGGTGGGGTTTTGCTGCGCTGCAGACCAACTTCAACGCGTGAAGACTTAAAGCAGCCTCCTCTCTTCCCTCCCGCGCTCCGCAGGGCAGAGACTGCACGGCTCAGAGCTGGCAAGATCACACTGCATCCCCGAAGCTGGCAGTGGAAACCAGGGATTTATTTTTATGACGGTTCTTGCATCAAACAAACATTTTGCTGTTAACCATTTTGACGCCTACGAATTAACCTTTAGTTTGACATCATTTCTGAACACTCTGCTAGAATTGTGGGGATTTCTGATCAAAAATGTTAAAACTAATGACTGAAACGCACGGCAGACTATATAGTATTTAGAAGTAACCATCAACCAGAACCACCTGAAAAAATGACCTTCATGAAAGTTCTTTTCATGCGTTTTATTCTTTACGCAACCAGAATTAAACAAAAGATAGAAGGACCGTAAAGGCTTAATCTGCTCATGCTACCTATAGCGGAATCTGTCCGTTACTGCGTTGCTTTTATGGCAATAAAAAACCATGCCCCTGCTAGTTTTAATTCTTCTGGACAGGGTTATGAATGCACTATGGTGAGTTCCTCTCAGGAGGTTACAGGGTGTTGATCTCGGGTCATTCAGCAAAGTAGGACCAAGGAAAACAGCACGAAGGCACTGGTTTCTGCTCACAACTTATTCTACGTCAGTGACAATGGTGACCCAAGATCAGGAGACCTTACCCCGCAGGACAGCAGCCGTAACCGCGTACTCACAACCCCACTGCCAGGAACCAAAACACAAAATGGTTGAGTTATAGCAGTCAGTGGCTGAATGACCTTGTATAGAAGGGAAGAACAGAAAATAAAGAGCTGAACTGGTTAGAGGAGAATAAAGACAGAGCAATTAAATATAAACCTCTTTAGGATAGGACTAATTTTACATATCCTAATTGCAATGCCAGAAAATAACATAAGCAAAGTATTTTCTGGGAACCTTCTTAGTAGTTTCAGTGAAGAGAAGGCTCCAGGGAGACCTCAGAGCCCCTTCTGGGCCCTAAAGGGAGAAAGCTGGGGAGGGACTCTTGATCAAGGAGGGGAGCCGTAGGACCAGGGCAAATGGTTTTAAACTGAAAGACGGGAGATTTCGAGAAAATACGATTTTGAGAAAAGATCATTCTTAAGAATCTATTTGAGCATAACTACATGGCTGGACAAAGCAACCCCAGCCACTTTAACATCCTCCAAGCGTCACCAGGCCCAACACACCTCCCTCCAAAAGGCACCAGTGGGATTTAGGCATAAGTATCAGGTGGGAAATACAGCTCATGGACAACGAAGGCAAGAAGAAATATTTTTATGAGAGTGATATTGCTGACAAAAGTATGCAATAATGCGGTTGAGGATGTATTAGCAAACAATTAATGTATCTGGTGGCATATGTCAGTGAGACATCACTGAAGGAAAAACATATTATGCTAAGTAGCAATAAGGCACTCCATAGCACGGGAAATCGAAAATACTTTTTATCATGTGACATCAAGCATATGGTACATTGCTGACTGGTGAATGACAAACTTTGAAAGGTTATTATTACCCTAATGAGAAAAACCTGACATAAAGGAATTAATTAGCTTTAAATTTATTTAGTATTAAGAAATAGCACAGCCTCCAGATGGTAGTTTCTAAGGTTTGTAAGGGGAGGGAGGGTATAGTCTTCTATTTTTTCTGTATCTTAGTACTTCATTCGAGGATGGCAAAATGGAACAAGTTCCTCCAATTCTTATTTGCTATGAGAAAAAAAATGCAGTAGATCTAACCTTGGTTAGGTTTTCTTTCTGAAATATGCACCAATACTACATTGGAAAATGGTATGATTTTTGAAACTTTAGATAATTTGAGCATAAAAAAAGTAACTATAATAATGTATAGACAGGTAGTATTTGGAGTATATTGTTTCTAGTCAGCATTAATCACATCAAACATAGCCCACAGCTGACTCTCACGACGTCTCCGGGTACATCATTCTGTAACTGAAACACAGAGAGGCTTACCAACACCTTTCCTAATGCATCTGAATATAAGTAAAACCAGAGAGAGAATACTGGATTAACTGGCTGTGCAAACTCTCCAACAAATAATACAAATTAATACAGATTTATTAGAAAAGAGTGTAGCCCTAAAAACCAGTACACAACCAAGTGTACTGTAAAACAGCCTGTTTAAGCAGTGAAAAGTGACTGTTCACCCTGTAGTTGGGTGGGGACAAAGGGCAAACGAGGACAAATTAAACTATCCAATAGTGCAAGCACCTCAAAGTCAGTAATTTCTGTAGCAGTATCTGTGAAGACGCACTCATACTATCACAAAAGAAAAAAAAAAAAACAAACCACATTCTTTTCTCCATACAAGCCTGCAGCATCAAGATCAATTATCAATTTACAGCAAACAGCAAGTGAAGTTCTGGATTTTTTTACACCCTTGGGAGGTTGAAGGTTAGGTACAAGGTCTCATAGCTACAACTTCCCCCAAAACTTCATTTTGCCATCACAAAGAGCTCAGCTTTGCCTTGGTTCCATTTCTGACTAAAATACCTCATGACAGGTTTATAGTATTAATTTCCTCTTCTGCTGCACTCCTTATAAATGTTTTCTTTGCAGCATAAATCACATCCCCAGCACTAGATAAGTAAAGACTCATATAGATCACTTTACTGGATTTTATATCACAAGCATTCTGTAACAGATTAGTGTTCCCTATTGATTATTAACAACAACAGGCCTTAATGACCCGAGCCATTCTAAGGCCAGAGAAACAAAATGGTGATAAAAGGTAAAGAACTTAAAACTAAATTGTTTCTTAGGACAGTTACTAATATGGTCACAGGGATTTCTAAGGGATATTGCTGGTTTTCAAAAGGAACTTAATCCTGCTAGTAATATTTGTTTTCTTTCGGGTTTAGTAATGTACTTTCAGACACACAGATGAGCCCAAGGTCTATTTGTTTTTCAGAATGACTTTATCTCCTGGGCTCTTAAATAAGAGGTACTAGTTTTGTGGTTCTGGGGGAAAAAATAAATAAATCTGCACAGTCTGAAATCAGTCCACCTTCCTTACTTTTTTCAGCTCACGCTACAACCCTGATTGTTGATTCAAGGACCCTGCAAACTAACCAGCACCATCACTCACCCTTGTCATCAGCACCAAGGCTCCAACAGAAATCCAGGCTCTGCAGGAATCCGGAGGCGGCTCTGCCAGGGGAGCCTGGGCACCCAGAGCCACCCATCCCTACGACACACAGCACCCAGCAGGAGAGCGAGACCCAGGGAGGGAGTCAGGACCATTATTCCAAATATTCCACCAGATCAGCAGCCGAACTCCTGCTGTTGCCCGGACACCTACGCTTTGTGTCTACTCAGTGCCCTCTCTGGCTG
Source organism: Xenus cinereus (assembly GCA_025774025.1). Taxonomy (NCBI): domain Eukaryota; kingdom Metazoa; phylum Chordata; class Aves; order Charadriiformes; family Scolopacidae; genus Xenus; species Xenus cinereus. The sequence goes on along the minus strand of JAOXJK010000062.1, from coordinate 37,301,880 downwards.
ACCCTACACATTCTTCAATTATTTAGCCCTGGTACAGAATCGTAGGCTTTGGAAGGGACCTTCAGAGATCATCTAGTCCAAAGCAGGCTCACCTAGAATAGGTTGGACAGGAATGCAACCAGGTGGGTTTTTAAAATCTCCAGAGGAGACTCCACAGCCTCTCTGGGCAGCCTGTTCCAGGGCTCTGGCACCCTCAAACTAAAGGAGTTTTTCCTCATGTTGAGATGGAATTTCCTGTGTTCCAGTTTGCGCCCGTTGCTGGGCACCATCGAAGGCTCCGGAAGTTTCCAACACACTAAAGACCACAAATCCCTGGAAGTGTTCAAGTGTTCAAGACGGGGCTTTGAGTATCCTGCTCTAGTGGGAGGTGTCCCTGTCCATGGCAGGGGTTCGGACCTCGATGATCTTCCAGGTCCCTTCCAACCCAAACCATTCTATGATTCTATGACGTTGAATTCAAAGAACTTCTTTAGCAAAAAATATTTTATTTGTAATTGCTTCTACTGAGGAAAAAGCATGCGATTTTTGGATGAAAACCATGGGACTTGATAATAAAGTATATATAAACCAAGACTGTGGCTGTACTAAGAAGAAAGGGTGAGTTTTATTGCCTTTGCATGAAGCAGACCCAGTCCTCTCTCACTGACCTTGGTGTGCCACTGGGAGCCAACCAGGAAATCATAATTAGGTGGAAAAAATGTGTTCAGCCTGTTCTTTCAACTCCCTGAAAATGTCGAGGAAGAGACAGTGCCCTGTGAAGTGTATCGCTTAGTGCTTCATGTGCAAATTGTTGTTGCTCTTTTTCTCTTTTTCATTTCTTTTTTTTTTTATTCTGCCCTCCCCCTCCACCCCCCTTTTTTTTTTTCTTTTTTCAAATTCTAATGGATTTCTGAGATAGGGACCAGAGTCTCCACTGGTGACCTCCTCAAAGAACATCAGGCTGTTCCCAGAAGCAGGAGACACCAGCTGGGTGCTCGTTCCCCAAGAAGGGGCTCTGCCTTCATCGCTGCTTTGGTGCTGCTCTTTGAGCAGGTCATTAGGAGCTCCAAGACCCATAAGCTGACACACACGATCTCCACGACCTTTTCACTTTTTCCTGAGACATAAATCACAAAGCTTGAATCTTCCTCTAGACCTAACTTTCCCACGTGGCCGAGCAAGCTCCATTTATTCAGACTTTTAGAGGATAAAGCGAGCGTATCAGCCTCAGGCTAGGAAATGAAAGGAGCATTACAAAAATATGAAAATAAAATGTTCCATTAAAAAAATAATTTCATTGCAACTCAAACCTATTCCCTGCTTCAAATTGGGCCTAAGACAATAATGTTTACTTTGTGTATTGCTCTGCTGAACTGAAAACTTTGATTAATCATGTGCTTCTGTTTTTTAAAATTACAACACATGGATTTATGGATCTAAAACAGTAACTAAATTCTAATAGTGGTGCCACTTAATACATACTTCAACTTCTGACAACTTAATACTTTTAAAGCAGTAGTCCCCAAACTAATATGTTTATATCCCAACATAAGTTGCTCCCTTGCTTGCTGCACATCGTGTTGCCGTGACTGTTAAAGCTGTTCTGTTTGTTTCTCTACTCCATTTTGCAAATGAATGCTTAAATTATGAAAGAAATAAATGATCAAGGACGTTTGCAATAAATAACACAAAAAGATTTTAGAATGTTCTCCGATTCTTTGAAAAAAGCCATGGAGTTCCTGAGATGCAAGTCTACATTTAGATATAAATGGAAATACACATACACACATATCTATGCGCACACACACCCCATATTTATAAGATATTCCATATTTATTCTTCATCAGATTGAACCTTAAGAAATAAAACGAACTTTTAAATAACCCTTTATTCTAAATGGATATTCTCAAACTATTTATATTTTGTCCCAAACCAGCTTTGGCTCACGTATTTGCCAAAGACACCACCACCAAGAGTCAGGCAATGGCAAGACAGTGGGAAATAGAGCAGTTCAGAGCAGATGAGCTTTACAAAAGTACTTCTCATCATGGAAATCTAAAACAATCATTAAATTAAACCGTTAACAGCTTCAGAGCAGAGAGAATGGACTGAAATCTGCTTTCTGTCTCTGAACTACAATTCTCACTTATTCCAGGGAGCGCAGAGCCGCAGCTGAGTGTCGCTGCGAGGCCGGCAGACAAAGCCAATCCCTAGAGAAAACAGATCCTTTTCGGGACACATTCATCTCCTTCCAAGGGTCTCTCACCTGAGCTGCCACACAGCTCAGGGACGTCTCCCAGAGACAGCAGCAGAGCAGGCCTTCTGGGAGACAGCACTGGAAAAATGCTGGGAATTCAGCTGAATTGGGAACAGGCAGTTAGAGACGTTAAGATGGGGTTCATGGAAGTCATCAGGTGGCTTTGGGTGCTGTGTTTGGGATGCTCTCGTTGAGCATCATGGAACAAGGTCTGTGCCAGCAGCACCCTTTCTATGACCAAAGCAATCAAAAAAACCCCACAACAACCAAACCCAAACCCCCAAAAAACAACCAACCCAGACTGGTCTTGAGTATGGAAGCCATCCAGCTGCTTCCACTGGGCCATGTCTTGGTCTTTTCTGAAGACTTTATTTGCCGAGCTCTTAAGATCAGCCCCGCACACTGTCAGGAGAAGACGGGCGATCAGACACTCTCAACATTGTCCAACACCAACATCCATTTTAAGCAACTTTTTCAATTATTCACCTCAATTACTGACACAGATCCATTTTAATTTGGAGCTGAGGGCATCAGAACAGACAGTTACATCCCCCAGACCTTCACAGGAGGCACAGATCACAGCATCACATACAAAAAAAAACCTCCCAAGACAATTTGAACTGTGTGATTTCTACCAACTAACTTGCCAAATTCGCAGGCACTTTTTGAGCTCACAAGTAACTGCACCCAGAGTTCAATTCTGGCACACCACAGCCAGTGGAATAAAAATATTTTAAGGCAATTAAGAAAAAAAATAAATTTCAAAACAGGCCTACAAAGATCACTTATTTCACCTTACCTTTCTGCTCCTCACTTACTAATAGTTTCATTTCCATTTTGAAACGATTATAAATGTGTGACGACCGCATGTGAATAAGTGACAGAGGAATGCCCAAAGCGGAACCAATAGACACGTTTCAGCTCCATTTAGTGCTGTTTCAAAGACACGGAATTTTTTTACTGTATTGCAAGGCCAGCAACAGCTTTCAGTCTTGTCACAGTCAGAAAATAGAGATAACTGTTGTCATAAGGAATAACTTGACTGATACACATATGCACACACACACAGAGATATATACAAAACACATACGTACACTCAACGAAACTATGCAGGAAATGTCCAATTTTTTCAGATTTTCTATTCATAGAAATATTGATATATTAATTGATAATGGGTTTTTACGGTTTACAATAATTACTTTTGCTTTTAAAAACCCCAAAAGAAATAAGTTCCCTAAAAGGTTCATTTTCTGGTATCCTCCTTTAACATATTCCTCCGCTTCATGATTACCTAACGAGACACGGTACTATTGATCCTGTATGCTCGGTTGAGTTGTAGATTATGATGTACCGAAAAAAAATTCTCCTTCTGACACATTTTGCTTTATCCTGGAAAACATTTCACAAGCCAAACATATTGATTCCCATTGTAATAAAAGAGAAATGGGGACTTGACTTTTTTTTGTTTTCTTTGTTCAAGAGACAATACGTCAGTCCCTTGGACTTACCAGTAGTACAGGTCAGGTGAAAAGTACCTTATTTAAGGACTTCAGCCCTTCTGTATCCATTTCTAATACTACTAAACTACGATAATCAAAAATTAGAAGCAGGAATTAATTTTCACTTACATGGAAAAAAAAAAAACCACAAAAAAACCCCAACAAAATCCCCACATTTACTTCATAACCTTCCAAAGGAACTCTTGGGATTCAGGAATGCTGTGGCTCTCGCTTTCCCCAAAGCATCAGGTCTCCCCTGATCACTATTCTGGACAAAAATTCTCACAGATGTTACCCATTTCATCCTATGTTTAGATTTCAAAACTTCTTCTCTTATTTTAATATTCTACAATATGAGAAAACTTATGCATATTTCATCTTATGTTTTCAAAATCAAGAACATATACGCTCAAAATACACTCAAAAAATTGCATTTTGTTTCAAATTCATTATTTCTTGGATAAGATATTCCTAAACATCAGAATATATATATTTATAAATTAAAAAAAATGGATGAATTAACTTGATTTTAGCTCCTGAAGCATTCAAACATAAAAAAATACACCACTTTCATTATACATAATAAAGTTCAGTGATGAGGAGATAATTAGGGGTATATGCAAATCACTACAAGTTTGATACACATACATCAGCTCAGGCATAGCTGAAGGGCTAATTCCCTTACGTGGCAGGCAAACCTTTTCTTCTGTTTAGAGGACGACCAAGTCACGGATATGGCTGAACGAAGCAGGAGATTGCAGAGCAAACCCAGCAAACCCTGAATCAGATTCTTCCATCCCATGCAGACTATAGCCCCGCAGTGCCAGTCAGTGGCGTTCCTCATAACAAATCAATACGGACGGCAAGCGCGAGAGAGATGCATATGGATTAAATGTTCTGAGTGTTTCTCCTTACCTGCATTTACCTCTGGGTTTGGTTTTTTAAACCAAAAAACAAACCCTACTCCCTAAAACCTCTATACTACTTTTTGCAATTGTTTTGGTTTGTTTTCCTCCATTCTAATAATTCAACTAATATAATATAAAATATCCTTTAAAAAGAGATCAGAGCTTTAAGCATTTAATGCATTACAGTTACAGTCCTAACAAAAGAATCTGTTCTCTTTCTAACAACTTCCAATGGAAAATATTTCTAATATAATAATATCTCCTTTACCAATATATCCTACCCAGCGTCCCCGACTATTCGTCTTTAACCTCTGTGATGTTTTCATTGGGCGCTCAAACCTCACGACAAAAAACACTCTGCTTTTAACCATTCATTTTAACCTTTTGTTCTGTAATTTATGCTCTACTACTCTGCCTCATCTTTTTCTGTAAATTGAACACAAGCCTTACATTGCGGCTTTTGTTTTCATTCTGACTACAAAAACGAAGACTCTGCTATTGGACAAGCCTCCAGGAAAACTCAGGAGACATTCAAGCTGTGCTCAGAGGGGAAGTATCATGAATTAAGCTGTAGTATACAAGGAAGAGGTAGTAACACAAATTCCTTTCATCTGTTAATTAGAAAAAATACATCTGATGATGAATTAGAGCAGTTGTATACTCATTAGGAGCCAGCAGTGAACCGATGGCCCATTGGAAATCAACAGCAAAATTTGGATTACAACAGGAATTTACCTCATATCTTTGCACCCTTTGCAAATTCCAGATGAAACAGATCTGCTTATAGAAAATCTGAAGGAAAGAAGCTCCCAAAATCTAGTTGTGAATTTCCCATCCCTGGAGGGGTTCAAGGCCAGGCTGGATGGGGCTTTGAGGAACCTGGTGGTGTCCCTGCCCAGGGCAGGGGTGGCACTGGATGAGCCTGAAGGCCTACCAAGCACTTACTGCTTAAGCTTTCTGGTTTTGAGACATCACTTTTCTAAGCTCCATATAAACTTGCTCAACATTTGTCAGAAAATAAGTGTAGGCTTTTAACGTTCACATAGTCACGTGTAGCCACAAAAAACTTATTTTTGTGTGAGCACATGCTGATTAGTGCTAATAAACATCAGCCTGAACAGTCTCTCTTTGCATTTGGTATGTCAGAATTTTTCTTGTGCCAGCTCCTTTCTATTCCTGCCAGAAGTGTGCAGTTGTTCTTCAAAAAACTATTTCCCCAAACGTTCTTCTTTTATTTCAAAAATGAAAAGCCTCTTTCAGGAAGGTAAGCTCAGAATACATTAAAAATGTCACACTGAATCTTAAGGCAATAGATATAGTTATCAGCAGTTTCGGTATCAGAAGGACTGAAGCACTTGAAGGACACGAGGGCAGCAATCTACAAACGGGACCGTGTGTCAGGAATCCTTCAGGGTTAATCTACATGAAATGCCAGGTGATAATAACTCTCTGCCACAGTCGGCACATGGAACCTGATTTCATAGGGTTGCAGTGTTTCCCAGATACTTTAAGAGCAGCTGGAACCGCAGCAATTTTGTAATTTCCCTAAATTTGGGGACAGCTGCCCACAAGCCTGTTACTGAGCTTATAGCACGGAGCTATTGGGTCTGACCACGTTAAGATGTTTCATAATCTTGATTAACTTTTCCCTGCCTGTATGTTTATTCAGCTCCCCTCATTGTACTGTATAATAAAGTCTTTGCAAGAGCCGGGTTATGTTATTTTACAGTATTTCCTCTCATCCCTTTCAATTACCAACAGTCAAATCCTATGACTTGACATAAATTTAGTCAAATCGTTCATTGACAATTCCATTGCCTCGGCTAAATAAATCAAAATGTTTAAGGCAGCGTAGGAGTCCTCTTTTTTTTTTTTAAGCAGTGATATTTTGGAGGAAGGAAAGGCTTATTGTCACCATGACTAAACGAAGGGTGTCTGAGCTGCTCTGTTTGCTCAGAACAGCCGCGGAGGAAGAGGCGTGTGGGTGATGGCACCATAAAGCTCCTGGTGAAGCTGCAGCAGGAGGTTCTTGGCCAGAGAAGCTGTGGCTGCCCCATCCCTGGAGGGGTTTCAAGGCCAGGTTGGAGGGGGCTTGGAGCGACCTGGGCTGGTGGGAGGTGTCCCTGCCCAAGGAAGGGGTTGGAACCGGATGATCTTTAAGACCCCTTCCAACCCAAACCATTCAATGATTCTCGGTCCCAGTGGTTACGGGGCTGTGGCAAGTGCAAATGACCCAATGGATCACTGAATGGAAAAGTGCAGAAACACACACTGGACACCAAACAGCTTAAAATTTCAGGACTTGCCATATCTGACTTCTAGACATGCTCTTGCAAGAATATGAGTAGTAACAGTATATGGATATTGGAATAATTAAATGCATTCTCTAATAGACAGAAGCATATTTTCCCTCTACCATATCTTAGAACCACTAGATGTGCTCAGTGCCACCGATTTTTTCAGTGGCACCAACTGCACTCTGAGCAGGCAACACCTGTGTGAATTATGCATTGCATCCAGAAGGGACAACGATGACACGAGCCGTGCAGAGACGCACATAACTTCACATTATTTAAAAAAAAGAAAGGCTACCAAAATCACAAATCACTGTCAGCTAGAAAAGGCTTCAAGAATGGTTCTGGATACACCAGATAAGCTTCTTTTAATTATACTTGCAACTTGTCATAATTTTGTGCGTTACGTATCTGAAATCGATGTACCTGCCATAACGCATTAAGAGCTACATCCTCAGAGGGAAGATCTCAACGCCAAGCACTACATCACCTAATTCTTCAGTGACTCCACAGCATCTGGGGAGACGGCCAGGCTGCTACACAAACAACAGGGAGACAGGCATCGAAGAATGAAATCTGCAGAAGCCATTCGTTATTTCTCTGCAGACACAGTAAACAGAGCAACAGTAAATCTTAAGGAAAAAAATGCATCCTAAACTATGCTCTCCAATAACTTCAAGGCTATTTCAGGGATGGTTTTTTTTTTTAGATACTGAAGGCATCACACAGGAATGGAGAAAAATATCTCCTCGCTACCTTCTGTGGGACCAAAGCAGAATGTGGGAAAGCTTGCTAGAGCAGATAACCAAGGGGATGCTCATTTTGAGGTTTTGAATGGGACGTGGGCACTTACGTCTCACTCCGGCAACGCTTTGGAAGCGCCGGGTATGAACAGTAGCGAAGCTTATACACCTAGACAACTTTCTTGGCAAAACCCCACAGACTCCTCCAGAAAGCAGCTGAAAGGACACACAAGGGAAAGAATTGCTCAGGGTTTGTAATTTGGCCATAGATAGCTAAAAGGGAAACTGTGCTGTGCAATCAAGAAAGCTGCAAAAAGAAGGGAGCAAATTAAACTAAGCTAATCTCCATGCTGGGTCAACTAGACTATGACCAATATCCAAGTTAGCCAATTTCAAGCTGACTCGGAAATCTCTGTTCTGCTGTAACTGTGCTATAAACGGCCCCAGGGGCCCCTCGCTTTTGTAGCTTCAAACACAGAACACATAAACAATAAAACCTCCAGGTAAACCAGGAGCAATAGTACAGCCAGATCCTATTTTACATACTTATAATTTAAATTCTGCCTTTCAAGCTGGTCCTTTAAAACATCCATAGACCTTCCAAAATAGTTAACTTGAATTTGAGCAGTGTAAGCAATACCTTGAGAATCCATTGTTTAGGCTGTATCAGCACTTACGTTTAGAAACATCAAGGAATACTAAATTATTGATTCGGAATTAATTTAACTCAAGGAATATGTGGTGTTTAGCTGGATTTTTCTTTAAATTTACTTTCAAAGATGGGCTTAAAAACGACTGAGATGCAAAGCTGGAGAAAACAATTCATTCGTGGACTTATTTACAAGATAATTTTTGAACAAAACAGCATGTTGTCACACTAATATTCACTGAGAGAGTTACCATATGAACTCCAGCACCTAGCCTGCCTCCAGAAGCCAAGGAAGTCTGAAAGTTTTCAAACCTTTGGCCTAAACGTGACAAGTATTGCAACACTTCTCGCTTCTTGTTCAAGGAAATCTCACTGGAAAACAAACAGTGGAGAAGATAAGCTATTAAGCCAGGCCCCTGATGCTGCTAGTTCTTTCATCAGGTCTTATATCTGTTAACCTTTCATAAATGTCAGTCTGAAAAGAAGGAGTTTCAACTACATCCCAGCGCCAAAAATTCCCATACTGGTTCTGCTAGACCACGGGCTTCAAACACAGCTGTGTTCCTCCCGCGCAGAACTCAGATATGCAGGAGGAATAAATAGCACTATGTGGTAGCTTCAATTCCCACAATAAAATGTAGGTTACAAGTTGCTTTGTCTTTGCAGGTGTAATATCATAATTACTGAAATTGCACAAGGAACAGAGGTTTCAATGACAAAAGGAAAAAGTGTCACTATGAATAACAAAGCCAGTTCAAGTTTCTACTAAAATCACTCTCATCTGCTGCTGCCTCCCAAAATTTTCTTATTGACTTTCTTCTCTCTTAGCTACAAACTTAACAAAAATTTTGCACATGCACTACAGTGTATCTACTGCAGCTACCATTTTATTAGTAGTATAATTTATAAGTTAAGTTAAAATGTAGAGAGTCTATAAATATTTTTGTTATGTATCACAAAGTAAAGATGGTTTTCATGAACTGTTATTTCCCCCCACTTGTTGCTAGTTACCTGCTCTTAGAAATAGTCTGCCTCACTCACCAGTAAGAATTTTTCAGTGTCTATGGACTACAGTAAAACTGCCATTTACAATGAAGCTTCTATCCTTTCTATCCCTTCAGCAATAAGGGCAATTCTCTCCTCTTCTTTCAGGAATAGAAAAAACAAAAAACCAAAGAATAAATGCTAAAGGCCTTTCTGAGTTATCATGTCCATAGAAGCAAAACAGCAGAGGTAACAACTAAACCATAATCTGCATGTAAATGGGTCCACATTCCCCAGTTTATAATTTGAGACAGCACATCTGACAACAGTAACAACAACAAAAAAGGATGGAGCCCATTTATACGTCACCCTGGATTTCTAACGCTGCCATTACCTCCTCCCCTGAGACGCTGAAGAAGTTTGGAAGACAATGTAGGGAACTGCACTGATTTGAAATGGAGATTTAATACCTAACTGTTACCCTGACCTACTACAGAGTTAAATAGCAGGTGTGCACGACTCTGTGCTATTCAATACCTTAGAGCTAAAATAAAGATGTCTTGAAATTTCCCGAGCTCCAGCTCCTCAGAACCTTACAGCTTTCATCACAGTTTGAGGATTTTGTTTATCTCGTGTGGATATCACCTGCTCCGAGTTGTTCTCAGAAAATAATATCCACCAGGAAATCATTCCTTGGGCAGCAATTTACCCTAATAACAGTTCTACTTTGCACATTCTTTTCGCTGATCAGGTTTTACTGTGTTGCTGGGGCGCCACTGTACCACAAGCGGCAGAGCTCACCTTGAGCAGTGAGAAGGGGCTGGAATTGATTTTGTTGGTTATTACAATGGTGGCAGGAGCTGACCTCACGTCCAGCACTGTGCAGAGTGTAATTTTTGCACACAGTGTTGAATTTGTCCTTGTTACGGGATTCTACTGCTTTGTAGGAATCAATGACATTTGGAAATGGCAGTCCTGTGTCACCACAAAATCAAGAGGGTTTGGGTTTATAACAAGGATGGTAATAGCGTATTACTGCTGCGTGTGCAATCAGCCCGTGTCCTTCAACATCCCCGACTCCATGGAGTGACTTGTAACAGTCACAGCCCAGAAATTACCCCATGCACCCATTTGTGCAGCATGGCCGTGAGAAGTCCCAAGGAAGTAACCGCAGCAGCTCCTGCAAATTTAGGCAACAGGCCAGCAAATGTCAGAAAATAAGGGTTCAGCAGAGGAAGCGCCATTATCAGTCTCTCTTCCGTGTAAAAAAAGACCATGCAGAGTGTTCAACTGCTCCAGCAAAATGGAATAACCATGAAAAAAAAAATCCAAATAAAATTCTTCTAGAACTGAAAGATTAAAAGACATACGTTCCCAAAAGGTAATCTCCATCTCATCAAAATACTTTCTGCCCCTGCTTAAGTTCATCAGAAAAAGTTAATCAAGGAACAAGCCCATTTCTGTTTGACGAACGCACAGGAATGCCAGATTTCTAGCTAGCGCTGAGTGTACTTTAAATGTTTACAGCGTTAAAAAGCTCAGAACTTGATTACAATACTCAAGCAAAAGTGTATACCAGTGCTCTTTCCTCGAGCAAAATGTCAGATGAACAGTGTGGTTCAAAACACCTTAACCCACCAGTTTATCCCAAGTATAGAAACTATAAAAAAAAAGACTTTGAAATTATTTCTAGTCTGTTAACCATAACTAACTATAGTAATAACAATGAGCTCAGTTTAATATGAATAAGAATCTTATATAGTGCTATGCAGAGTTAGTAACTCTATTTTAATTATTTTTTGTTTAAATATTCATTATATTGTTACTTCGTAGTAAGGAAAATATAGTCACTATTACAACATTCTAAGTTTATATTCTTGGCATGATTTAAGATGGGGGGGGAAGTGATTTATGCCTATATAACTGGCCACCAACTATCTTGAACAACACAACAAAGTAAAAGGATGTATTTTTCCCCCCCAAGACTTCAGTGTTCAACGATTTCATATTTCTGGCTCTGTGCTTATATTTGACGATATGAACAACTCTGTACTGCTCCCACACACAGACAACAAAACAAAGAGGTAGCTTAAATACAGAAATCTAAGTTTTATTTTGGCTGGCTGGAATCTGACACGCCGCCAGCTACACCCACCTATTCCCAGGCACTTTCTACTGGGGATTTCCTCGAGCACAACTCAAATTGCCCAGGAGCCCCGAAGCACACCGGTAATTCCCAACACATCCTTCCTATCACAGCTGGCTGGGATAATCAAAAGCTATCCTCACCTTATTGTCATTAAAATCCCTATTTACTGGACACAAAGTCATATGCTAACAAATGATGCCTCTCCCTAAAAAGTTTACCACTGAAAGCTAATTTTTGCAAAAGAAGATGAAAGCAAGTAGTCTGCCAAGCAGGCAAATCGGGAGGGAGAAGATAAGATTAATCTTGATAAGAACAGGTTATCATAAAAGGGAACATAGTGCTTAACTTAGCAATTCCGAGATGTCTGTAGATAGGTAGAGAAACAGCAGCCTGAGGCCAAGAGTCTTTTTTTCATCCAGTGAGATAAATATCCACGTATTTGTTCAATATCCTAAATAAATGCAAATGTCAGTGAATGTAGATAATTCCCTGTCTCCTCAGAAATACTAGCAGCTTGCTTTATATATATATCCCGTGTGCCAGTGGTTCCTGAAGGATAACAAAGGAGAAAGAGGATACAATGGCTTCTCAGCTCCTCCGAGAGCTTACATAGAGAAGACACTGGGGTGTTAATTGCATCCAATTATACCTAGGAGATCCAGCAGTTACGTTCTGTAGGCTTTCCCAAAGCTAGAGACCATTGCAGTTATTCCTAGTTGCAGATATTGCCAGAATTTTGACATGTTTAAAAACCTCCTGGCAGACATAGGCAGAACCAATTCTTTTAAAATACAGCCTCAGACTTAATATAGCCTTTCCTTTTTAGGGTCTCCCAGATTCAAATAATCTATAAACTAATCAGTAAGTAGGGATCTTACTATTGTTTTTAGGTACCTTACCTCTCATGTGGTTCCAAAAATACATATACGATTTTTACTTTATGCCAGAAATTTGATACACTGGTTATTCAATTAGCAAGTTGCTCTTTTCTTGCACATTAGCCATTAAGTAGGTATCAGACTGAAATACATTTAATCAAATAGTTTGTGAAAATGGCCAAGCAGAATGTTTCTATACAGTTCACTGAGCAAAGAAGTGAAAAGGCAGGAGGAAAAGATTTATTAAGCTGGACTTTATATACAGAAATAATCACCGTAATATGTGCATGCATCGAGCTAAGTGCTGCACTTCTGAATTTGTCTTCCTACACAACGACCTCCTCCACATCATCCCCCGTGATCTTGCCAGGTCACCTGTGAACCTTTTTGATCAGCTACAATTGGTAGCAGAGTATGTTATCACTGGGATTTTACAGGCTTACTGCCATTATCAGATGCCTAAAATTAATAGTGATCATCCATTTATGGCGTTAAAAATATTTTGAAAGAATTTTCTGGAAAAGAAATTAACTCTGGTTCCTGTTCATACTGTGCTCCAAAGAAGAGCTACGGGGGGACACCTTGGACCACATGTGCCTACGTTCTTTTCGCCTCGCACCAGAAAGCATCACTTCTCCACGTTGACCCGTGGGCACAGAGCACGCTACAGGGCTCTGGATCAAAAGAGGAACCTTTTCACAATTAGATGCCAGCAAAATCTGTGAAATGGCAGCTCTCTGCTACGAGAAGGTTTCCATCCCTCTCACTGTAGCAGTTCCCAGATCACCTCTCCCCCTTCCATCAGCCGCCGAAACCGCCTCTGGCTGCCAAAATCATCAAAGAACTTTAAACCGAAAACAATCTACTGTCCTCTTCTTCAACTTCCCAGCCACAGCCGTGCCTCCCTACAATTAAACCACAAGCTATGCAGTAATTACACTAAATTAACTCCTCACAGACACAGGATTCCTGAGTTGTGGCTGAAGCCACATCCTTAACTCACCAGGGGCATTGGTGGGTATTAGAGACTAACAATAATCTAAAACAGCTTTAAAGAGATTCCTGATGCTTCTCAGATGCTCGCGCAATATTCCCTGCCATTTACAAAAGCAGCCCTCAAATTGTCACTGTTCCTCCACCACTGAAGCTTGGCTGCACGAGAGGTTTTGTTTTCCCACTGCAGCTTTTGTCTTGTAAAAGTAGATCCCATTTAGGAAAGGAGGAAGAGTAGGGGATAGCCCTGTCCCCCACTCGTTAAATCCAGACATTTATGCTCTGTCCCCAAGGACCTTACAGTGAGATTCCATCTCTCATTGAAAAAAAAAAAAATTAAAAAAAAATATTTTTGAAGGGAAACAAAAGCTCAGATTGCTTCTAAGGAGTCTTTCCCAGGATATTTTAGTCCCTTGGACTTCTACAACTATTCTTTTAAGCAATTCTAAGCACAAGAAATCACTGTAGAAAGGTCGGGATCGGCTGGGGAAGGGACACCGGAGCTTTGCAGGTCCGTCGGTACCAAGGCAGTGGGAATTTCAAGCACGATTTGCAGTGAACTGGTGCGACCTTTCCCAGCTGATGGGGATGACATCCCCGTGCTGCAGTGGAGCTGCTGGTGTCTTCCACTTTTGATACAACATACTCAACCTAAAGTAGCGGGGTTTTGCACAAACCAACACGCCTAAGGCAGGAAGGACCTGGTTTGGGTGTCATGAAATCTCCCATCTGCCAGCAACCACCACCTGCTTGTCCGGTGAGGAAACCTCGTTATTCATAACGTTAGAACGGTCGTCTCAGATGGGACCCAGAGAGGTGGTGGGGTCTCCTCCTCTGGAGACATTCAAACCCCACCTGGACACCTTCCTGTGCAACCTGCTCTGGGTGGACCTGCTTTGGCAGGGGGTTGGACTGGATGATCTCCAGAGGTCCCTTCCAACCCCATAGCATTCTGTGATTCTGTGACTTTAGGAATCAGGCCACCTTCTTAATTCCTGTCTGCCTCACAAACTTTGAGGGGGTTGGTTGGTTTGTTTGGTTTTTTTATATTTTGGGATTCCACAGGTTATTCCTCCAATGCTTCCTACTTCCAATAAGGTAGGAGAAACGGATGTCTCCAGACTGGGGGATCACAGGCCGTCTTTTCCAGGCATCTTGTTGTTCTTGTTTGGTCTGCACAATTATTATTTTTTAAATAGAGTCACTTCTGGGTGCAATAATCCCTCTCCCTAATTGACGTGAAAAGAACACAGTTGCATGGATAACGCAGCAAGTCAAAGAATTAAGGAGAAAAGTATTTCTCCTGCCCTCTCTCCGAATCCTGGTTTACTTTGAGAGCTTTTTGAACTTAGCGTGCCCAACCAACATATGAGATGTGTTCAACTAATGTGATGGTAAGAAGAACATGAAGCTTTGACGGAGGAAACTACACACCATTTTGGTAAACTGTAGCTTTTACACAGCTTGAATTAATAGATTTATTTCATTGTTTTCCATTTCAAAAGCAGAGAACTGGCTCTTATTAAACAATATTATTGCCTTCTCTGGTATAAACCTATGGCAAGAAAAAATGAGCACTGAAGAAACTCAGTTGAATTCACATAGTAAATATTGACACTTTTTTTGATTTATTCTTCATTCTGGATATATTTTTTAATCCTTTTTTCTTGGGAGACAGTTTGTTTCCACACTCCACATTTGATTTTGATATTGAAACTTGCAAGAAAAAAAAATTTGCCAGCTAAATGGGAATTTATGAGAGGTGCACGTCCTCGCCCAGGCTCCATCAGGCCACACGCAGCGGAGCGGGTGCTGAACTAGGAGAGAAGTTGCAGGATTGCAGCAGGGCTGCTGATACGTTTACACTTAAGCATGAAGGGGAACGTATTGCTGAGCGGGGGCCATATTTCCTTTTAGACTTTTTAATTGTTCTATTTCTAAAAGTTTTACCACCACACTGAGAATTCGGTTCCTCCCCTTTGCAATAGATTATAGGTTTTATGACTACCCATAACTTTATATTCACTGGCGTCAAGATATACAGTGCATCAATTTTCTTTCATTTTTGTTTCTCAAACACTACGCACAAAGATAACACTATAAATATGTGACACGACTAAATGATGAAACAGCAGCTTCCTGCTGAAATTTTAAAGCGAGATAGACATTGTTTTAGCTGAGGAAGCCATTTAGATACCAGCTGTTCCCACTGAAAAGATGTGGCAGCCATCAGCAGAAATAAGAGATGCGCTCTCTGTACATATTGAAATGAGTTTTATCTTCCTTCCCATTCTGTTTTGTGTTCCTGCTGGTGAAAAAGACAAAATTCATTTCACACTCATATTTCCTCGCAAGCATAAACGTTAAATGAGAGGAATCTGTATCTTTGCACCCATACATACAC
>JAOXJK010000062.1:37264895-37281485 GCA_025774025.1 Xenus cinereus | reverse complement strand
GGTTCAAGGCCAGGTTGGAGGGGGCTTGGAGCAACCTGGTCTGGTGGGAGGTGTCCCTGCCCAGGGCAGGGGGTGGCCCTAGGGGGGCTTTAAGGTCCCTTCTCACTCTACCATCTGAGTATTGCCAGCTGTTACTGACTGCTATTTTAATACACTTCCAATGAACCACGATTAAATTATTGACCTCTCTTACTGATTTTTTTTTTTTATTCTCATCACTATATTCTGTGTTTGCAACACACAGAATACAGCTAAAATAACCTCTTATCTGCTACCCCAATTAGGTATTTGCTCGTTATACTTATGTCAGCTCTAGACTGGAAACTCACCAGGACAGCGACTATCTCATCAGCTATGTTTGCAGTTCTCAGCAGAATGTCAATATTTTCAGAAAACTATGGTTTCTAAATAGCATCGCACAACTCAGTTTTAATGTATTTCACAAAGCGGTGCATCAGCACAAGAGGGAATCTGGAGATATTTTGCTGGATCAATTCTTAAATAAACATGTTGCATAGGAGAAAAAGAGCTGCATGGATAAAGATAGTAGCACAGCAAGAGGTGTCATTTTATTTCTGGATTTCGGTTTTACAGTCTAACCACATTCACCACTCACACACCTCTCCTGGAGTTCAGTACTCAAGGATAGAAATTTATATCATCACAGCTTCTTCATTTCAACAATACAGATAAAATTAAAGGGTCAAGGCGGACATGATGGCAAGCTCAGCAAAGTTGCCATACTTTAAATTTATTTAAAGGGAAAAAAGAAAAAAAAAATATATTCTTTCTAACCCTTGGGCTTGGTTCCACAGGCAAGACAGTAAATAGATTACCCTAACATGTGGGCTTACTGATTCCTTTTTAATTATTAATATTTATTTTAAAATTGCCCTCTAATGGCCAAGAGGTTAAAAAAAATAATCAAGAAGGGTGGGAAATGAAATGGGAAGTAAAAGTGTGCCAAGGTGCAGCAATTTAACACTGTCCACGATGCAGGACATTTCAAAGCGTGTGTTGTCCACGTTGTATCAGACCCGTGGCTCTTTCTCTGACAGGCTCTTCTAAAACCTGTGTGACAGTTTTCACTGTGAGCAACACTGAAGGACAGGAACTTGATTCCATCATTTCATGGCTGTCAGCTCTACAGACAGGAAGGTATATTTTAGGACAACACGCTTTTCAGCAGCTGCTTGCATGAATAAGAACACACTTCCATCATTAGTCACTTAACCCATCTAATGTGACAACAACATTTATTATAGAAGCTTGGAGATTCGTGACAGTAGCAAGAATTCAGAATTGTTCTTTATATAATTTGCATGTGTTGAGCGCTTCAAGGAGACAATGTATTCGAACATCAATAACATTTGTCTTCCTCCCACCCTAATTTATGAGGTAAAGAAGTGCTGAGATTGAATAACTTCCCAGAGCTTCAGGACCTTGTGAGAAGCCACCACTGGGGTCAAACACCCCACTGTGAACACTAGAGTCCGGCAGCGGGACACTCCTGGTGCTATCGCCTCTAAGAAGTGACGCCAAAAAGGGCACTGATTTTAGCACACGTGAGAAATAATAACCAGCTATCATAAAGATTTAAATATTTTTATCTACGACATGGGAACAACTCTGGTAATAAACAAACCGTCCCTCATTGCACCCTCACACCACCCAGCCTTCCCCGCGTGCCCCGCAGCGACAAGGGGCTTACGGCGAGCTCACACATGTAGCCACATCTCCCATGGTTCCCCTTCCCCTTGCACATCTGTTTAGGAGAGGAATGACTCAACCCTAAACGTACACTGAAATCAAATTGCTTTGCTGAAGTCTCAATTCCACGACATCAAATACATGAATATGCTGTTTGGGTTGATCCTGTAATATCAGAACGCTGCAGCTGAAAGCAGCTCTGATGAAGAAAGCCTTGAGTAAGAACTGAATGCTGCAGAATTTAGGTAGCAATTACAAGTTTACAGGCTCGTCAGTATTTACCTTGCAGCTTCACAGCTTTCGTCATGAGCCTATGACAGCCTGAAAAAATACAGACCAAGCACTTGGAGATTCTTGGGTTTGACAGTCATCAAATAAGGTAATAAAGAAGGCAAAAATTAATCCGCTTAGATTGCTGGCACTTTCCACACTACTAACCAAATAAATGGTAAGAAGATGGTTAAACATCGCACAGAAAAGCTTTAGGTTGGGTCTCAGAAACAGCATCTCCTTTTAACACCCACAGCTCCTTCGCACACAACCCTGGCACTCGGTCCCCAGCCGTTTCCCTAGGTTGGGTGGCTAAGCATCTAATTGAAATGACCGTATAAAAAACCCCCACCAAACAAAGACAAAAACCCACCCCAAAACCCACCGAGATTACTCTGAACACAACAGGTTAACAAGGAGAAAAATCCTCGAGTCCACATCTATGTTGTCCAAGCCTGACGTGGTCTGCTCACACCATTCAATTAGGTAAGAGAAGACTTTTAAAAGGCCTAAATGACAAAATAATTAATATGCTTCCTTCAGAAGTCAATTGCTACCTAAATCTCAGTTGTGCCTGCGAGCATCCATCAGTGCCAAAGCTCTGATAAATTTATGTTGCATCTCATACACAATTCAAAATATAGTTATGAGTCTGAAAACAAACCACACTGCTTGCCATGTGCTACATGGCTTTCCGTTTGTTTGTTTTCCAACCCGCGATGCCAGAGATGCTTCAGGCCCACCAGAAGTCTCTCAACATCTGATGCATAATGAAAATATTTAATGCAGCATAAACGCTCCTCTCTTCTTCCCCCTCTCCGTTTCTTAAGTGAAGGGATAACCAAAGCACTTTTTCTTGTATATAGATCAACACGGATTGGTTCCAGCCAATTCCTTTCCAAAGATCTTGAAACCAACTCCAGAGACTTCCTACCTGAAAAGGGAGAGAGCTGACGCAGTTCAGCAGAAGGACCCCAGGTGCTGGAGCAGGAGTTGACCAAGAAGCACGAGCCATGACCACCACAACATTTGGAACTCCAGAATTTCCCCTCCAGGCTGCTGGTGTCCACATTGCCCACATCCCATCTAACTGCAAGGTCAATCAAAGCTGCAGTCCCAGCTGGTTTCCTTCTTCATCCCAACGGTAGAGCAGAAGGAGCAGTAGCTGACAGGAGCTAAATACCTGGTTTCCAAGCCTCTGAACTCTCCAAAGGGTATGCAACAGAATCCTACATACATTTTTATAGAAAATTTGAGGTACTTCAGGTGGTATACAGCATAAAAAAAGTTGAACTGCCCTGGAGGGGTTCAAGGCCAGGCTGGACGGGGCTTTGAGCAACCTGGTCTGGTGGGAGGTGTCCCTGCCCAGGGCAAGGTGTTGGACTAGATGATCTTTCCAACCCAAACCATTCTAAGATTCTCTAAGTGGACTGATGGATGCATTCCCCATGATGTCCTAGCAGTTCTGCTTCAGAGGCAGGAGTTGAACCTTGGGTCCCATGGCCCAAAACGGGACACGTTTCCCTTCTAGAGGACACCTCATCTTCATTGGGCTGCTTCCAAATGAAGGCCTGCAAGGCCAGGCTGCCTTTTAAAATATCACATGCCACATGTATTTAAAAATAACTCACCAAGGTTTTTCATGCTTGTGACCTTCACATTAAAAAGTAATTTCAAAAATTCAAGGTTCTAGAGACTTATATATTGTCCTCTTTTAAGAGGGCAAAAGAAGAAACATTACAGAAAGAGCTATGTAAATATATTTCATTTAATAAAATGTAAATAAGATTCATAGAATAGACTTAGAAACCTTGAAATATTTATTTTAAATGAAAGGGATTAATTCCTCAAGGTAAGATCTGTTTCTAAACTTGTAACTCCAGTACTGTAGAGTTATTGTGTTTTATTTTATTTATTAAAGGGACAGCTCTTCTAAGAAAAATACTTGAGCCTACCTTAGCAAACTTACTGCTACTTTTTATATACTTTTAAGGGTTTTTGATTGTTGCCATCCTGGTCTGGTTCAAACCAGCACATTACAGAAGAAATGTTCAATATCTCATTACTAGTGTTTTCCAGCCTTAATTATTTCCACAAATACATTTGTCCCTTTGCATTCATACCTGGTTGGGCTTGATACCATCTGACTATGAAAACCTGACTGAAGATGAAAAGCAAAAAGTCGAAGTAACCACTGCACAGATTTTATTTATAGGAAAACAAAGGAAGAAAACTGAAGTGTCATTTTGAACTTCATCTGCAAACAACTACTGATGATCTGAGCCCCCGATTTAATGACAACTCATAGCAATCCTTGTTTTACAGCATCAGCAAAACTTAAATAGCATATTAATTGTCCTTTCGATGATGGACCAAACAGTGAAATTGTATTTTTATACTTCTGTCTATGAAAAGAAGCTGGTACTTATAGGAAATATATGTTAAGTATATGATGTTGGTTTTATGAATTCATTTTTAATAACACCATCTGACACAGAAGTCAACTGTCAAGTCTCCTGCTAAAGCTTCATCCAGAAGAGAGATTGATATCTACCTCCTAATGTCAAAGTTTCACTGAAGATTTAGGAAATATAAAAGGCTGATAGGATAATTCCAAGAAACGGATGAGGCAGCTTCTACCCTACAGATAAACACACCTTGTGAAGATTTCTCAATTATAGCAAAAACTTTACTACTTTTTGTCCTTCAAAATATACTGTGGACAGATGCGAGTAAGCAGTGAGATATAATAATGAGGTCTGCTATAAACAAATATGCCAGATTTGTCATAACATGTAATTAATGTCAACTAATGGGTGCACGTTCATTAGGATAAACTAAACCTTATGACCTTCATTTCCTAAATCTCACCTTCCTTTTCAGATATGAAGCTGTAAAAGAAACTTCTTATGCAACAAAGCCTTCGGATCAATACAGCACTTAGCTCAAAGCCATTGCAAACGCAGGAGCAAGGTGCTGACCAACTCACGTTTGGAAATCACTTTGGGAGCACATCTCCTCACTGGTTTGGGTCCGTTTCTAATAGGAATGGGTAAGCAAGGAAAGAGAGAATTGCAGTCATCAATCCCAGAAAAGAAAAAGACTTGAACCAGAACTTCAGGATCAGCAGGAGAGAGAACTAACGCTGCAACTTAGAAGCTCCGTTTCTCAGATGGTAATGAGAGACCTCAGAGACTTCAGGTACGTGAAGCTTGAAGGCTGAGTCAAAAATAATCTGAAGCTTGCCATTAGCTGCATTGCTGTAAACTGCTGGGCATCAAAATCAGTGTTTGTGGAGTGGCTTTTTTTAAAAAAAAAAAGGAAAAAAAAAAAGAAGAACGCAGTACTGAGACGAAATTATCATAAGCATTGTTTCCCCAGAACTGCACGGCAAGTAATCACACTCTTTACTCTGGATGCAATGCAAACATAAAGACCCCAGCAGAAAATGCACAGAAGCCTTAAAATATTTATACCAGCAGAACCATCTATATATATCATGATAAGTCAAGTTAATGCTGGATTTTTAATTAGAAATGGTGCTTTCTGGAGAAGCATTTACTAGCTACAGGAAATTAAAAGTAATTATGAGCAGGTAAAAAGAAAATTAAATAGAACGTTGAAACCCACAAATAACTACCAGTGCCCAAAGCCCCAAACTCCTTCGTGCAAAAGCAGAAAGTGTTTCAGGTAGACTTTTTTCACACTCGTCGTTTAGGCGATAAAAGGACACCTCAACTCTTAATATCCTGTATTGGGTTTGCGTGGCAAGGTTTTGGTAGCTTGGTGGCTTCTGTGAGAAGCTGCTAGAAGCTTCTCCCATGTCTGATAGAGCCAACACCAGAGAGCTCCAAGAGGGACCTACCACTGGCCATGGCCGAGCCCATCGGGAAGGGTGGCAGCACCTCTGGGATGATGTAGTGGAGAATGGGGGAAAAACTACTGGGAGGAGTAACTGCAGCTGGAGAGAGGAGTGAGAACGTGCGAGAGCAGCAACTCTGCAGACACTAAGGGCAGAAGGAAGGGCAGAGGAGGAGGAGAAGACGCTCCAGGGGCCAGAGCTGAGATTCCCCTGTAGCCCATTTCTCAGCTTCCTTGCTCGGAGTATCAGCAAGGTTACTGATTTATAAAATTTCTGCTAAAAATCTGAATTGTGGTAAATTGGGACCGCCTCGTTCAACTGCAGCGCTTGTCTTCTTACGGCACGAGTAATTCAACCTGACTCAATCCAATTCAGAAAATACTAACACGTTCCAGAAGGAACCAATACACAAAAAAATTAGGTTCATTCACTCCAATTTATCTGATAGAATGATCACCAGCTTCCTATCAGATTACATTTAGCTAGATGCATGCAACTATTAGTTAATAAAGTCCACTGACATGGAACGGCACACGCCACACCGCCGGACAGTTTGCCCCGCGATTTACAGCCCCGTCCCCGTGTCACCCGCTCTGGTGACAGCAGCAACCAACCAACAGGACAATCGGTGCCCGGAATAAAATGGAGATTCCAGCCAGATCCCCAAACTGGATCGCTTCTAACCTCCTGCTGTAGTCGAGGTAACTGCTGTCAAATTCCACACGCAGAAGCTTGCGCTATTATCTCTAATTCTGCACCTGATACAGACCTGGCCCAAGCCCAGCACAGGGCAAAAAAGGGGCTAAATTCTCCCCTGGTGCCATCGACAGACTTCTCGCAGCTCTCCCGAAACCCTGACAGTCTGCCCCAGCTCAAACACCGCCCCGCGCTCCAGGAACAGCGTAATTCAGATTTATGACAAGACATTTCGTATCCAATATAATTGATTACCTACTGTAATGCGAACAGAACCTAATTTGCACTAATGAATCCTATGCATAATACAGCAAAGCGTTTAATAATATGGAGACCACAAAATGCCAAGCCAGATGTCATTGATGGTGATAACAATTTTCCCAGATGGCCGGGTTTCCTCTCGCTTTTTGCCGCCTTCAGGTTTGCGGAGATGGCATTTAACGCGGGCGGTAGCTCTGATATTCCATGTCTATTAGTTTTGTGCCATCACAGTCTGCGTACTCTAGCAAGACACTATCCTATTACAGTTATTGTTATAGTGTGGAAATGCTTGTCTGCTCTGGCAAATTTTGATAAATGTAACATCAGATTAAAAATAATATAACCATACATGGAGAATCCAATCAAGACTGAAGCTAGCACATCTCTGCGTTTTTTACTGAAGAAAAACAAGATTAAAACCCTTTAAATTTTAAAACATTCAGTTATGGAACTGGTGTGGAAATGAAACAACACATATACATTTTATCTTAGTGGGGGAAAACAAAAAAAAAGCCTGCGTACTTTTAAAATTATTCCATTAATTTGGCTTTTTTTTTTTAACCAAAGCAGGACCAGTGATAAAATTAACACATTCTGGATTCTTTCACACAAACCAGCAATCAGCATGAGGGCTAGCCGTGAATTGCACACCTTCGTAATAGGAATACTCCCCTTTGTATCCTATTTGTTAAAATTGCAACGCTTTTCCCTAAATATCAGGATGTGCTGTGAAAGGAGAGAGAACTGCACAAACTACGAAACAAAAAGCTGAAATTCAGCTTTATCTGCCAGAACGCAAGCCTAGAGTCGAGTCAGGAGGAGCCTGTAACACAGATCCGCGTGGTTATTTTGGTGGGCTCATTACCAACCACATTTAACTCGCTAAATCAATTATTTTTACAGAAGACAGTCTGCACACATTCTCTCCTGTATATGCAATCAATCCTAGTGAAAATTATACAAAGTAGGTTGTAAATAGATCTTCTCCTGATTTTGCAGGCTTCACCAAGTGATAAAACTAAAATGTGAAAGAAAAACTGTAGGACTGGGGAGCAGATGAGGCGTTGCTATTAATGAAGAAAAGACAAGTATTTAAATTGAGAAGGCATCTTGATGTTTTCTGTGCAAGCTGAATAGGAGCACATAATAGGAAAATAAAACAGCTATCAGACAAGATAAATAGGAATACATCAGCAGGGACTGTACAGAATTAGAATGGCGCAGCGACAGAAGCAAAGCCTTTAGAAGAATACACTAAAATTTTTACTTTGCATTATAATGTCATCTTAGAAACAGATGGCAAAATGTCACTAGAACAGGAAGATGTCAAGAAATAATAGTGTCAGCAGCTATATAAAGAGCTAAGAGATGCTTCAGACTACCTTGCATTTGTAAGGCCATGCTCTACAAAGACTTAAAATAATTTCATCTATGCAAGCAAAATATGGGAAGACACGGCAGGCTCTTGCCTAACCCACCGGTCGCTTTTAAAAAGAGAATCTGGGTTCGGGATCAGCCCAGACCCAAAAAAACAAGCAGAGTGTTTTTAACATGTTATAAAAAGCGGTACTGTCATAGCTCAATAGAAACTACACACGGTTCAATACATGCTTAGGGTTGCTTATTAAATTTGTCATGGCTAATCAGGAATTGACAGGAAGAGGTAGTAGGGACTGATTTGGGAAAACACGCTTTAAATGTGAAGGCCATCATCAGTGTTATTAATAAATCCAGTGTGATCTCTAATGAGTTGAAAACAGAGTACAATGTGGGGCTGATAGCACATATGGATCCAGAATGCTTTGTAAAAGAAAATTTATGCAGCACCATAAGCCTCAAAACATTTAAAGGCCTTCCTTGCATTCTTAGGTAAGCCCTGAATATTTATTTTGCAAGGAATAGCTCTTCGTGCCAGAGTGAGATTCACTTATATTAAATGGGAAGAAGGAAGAAACAAGATATGACAAAAGGAAGGGAAAATGTGATTGGGAGCAGAAACATACGCTAAACAAGTTCTGTTTATTTATATGCATTTTGTGGGAGGTCAAACTTTGAAGAAATTGAGGCAGGAAAGAGACAAAAGGGGGAGAAGGGACAGAGGGACAGCTCCTGAAGCCAACCTGCCCAACGTCAAGGCTGGGTAACTGTAAAGCCTGATTCTGGGAGGTCTTAGGAATAAAGATGAACAATCTCAATTCTATAACCAGGGTATGTCTCCAAGAAATCCTACACAGCACAGGAGAAATAGATATACTCTAATTACGTGCATTTTTTAGTTCTCTGTTTATTCTTTGTAACTTTGTACAATCAAGAGCTTATCCCAGACTTTCTCAGAAAAACTAATGGTAAGTCTTGAGCCGCCTTTAAAATTAACTCTATCTATTGCATGAAAAATCTCAAAACCCCTGTTTTATATTAAGCTGCACGTGCAACAAGTCCCTCGGTTCTCAAGCTTTTATTGCACTAGTGGAGTTTTAGAAATTGGAGCATGTCTTGGGCTGACTGCAGAGGCACCAAAGCTCAGTGTCACGGGGTTATACAGTGAAGGGCCACCCACAGCATCGCTCACGGCTATTCAAAACTTGGCTCTGGGAGGAAAGTAAAGAAGCTCCATTACTGGTAAGTGCAGTAAGGGAAAAAAAAAATAATCAGTATAACAAAATCATTTCAGTTATTAATATTTTCCATTCGTGTTTTTTTGGCATTTACATATACATGTATTTGTATTTGAACCAGCTATGAATAATTTCCAGTTGTCTTCAGAAGGATGGATGCCCCAAACTGCAGGGGAATCTGCCAAATTGAAGGTAAAAGTGGTATTTTGCTGAGTTTAGCAAACATAGTTGAACTCTCTTAACCATTTCTTCCATTTATGATATGGGGGTTGGTAGATCATTTGGGTAATAAAACACAGATTGTTGACTGGATCAGTTATTTTAAGGTTATAGCACACGGAGAAGATCTATTTCAATTTATTCCCAAAGGCTGTAAAAGCAGCCATAAAGCAATCAGAAAGCAGGTAAAGAAGGACTTTTATGGCAGGATAAATGAATGATAATTAGGCAACAAAACAGGAGGCATAAGTAGCTGGAAACCTTTGTTTTCTTGTTCCCTTCAAGCCTTCAGGTTTGAAAATCCTGCTGACAGTACTGAAGGAGTTTGGGTAAGTAACTATTAGCCGTGACACACTGCCAAAGCCAGTATGCTGTATTTTGGCCATTTAAAGCAATCATTACATCCAGAAATGACTCATCAAGGCAATAAAAACTAGGGGGAGAGAGGGATCGGGGAGGGAAGTTCCACCTACCACCACAATTCCCACATTCGAAATGGAAAATCACGTTGTGTTGTAATACAGAAACCTGAAAGCACGTAGGTATTGAAAACCTTTAAAAATAACGACACAGCCATTTTTCCAGCCATCTCTGTGTATCTCAGCTACTCGTGTCCCTCCAACACCATCACTCATCCCCTGTGCCTGACACCCCACCTGTACGAGTGGTGAAGCACAGCCCTGGGGTACAAGTCGCTAAACAGGGACACTTCTGCCACCACCACCCCCTCCCACCCTTTCCTCATCGCAGTCACCAGGGGCTGGACCATCCTCCCTCCCAGCCCTTTCTCCTCCCCGACCCCTGGGTATTCGCAGAAACGTGCATCTTCTGAGCTATTTCTCTGTGGGTCATCAACAAGGTGACATTTATTCACCCACACTTCCCTCTTTCATGTTACTGCACATGCTATGCTAAAGCAAAACCAGGTCTTTTGAGTCCACGATCTTTAAATGTAAACTTCCTGTTTAAAGCAAAGTTTCTATAGCGGGTAGAAAATGAGAGCACATGACATTTCTAATAGTCATAAAAAAAATAAATAGTTAAGTCACTCCAGTAGATATTTGCAGTTCAGTCATGAACTAGAGAGAATCCAGAGAGACCTTTAGAGCCTCTGCAGAAGAGCTGATCTAGCAAATGCCGTGTCATATATCTATCTATAGTGCTCCAGCAGCATGGAAATCTTCATCTAATATCTGTACTAAATGTATTGATGGTGCATTCATACTCCTCTGCACTAAATGCATTCACAACAAGTCCCTTTTGTTCTTGTGCCAACACTGTCCCTTGGTTTAACCAGGTCTCTTCTCCCTCCAGCAAAGAGGCGGCAGCAGCATCTGCTGGTCTCAGGTGGCTCTGGGTCAAGGTAAGAGGGCCTTCAGGAATGATGTGGTCTCCTTGCAGGTGGGCTCTCCTGAGCTACCCGACATTTATTATCCTCATTAACTCAATTCTGACTCATTTAATGCACTTTTCTATGAGCAAACCCACAGGCGTTTTACGATACAACTTTCCTTTCTTCAAGATTTGTTCTAAACTTTTGCAAAGTGCTGCAGTCAGGCTGGTGGTTTTGGGTCACAGGTTTGAATTAGATGCTACACTTGCTGTTTTCTGGCTATGTTCTACTAGGCTCGGCTTGATAGTTGCACTGAAAACCTTTGCTACCAAAGTATGCATGAAAGCAAACTTCTGTGTCAGCTCTTTCGGATGGATTCTTCCACTCAGCAGATAATTCTAGCTCTAGAGTTTCACTACTGTCTCAGATATTTTTACCACAACTAATAGCCTTAAAGCCTAAAGTTATTTTTATTTGTAAAATAAAAATTAATTCATTGCGGTATCCTTCCTTATTAACTCTTTTTTTTTTAAAAAAAAAGACAGGTAAAAAAAATTTAACGGTATTTCTAACAGTCAAGGCCACAAAGGTGAAAAACACAGAGACCTTCCATCTTGTAATTCAGCCAAGATGTGGTACAAGATATTTAAGGTGTTGTAGCTGGACACAGAAGGCATTCCAGGGAACAATAGCTTTTGAAAAAGTAATTTGCACTGTATTTCACAATATAATGAAGACATTTATTTGTGTTGATGTCTTTGCCGCCACAGAACATGTCTTGCACATAATTGCTTCCAACTCCTCCTCACCTTTTTTGTAATAATAGGCAATAATTTCTCCAACATGGTTTGTACGGGTTTATTCTGCCTCTGAAATATGTGGATCTGTCTCAAACAAACCAAACTAGAAATCCTTGAATTGTTACTATGAAGACACTGGGCAAATCAACATTAAAGAATGCTTTACTCAAGAAAGGATTGACCTCTTGCTACTCTGCCACGAGTCAGACACTGAAGTCAGCACAGCTAGAGAAACCGAGGACGTGGTTTCCTCTACAAAAGACAAAAAGGAATGTCCTGGGCAGGACCGTTGCGGATGCGTGACAGTGACTGTGTTTCACTACGGAACATTATCTACCAAGTCACAAATTTGGCACAGCATGCGTACGAAATTGTTTCACAGTGGCATTGTTGGTAGGTTGCCTGCTTACGTATAACGCATTATTACTAACGACCATGCTAAGACCCTACAAAAACACAAACTTCACATTTTTAGTGCAATTCCTTTATAAGTTAGCTTTAAGAATGACTGACACATCATTTTGAAGCAGCTGAATTTAAAAACTTCTCAGCACCAGGCAAGATGACAGTGTCCCACAACACCTCCCATGACTTCAGTGTCCCAGGTGGAAAAACAACACGGAATTTGATTCGTGTCTCTATTTCCTTTGTCATAGAGGAGTTGTGTCAGCCCATTTCATTCTCCTGCTAAGGTCCTTTAATGCCACACAATTCCAGCTGAATTACCCCTCAAAGCTCTGCCCACATACTTCTGAGCGTTCATAGGTGTCCCTACAGCTACTCTGCCTCCTAACCTGGAGCGGTTACTGGGTACAGGCCCCACTGACTGGTCATGGATGTCCCCAAACGCAAGAGGGACGACAGTGTCTCTGTTTGGAGAGTTCAACACTAGGAGAGTGCTGAATAAGTCAAGGCAGGGACACATAGCGAGGGATAACCAAAAAACACATCTTCCTAAATGGATCTGGCACAAAGGATGGAACCACTGAATTACAGAGAGTGTCTGAGTAAATTACCTAACGCTCAGAGGAGCAAAACCTGCAATAAGGGAGGGAGGAGATAGAGAATATACTGTCCACATTAACATCCAACTATTAACCTACACACAAAGGAATGAGAAGAAATACAGGGGAAAAGCCCTAATCAGTAGAGTAGCTCAATCCATTGAGAAAGACACCAAGGGAATGAAAGAAGGATCCTGTGAGGAAATGGGAGAAGGAGGACAGAATAAACCGGTACAAGATCACAGAAGTCAGCAACACGAGAGAGGTGCTGATTCAGAGTGATTCTTGGAAGGAAGAGAATCATACCAGCATGAGGATTATAGCTCAGCTTCCCTTCCCTTGTATTTTTTTGAGGAACTTATTTTTCAATGAAACGTGGAAACGTAAGCGGGAGCCCCAGGAAGGCTGTGTGCCCAGCGCATGGTATTTAATCATCCCATCTTTTGACATTGCAAACTTCATTATATCACCATATAATCTTGTCTGGTGTCACTGTGTATTACAGTTTCTTCTCTCAATAAAAGAACTGTCTAAGGCAACACTGCATGAGCTGTATTCATGAATTTACGCTGACTGGCCCAAAATGAGCTACAGGTGCTCCTCGCTCCCCTCTTAATTACCCACGGTGCTGCATTAGAACATCTTCAGCCTGCTGATGCTTCCAATATTTCCTAGGAGCACACAGGGGCTTCTGTCGTCTCCCTGCATATTTGGTCTAATCTTTTTTAAATTACACAATTATTTTCAGTTCTCAAACTTTACTAATCGAATAGATCCTATCCCTTCTGTTACACAAACTTTGTAACTTGTCCAGAAAGAAGGGGGGTTTCACAAGAGATTTCAATGGAAATATGCTTTTGGAAAGGCTCGCTGCTTGATGGATAATCTTTGCCACAAAGCATACTAGCCAGTTGCCACACAGCTGGAAGACAGTGGTACTTGACAATACAGTAGCTTCTCAGAAGATCACACCCAAACCCCAGACTTTGAATAAGGCAACACACAGTAGAAACAACCAATGAGAATAGAATTTCATTAACAGAACTAATTGCTCCAGTGACTTACTCTCCCTAGCAGACCAGTTTTATCACCTATGTCGAGTTGTTTTGCACAGCATAACCACCTCTATGATACCAATTTCCATTAAAAAATTAGATCTACGTGATCTTCTCTAGACAAAACTCTAGAGAACCTCGTCTAACGTTGAGTCTAGCCTTGCTCCCACCGGCAGGTTGGCTTAAGACAACGTTCAAAAGCACCTTACAGTGAAGATTATTCTGATGTACCAGAAAAAAAATAAATAAAATTCATTGTTTCCACCTCTGCAAATAAAACATTGATTATATATGTTAATCCAACCTTATAACATCAACATTAAAAAGGCCTCAGAGACATTCAATCCCTGTTTAATGTTGCACATTGAACAATGACAATCCACCTATTTTCATCATCATTATAACTGTTTCTGAGTAAAGTGCCTATTAAGTTTGTTTGGTTTTTTTTCTTTTTTCTATAACACAAGGCTATTTACCAGATTTTTTTATTTTTTTTTTTACTTTGCTTATACTCTACAGGATACTAAAGAAATATAAGAGTTAAACCAAAACAGATTCTAGATGAGTTTCATTTATTGTTTTCCTGGTGTTTCGCTAGATGAATTTAGCATTAAAAGAGAAGTGGGAGAGCTCACGCACTCATGCAATAAGGCACAGGGAATTGCTTGTAGCTCACCGCTACCCAGAAGAATGTAATTCCCAAGCCGAGTTTTTAATCCGCTGTCCATCACCTTTATTCTTGAAGTTTTAGCGTGTCATAAGACACAGTGTAATAGATAATCACTGACTTGTGGCTCATTCCCTCCCCAGCCCTTTGTAAATCATTGCTGATAATAAGTAGTGAAACACATTTCGAAACACACAGATTATGGTATTGATCCTCCTCTCACATTGGATCCCAAACATCTTTCTCTCTTCCACCAAGATAATATTTCGATTTGAAACGAGCTTAAATCCACTTCTATATGTTCCTTTGGTGACTTCACTGAAAAGGCCAGAAAGAATAAAAAAAGCCCTGTTATTTCAATAATACCTGGTATTATGTTTTCCAAACATTTGCATTGGATGTGAGTCCTTTACATAGAAACAGCAGTGAACAGCGAAGCCATCTGAACACAGCCACCCAAACCTACAACACCAGGTGTCTCAGCAGCAACTGCAAATGGCTTCAGTTCTTTCCGACTTTATCCCACAGTTTTTCCCATTTCAAGTGAAGCTGTCTGATTAAAATGCAGCATTAGAGTTGAATGAAATAATAAGAAATTAGTGGGTCTAGCCATGCATCTTAATACAAGACAGTTGAATTACTGACTACAATGGGAAACGTATTAAGATATCAACCATATTAAAGAAACGGTGTCAGACAACACCAAACTTAAACGAGATCTCCAAGAACCATCAAAGGTTAGTAAAAAATTAATTTTTTGCAAACTACATAAAACAGTTGAGTGTAGACTACAAATATAAAGAAACACGTATGGAAAAATACACTGAAAAGTCAACATTTCTTTGTAAAAAGAGAATAAACCTTTTTAGGTTTTATCATTAAGGGAAGATGATTAGTGAGACATTGAATAACCTGTAGTAGGATATTTGCTGTTCAACATGTTCGTAAGTGATCAGGAAAAGAGTATATAATAACTATATACTATATATATATATAAAATATATATAATAATATTTGCAAACAAAGAAATGCTTCTGCTCTGTATATTAAAATTAAAAAGTTATTTAAATCTTTGCATATTAGGGTTTTTTTTAAATAATAATTATGGCTATCACCTCACTGAAGATCTACAAGAAGAAATGTGTCTTTATAATACAATGGCAGGTGAAAATTAATGTAAATACTGTCTAACGGCTTTCTGAAGAACCAACTTCTAATTTTGCATAAAAAGCGATGGACTCTTAACACATTCAGGAAAAAAGAATCAAGAGTCACCAACTCACAGTTTTAGTGGCTGTCAAGACGTCATGCATTACATTGGGAATTATTTGGAGAGGAAGAGGGAATAAAACACAAAGCGTCATTAAAAGCTTCTAACCGTGGTGTACCCACTTCTCAAGCATCGCACATAGTTTAGGTCACCGCCACTCGGGAAGATTCCAGCACAGGAGAGCAGAGCACAGAAGAACGCAGAACAATGAATTTCATCAGAGGAAGGGAATGGATTTCATAGAAAGAAAACTACATGCAGTAATTTTGGAAAATAAGTGGCTGAGAAGAAATATGATAGAGGTCTATAAAACGATGAGTAGTATAGAGATAGTGAATAGGCAATGATTTTTCATTATTTGCCATTATTCAAGACATAAGTGGTATAAAATGAAATTATGAACAAGCAGTTCAAAACAACCATGAAGAAGGACTTTTTCTTCACAACTCATAATTAAATCATACAGCTCATTACCCTGGCATGATGTTTCTGCCAAGAGTATAAATTTTTTCAAAAGGAATTAGATAAATTCCTGGAGGGAATGTCCACCCTCAAAGCACTAGAAGCAAATATTCCATACATTACTGGAGCTGAGAGAATATAACCCAAAAGGCCCAATCTGTAGATACATCTACAGATGTATCACATCCCGTCATCTGCTGTTGTCCACACTGGGGACAGGATGTTGGGCTGCGCCAGGGTTAACCCATCGATGCAGATGATAGAATCATAGACTGGTTTGGGTTGGAAAGGACCTTAAAGCCCCCCCAGTGCCACCCCCTGCCCTGGGCAGGGACACCTCCCACCAGACCAGGTTGCTCCAAGCCC
>JAOXJK010000062.1:37233353-37264833 GCA_025774025.1 Xenus cinereus | reverse complement strand
CAGCCACAGCTTCTCTGGGCAACCTGGGCCAGGCTCTCACCACCCTCACAGCAAAGAATTTCTTCCTAATATCTAATTCAATCTGTCCTCTTTCAGTTCAAAACCGTACCCTCTCATCCCATCTCCACTCCCTGATCAAGAGTCCCTCCCTGTCTCTCCTGTAGAATCTTCTGTAGATCTTCTGTTCTCCTCAACTGATTCTACAATCACATGGGAGGCCCTCAAGTCTCTTATCTTAAAAAACGTAGGATAGGGAAAGAAAACGAGCCGTACAGTGATACAATTGAGTTCTAAGACTCTTAGATTGTCCATCCTTAGATGTTCCATTTGCAGAAATTAACTAGAAATTGAGCAATAAAACACTCAAACACTTTGATTACTGAGATTACTGACATCCCTCAGTGGTATCACACTAGGCTTTGTAGAAATAACTCTCCCAAAAGCATTCTCTCTGCTCGCAGTGCGACGGGTCCTGTTCTGACTGAGGGTACAGAAATGGACCATCGATGCACCAGTGTGAGAAAACCCTACTAATAGTACAAGACCATAAAATACTCTGCTATGGGTACGGACCAGAAGCCCAGGCTGCAGAGCTATCAATCTCACGACAAATCCAGCACCGGATGAAATTGATGGCTCTATAATAAATAGTATTTCACTGAGTTTTAGCTCCCGCTGCCACTGCTGCACCGATAATCTCCTCCCAAAGCATCAGCTGCAGGAATATCATGCGTCTAACGATGCACTTTTGGATCACAAGTATATCAAATACAAGGGAAGGCTGACGGGGCTGTCAGCTTCTGCCTTTTAAATGAACAGGAAAGGGAAAAGAAACGTGATAGAAAAAGGAAACAAAAATGTTTGCTTCAACAAGGTCTCTGGGTCTCTGTAGCACTTTTCTTTAGAGGCTTTTATTATGGTGACCCATTTATTGATAGCAAATCTTGGGAGCTCAGGAAATGTAGATTAATTCTGGGAATTGTCTGCCTCTGATTTCTTGCTCTATATTCTCTTCCTTTCTGCCCCCTCCTTCCCCCCCCCCACTTCTAGTCAACTACTTTGGTGTCTCCATCAATGACAAAAAGATTAAAGTAAACTAGAGTGCCTATTTTCCAAATTCACTTTGATTCAAGACGATAGTAAGTACCCCAAGAAAGAGAAATCTACCAGATTGATTAATTAATGTTCTTATTCATTAACTGACTGATTGTTCTAACAAAGAAAAGATTTATAGTATCGTCATGTAGTAAGATTCCCTGCCGTTAGCCTGCTGTTGAGGGAACTCACCAAGATTAAGAAAATATGCATAAAATATAGTTAACATCCACTCAAGAATAAGACTGAGATTAACAAAAAAACAATGATATCACTGATTCCCAATACAGTCTTGAATTCTGTAGTGTCTAAGACTCTAAAAACACCCTTTAACAGCTTTATTGCTTCCGATGTTAGCTCAACGCTAGCAACGTATTAAATTCACATGTGGTAAATTCAACATGGGGTATTAAGTAAGAAAAGTACATACAAAGTCTAATTAGGCATTTAAAAATAATTTTAGATGTGCTTTTATGATCAAACAATGCAGTATGAAACAAATATTTAAAACTTATCTTAAAACATAGCTACCCTGATAAGCGTAATTTGGAAATCTTTAATGAATTCACCTCAATTAGCCTTTAATTAAATTGCTCATTAAAAACTGATTTGAATATTGCTCAAGAAGAAATCCTTGTTCAACTGTTACGACAGAATAGGAAGTCAATGGAGGTGAGGTTCAACGCACATTTTGGAGCGGTCTGAAAGTCATATTTGTTGCAGAGGAAAAAGCCCTCAGCTTCCAATGACATCCAAGGCAAACTAAACACATGACAGAAAAGCAAATATAGAAGTTGGTTTGTTTTAGTTTAATTCTTTTCAGAAGGAAAACAGAACTAGTAATGAACTAATCCATCTTGAATACGTCTCAGCTGTCTTTAAACCTGCTCGCTCCCAACTCCCCTCCAGCCTACACTTTCAGAAAAACAATGGTTAATTTTAACTTCTCTTTTCAGTGGAAACATCACCTTACAAATTCCCACACACACGTACGGAAGCATTTAAAAGAGCAAACACACATTCTCAAGGATGCTTGAAAAATATTGCGAAACACTGAATGTGACTCAAGTGCAGAAGTGCTGCTGGAGCCACCGTGGCTTACGGATACGGGCAAGGAAAGTTTAATGCAGAGGCACAATATTTTTTTAATTAACTAATTGATCTGATCAGTGGGAAAATTGCCCTAATTGCCTACTTGTTACTCCAGTGATCTTACAAACTTTTTTTTTCCTCTACGACCTCCACTTCAAACACAGCTCCAGGCTCTACACTGTCTCACGTCAGGTTAACACGAGAACTTCGGTCAGCTTGAAGTGGGACAGAAACAAGACCCAGAGAGAGGAACACAAAAGACTGGGGCCAGAAGGCAGGAAAGATAAAAAGTAAAAATATCCCTTTACGTGCTAAATAAGTGCACAGAATGCAAACAACTAATTTTTTTGCCTCTTTTTGGCTTTTTCTTCACTGAGAAGGAAACTACTGCAGGGACCGGATTATGTAATGTTGGCACGGCCTTGTGTTGAGAATGATGTTTTGTTGCATTACCTGGAAGAGGTCACTGAACAGTTGGGACTTGAAGTTGTCTAAATCTAAGCCACGTTCTGTCATTCACGTATGTTACAAAGCGTACGGAGCCAACAAAATCGTTCTCCGTCCACAGAAAAATAGCTTTTTGCCCGTAAGCTCCTGGACGGTGCCTTCAGGCAGGGCCTTTACTCCCCGCTGTGCGACTGTGCTCCTACAGAAAGGTCAGGAAAGAGACCAGCCTCCAAACCAGGCCTGACAGCAACTCAAGCTCTTCACATGCGTGAAGTAGCAGCATTATTAGCATATAAATCCAATCCAATGCAAGAGTAAACACTAATAATATTGTTGCAAATATTAATAATTTAAATCCAATAGAACAAGCATCTCAAGAATGCATACATATGTTACGAACGCTACTAATTCAGCTGAGTCTAAAAATACATTTTTGAATTATTTTGTGCCATCAATGATTAATACATATGGATAGACACTTAAAAACTTATTCATATGGAAATAAGCAGTGACATTCCAGGCCCTTTAAGCGATCAATAACTTTTAGCCAATATGTGCACTTTCTTCTCTGTATAGCAGAATTCACAAGGGCTCTCGGAAGCACTCGGGGACGAGGGAAACAAATGTATTCTAGTAACTATCAAAGGCGGTTAAGCACAAGCATATCACCTCTGACTCCGAAAATCCAGGGATCCTAGCAGGCTCAGGAAAAGAAGCTGAGGAAGTGCCGATGCATTACGCTTATCCTGCTCCCTACAACGCTGCGCATCACTGCAGACCGACAGGCTGGTCCAACACAGTCCTGTGGTCTCGTCTGCTCTTTGGAATAGAATAAAATGCTAAACACTGTATTTGAGGAGAGAAAAATAGAAAGAATCAACTGAGAACGTGCATTATTTCAAGAAGGTGAGTGCTACGTGGCAGGGTAACCCGTCCCCTACGTGATGGGCTCTGCACACTCCTCACGGCCGCAGGGAACCATCTCACAAAGAGCCACCACAAAAGCCTTCAGGGAAGCACCTCCCTCCTCTTCTTGCCAAGGCCAAGATTGGCATAAACTCTAGATCACCCTGCTCCAAAATTCACCTTCCCTGTCCCTTCTTCCTCTCTTCTCCCTGTTCACCATATCCATGGAACATCCAAGAGGGTGCAAGAGCGCTCGTGGGCAGCACCGTCTCACAGCAATCGAACATCTACACTACAATAATTTGCAGGTTTCACTCTTTTTTTTTTTCCCCCGAGTTCATTACTATAAAATACTTGGTATGTATTAGATATTTTCCTCTTTTAAAAGACTTTCAGGTAGATACGTCAACAACTTTCATTGGACATAGGGAAGGAAGTGGGTTGGAAACATGAGAAGATGGCCTGCCCGCTGGCTAGGCCCCACAGAAGAAGATGTAAAGTTGAGGAAGAAACTCCCAGTGCTCCATGGGAGACTGAGTCCAGTCACTCAGACGGAGCCATGGATTTTCTTTACCTTAGGATCGCTTCGCAAATCACATTACCATAAAATCACTGAAATTTCATCAACAATGAAGCACCTTATGAAAGGTAACACAAGGCAGAGGCCAAACTGAGTCTAATGAATATTCCTTTTCTCAGTAATAAAAACCGTATCACAACGCACCCTTCTCTGGGGGCACTTCAGAGAGAAGCAGCAGTTACGTGACAACACCACCACCGGCTACAATGAACGTCTTTAAAATTGTGTACGTGCGTAATTAGTTATTTTAATTAATATTTCGTTCTACTTGCAATTCTGAAGAGCTGTGGTCAGCCGTGCTGACAGCAAATTCATGCTGAGGAACTTTTTAACACAGACACACATCCTTCCCCAAAATACCCACTCACAAGAATAAAAGGGTAAAGAGGTTGAGGAAAAAAATAAAATAAAAATCACAGCACAGAAAGCACGATGAAAATGGAGAAGAAAAGGAATATTCTTGACTTTTCTGTGCCATAGACAATATACAGTAATCTTATTTTCTGACCTTAACAGTGAATGAGCAAGATGACAATCAAAATATCTGATAAAGCAGAGAGAGGCACAGATCAATAACCAGACACTAAGACAGAATCCATATTAACCTTAGGAACTGAGACAAAACCTCTATCTACAGCTCTCCAAACACAAATAAAACAGGGAAAAACAGGCAGAAAACACAACAAGTTT
The DNA here is from genome assembly GCA_025774025.1 of Xenus cinereus. NCBI lineage: Eukaryota > Metazoa > Chordata > Aves > Charadriiformes > Scolopacidae > Xenus > Xenus cinereus. The sequence continues at coordinate 37,260,023 of JAOXJK010000062.1, read as the reverse complement.
CAATGCCCTTAAATCTACCATAACTTTCCTTTTCATAATCCTGTACAATAATTACTGTTTTAAAATATTTTAAATCTGTAATTTCATTTTCATTTATCCCATACTCTTTTCATCCCTCAATAAACAAGCACATCTGCTGCTCTGTTCACACAGCGTCACCATTGGACTCCACACCTTCCCCAAAACCAGCTTTTTCTCAGAGCTTCATCCATGAGAATTTTGGATAGTTTGTTTGCATTCAGGTGTTTTAAATTCCAAACAGAAAGAGTAGCTTCTGCAGGGGAAGGTGTTTCCATGCCTGCATTTCACTTCAATCTGGTTGGTGAATGAGCCCGTGCCCAGAACAGAAGCTGGTAGGGGGTGGGTGGTGTTTGGGATGGGAGAATTGTAGCTTTAAGGTTGGAAAAAGCAAGTAGAAAAAAAAATAAAAAATGGAAAACCAGTTTCCAGCCAAGTTGGAACCCAGGACGTTGCCACAAATCGCTGCAGGGGCTTGTGCTTCGGGACAGAATTGCTGCTCCTACTGGAATTCCCCCTCTGCTTCCTCTTCTTAGCATCTGATTCACAGGGAAAACCCAGACACTAAGTCTATTTGCTTTATGTGGCCACGTTGTTTCTGGATGGATCAACAGCCTGTAAGAATTGATACAGGCCTTGGATACTCCCTTCTTCACAAGCCAGCTCTGCTCTGAAGTTACCAAGGAGCAGCAAGACTAAGTGGGAGTTGTGCCCATCATTAAGAAGAAGGAGCGAGGATTTTAGGAGGAGACGTATCACTGGGCTGGGAACTCACTAAAGGTTACGAGTTCTCCTGCGCTTTCTGAGAATATACTACGCGTAAAGCTCAAGAAATGACCTAAGTGACACAATATATAATCTGATGGATGGAGGGGAACATACAAGGAGTGTGCTCCGTGGTTTTAAGTCTCCCATTATGGGAGAAGTCATGCATAATCTCCCTATTATCATCACTTTCCTCCGTTACAGAAAAAGCAGCCTTCCATTTATGTCTGTTAAGGGCAAGATCCAAGGACCAGGCTTCATTATTCCAATACTATTTTTAAAATATCTCCAGAAATATTATATGTGCTTCCAGGACGAGGGACTGACTTTGCAAAAGGTAGATAAAAGTGAACCGTGTTCCTCCGAACGACTGCGAGGAATCACCACGTGGACTAGGGCAATTCCTTCAACCATTTCACAACCAAACCCAAATTGTGTCTCCACCTTTTCCATTTCATTCTCTTTTTTCCTTTGCCATTTCATTCTCTTTTGTCATGCCATCACACATACACACACTGAAAATATGTAACACTGTTTACCTACAAAACACTGAAAATAAAGCACCACATTCAAGCATTTCTGGGTCAATTTATTAGTGGAAGCCCTGAAATTTCCTGCTAATATTTTATAAATATTGTTCATCCAGGTTTGTTTTTTTTTTTGCTTTTCGTCATGTAATTCAGACGAAAGATGAAGAAGCATCCAATGATTGACACCTGATGGAAATCCAAACTAAACAGGACCCACATAACCCAAAATATAAAGTTATCTCTTTTTGCATTAGTGAAATCTCACCGGCATTAGTGGAGATATGTTACTTATATTTGAGTTCAGAATTTGGTCACACTTTTTTTTTCAGAGCACTGCAAAGAACCCTGCTTTTTATGAAGCTTTTATACAGGAGGCAGTTGCCATCTTGTGAAGAAAAAAATAATATACCATGGAACAAAAGGAAACTTGCACATTCTCTTCTCATTGAGGTTTTACACCTCTCCTCTTTTCTACTTCTTTTGAAATCGCTCCCACTTGCATCATAATATTCTTCATGGCAAAGAATTATATTCCTTTTCCCCAAAGTTCTGTTTAGTAGTAAACACCTCCAACAGTTCTTCAGTTTTGAAGAAAAAAACCCCAGTGCCTGCCTGACACATCTTGGTTAAAATATATCATGATCAAAGATTAAGTCCTCATCATGAAAAAAGCAGTTCTTTGTAAGATGCTTAAGAGGATAAAACTTTTTGTGTGACATATGTCACAATAAAACAAAGTAAAACTGTAGGATCCAGGAAAAATATAACAGTCTTTTATTCTTCCAGTCGCTGATGATAAATGGGAGGAGGAAAGGGAAATAACTTATATGCATTTATCTTGACACATCACTTCTGGTGCATACAACACTTTAAACACTCAAAATTTAAAAAAATAAAAAAAAATCTTATCAGGCCTGTATCAAATGGATTTGTCAATGCTTAGTTGAGTTATATTACAAATTACTGCTGCATATTAACATGTCTCTTGAGATTTACTTGTGTATCTGCAAGCGTCAAGGAGTGAAATATTTTACTTGTGGCATCATTCAACTCCTGGCACAACAACGCTATTTTTGCTACATTTACCATCCCCAACTTTTACCATCTAATGCTACATTGATACCATTTTTCATATCAACACGGAAAGGGGAAAGAGAGGAACCACCATCACCTGAACACAGCCCTGAAGGATTCCCTGCTCCTTGTCCCCATCCCACCACCAAAGCTCCCACTCTCTGTTCTTCCCTTCTCCTGCCTCCGGCAGGGTCAGATGCTCAGAGGAGTGGGAGATACAGGTTACAATACCTGTGTGCAAACAAGGGAAAAAATACTTAAACTGTATATAGTTTAGGAAACTAAGCTATAAACACTAACTATATACACTAAACTGTATACACTTTAAACCCTCTTTTATATATTTTCTTTTAAGACTGGGGGGAAAGTTCCAATAATATCAACAAAAGCAAATGATTCCAGCGCAATACATTAACATTTTAAAGCCTAACTTCTTGTTTGCCTGTATTTCAGTTTTGCAGAATAAAGCATTATAGTATTTTACATCCCTATGATGGAACCACCGGCCTTCCTCCATTTTGCACAAAGATGCAAGATGCTCTTTTATCAGACAAAACACACCCTGAGCTTTCTCCCATATACGTCATCACGAAAATGTGGCACCTTAGAAACATTCAACAGATTTCTCACCAATTCTGAGAAGAAAACACTCAGTCTGAACACCAAAAAAATTACAAAAATATTAAGGTTTTTTTGCCGTTATAGCAATAGTCTCCAAAGAAACGTGAAAGGCAGAAGAAATACATTATTTGATTTACACACACAAATCACTGGCTCCGTAATGAGGGAAAATAACTCCTGGAGCTCCTGCCACACCTGAGCCCAACCCTAACCCCTGGCCCAGGCGCTCCCGGGGTGACGCTTGCGTGAAGGCTTTTTACAGACAGCCCACAGCCCCTTCGATGTCTGCCTTCTTAAAATACAAAACTACCTGGCACAGATCTGCAGAGTTTCTATATTCAGCTCACAGCAAACCAGATAGATGCAGAGAAGTATTTTTCCTTGGGAAAACCCAAGGAAAACCTGTTCATTCACAAAGAACCACTACATTTTTGTGCCCTCTGCCTGGCATATGCATAAATTGCATAACTAAACAATTCTTCACCAAAGGAGTTTTTCCTCCAGCCAGATGAAACATTTAAAGCAATTTATTGCATAAAGGCATACGAGACCACAGCAAGGCAAAGAATCTGACCCCAACCTTCTAAACCTAACTAAAAATAATCTCGGGACAGCTCTGCCAGACATTCTAGCTTATTAAATTAAATCTACTGGCAAGCACTACAGACCAGATACATGCTTTAAAAGACCACACCTGAAAAACAGGAGAGAGAGTGTTCATTTTCAGTCCTATTGACTACAGCCTTTTAAGTCATCTCTCTATGATCAATTGTGTGTGTTTATCTCTTGAAGTGCCTTCTCATTCCTCGCCCAAGGACGTGAGCCGTGAACTTGTCAGGGACAAGGAATACATCAGGGATGAGTGTGAACAGCATCTGTTTTCCTAGAAGAAACCTAAAAATCACATCATCCGCAGACGGGTAACATGCAAAGAGGTCCAAGCACTCCTCAGACTTGGGAAAAAAAATAACTAGTCTCTATGCTAAGATTCAGATTATCACTTAGAGTATAAGTATTAATAATACAACACCTCTACACCATGCTCAAAAATTTGTTGAGCCACTACTGAAACACGCACATATGTGGGTTGAAACACAGCCCATATTTATCTACGGTGTCGAGTAAGAAAACAAAAATGTGTCTGTCAATTTGAAGGGCAAATTTTTAAGAAGTAAGAATTTAACAAGAAGAATTATTCTGTTTCTTTTCTGTTTAAATTCTTTAAATTATGAATACACAAGGCTGCTTCCCATTAAAAAAAACCCAACCAAAAAAACCCAACTAAAACCCTTTTGTCTTAGTACACAGTTCACCTTTTGAATACAAAACAAGCATTTTCCATTTTCCAGCAGTTGAACAGCTTTTTTCCCCCCACCTTTCATTGAGACCTTTCCTGTACTTTGAATGCCTTGAAATGCAGCTTTGGACAACTTCTCATTTTCAGTGATTTACACATATTTCATTTCCTGATACGCGTTATTCCTGGCGCTCATCTGAGGCCAGGGAAGGCAGACACACAATAGTTTCTCTCTTTTCAAATATTGCTAGTGATTAACTGAAGGATTAGATTTCTGGTTCTGTAAAGACTTCATTTTAAAAAAATCTATTTGTACGTTCAGACCCCATGCTTAGGGAATGCTTTCACTTGGTAGAAAACAGATGTGAAAAGAAAACATCGACAACCCACTTGCTTTGTTAATATTAACAGGGCATGTGCAGAGGGGCTACATTCCGCAGGTACAGCTAAACTGCATCTTTCACTGAATTCTATAGATTAGAAAATTAAAGATAAACAACACTTTGCGCTCTTTTAACTTCAGCCAAAGGTAGAGCAGCCTCAGAGCTGCCAGCGTTTGCCAAGCTGTGCAAAGCAGAGCTCAGCGGACTATTAAAAGCCTTGCCAGAAGCCCCTCTTCTGACATTGTCTCATAAATTGGTCCAGGACAGTCTCAAGAATTATTCCATCAGCATGGTAACATTTCATTCCCTTGGGTAGGAACTTCCAGGACATTTTTATCCCAACAGGAGCAAAGAGTAAAGCAGAACAACGCTGAAGAGCAGCACTGAAGTGACCTTCAGCAGTGCCACAAGCGCATCAGAGACTTCATCCAGCAGTTAATTTCCAAGCAAGACTTCCTTAGATTTGTACCTCTTTTCAAGAAATCAACAATTTCAATTTAGCAAGAGGAAACTGTCTTACCTTACCATCTAGTGATGTGTTTTTCAACATCTTACCTTTAATATCAGCAATTTTCCAAACGCGGCAAAACGTTCCTTTCCACTCCTCCAAGCAGATCGTTTCGCCTCTTCTTCTGTGCCATGAAAAGCACACGTATAGCTCCTAGAAAAATTCACAGGAAAACACAGTTCAGAGAAATTAAAGTTTATAACACTTTCTGACATTCCATGTAAGAAAAGGAACAAGATCTCCCTCAAATCTGGGACAATTTCATGTAAATCAGGATGGCTTCCCTGAAATCTGAACTACGTGAATTTACATTCGTGGGCAGGACCGCAACTCTGATTTGAAAAGTAATTGCTAACACACAAAACTAGCTTTGCCAGCCATTCGAAGTAACAATTACAAGATCTAATTCAATGCTTTTAACAAATCATAATGCAAACAAGGTTTAATAAACAAGAAGCAAAGTTTTGAAACAGCGCACACCTCCCTCACTGAGCAGGCTGCAGGACCGTTATGGCAGAGATAATCCCGTTTACTCAGCTATAGATGTTAGATGCAAATAATATAAAGCAACCAATAGACAGAAAAAAATATGTTTTTCTGTATAGAACATATACAAAATTATTTATGATATAAATAAATAAAACCCAGAAAGCAATCTTGGTGAATTACATACATACATAATATACGTAATGTGAAATGAAAAACATGAATCAACATTTAATAAGCCTTAGATATCTTTTCACAAAACAGCTGATAAACATTCTCCTCTGCTTCCCTCTGACTAAAGCATTAAGATTGAAGTGAGTAAATATTTTTGGACACTTGGTGGTTTGATCAAAATCTCCTGAAAGGTTCTCTTGTGCCTCCTCCATTTCCTGTACTTTACATCCAGCACAACAGCAAAAAAAAAAAAACTTTTGTTATTTCAGCTGGTAATAATTTAACAGCCGTGCTGTAAATTCTGTGAAATGTTTGAGGAACTATTCTTTTTTTTTTAGCATGTCACAGCCATCAACCACCTTTTCTATTTGTCAGTCTCTATTATTTCTAATAATAGATAATAATAATAGTTATCATAGAGCCAAACAATAGTTCATGATCAAAATAAACCTGAGTAAACAAGAATCCAGCGTAGCTTTATTATGTTTAATCCCCAGCCTACAAGCACTAAGTATCGCATTACCTACAAAATACGAGCAATTTGGGCCCAATCCAATAGAAAACATCTCTAGGCTCTTTGACTATGGAAACGGAACAGCTGGCTCAAAACAGGTCCATTTTTATTCCGAGGAAGGGCTATGGTTGCAGATATCAAGATGCAGCAGCCAAAAGCTGCAGATCAGATCGGGTACGAGAAGGGAAAAAGTTCACAGGAATTTTGATTTGCTGCCACCCAATGCCCGAGCCCCAACAGAACGTGGCAGGATGACACAGCCTGTGTCATCCTGCGGAAAACAGAGAGGATTGTTTTACGTGCTTCTGTCCCCACACGCTTCCAAAGTTAACATCCAGGACCTAAAATATTTCTGCGATATTTTTCCCACTCTCTTTTTCTGTTCCGTTCCATTTTCCCCACTTAACCAAGTCACTCAAAATTTCCAGTTACAGCCATTAAATACATTAACAGTCCTCTTCTAGTCCCCTAATCTCAAGACTACCAGACTTCTTTTTCTCTGGACCACACACCCGCAGCCGTTAGAGGAAGGTCAGTTATAACGTTGTCTTATCTACAAGCCACAAAAATCAAGGAAAGCAAAATATAACATCATTTTCCAGAAAAGTATTATAGCCCAATAACCCGCAGAGACAGGAGAAAATGCAATACATTCTCTGTCAGGTAATTTGGGATTTGAAAGGGAGTGTTGACATAATTCTTATGATAGTGTTATCTCCAGGTTTTTAAAATGGAACTTGATAAATACAGTAAAACCTTCTGTGATGCGATAGCAAAATAGAAGGGCACCAGACCTCATAACCCCAAATATTCCAGTCTCTGGTTCTATGTTTTCATTTATCATCTTTAACTGGTCACTCTAGAAACAGCGTAGAAAAATGCTTCCAAATAAATTCTCCGGCAAGAAAGAAAAAACAAACAGCAAAAACCTACTGGGTGGAAGAGGCTGTGTTTTGGAAATCTATTATGACTTCACCTATTGATAAAATCAGATTTTGAACTACCAGGGGTAGAACGTCATACATGATGGGAAAAAACTCCTTATAATTTTGAACGCACTCATTTAGCTACATTCTAAGATTTAAAGCAACTATTGTTAATGAAAAGACTGAGGGTGATGAGACACTGGCCCAGGTTGCCCTGAGAGGTGGTGGATGCATCATCATTGGAACGATTCAAGGCCAGGTTGGATGGGGCTCTGAGCAACCTGATCGAGTTGAAGATGTCCCTGCTCAAGGCAGGGGGCTGGACTAGATGGGCTTTAAAGGTCCCTTCCAACCCAAACTGTTCTATGGTTCTATGCACCCTTTGGGAGGAAGCTGAGCGGGGATGCTGTAAGCTCTGCCACGGGAACAGCTGCCTTCGAGCTGTGACTCAACCGCTTGGCTCCCATGGCCATGCCAGAATGAAGAAAAAAAAAAAAAAAAGCCCCCAAAAAAGCAACCCAAGGAAAAAAACCCAACAGTGGCTTCTTACGTTTATTTTGACTGCCAAAATTGTCATCTCAGGGTTTAAAGCAGACAGGTCTCCAAATACAACCAAATGGTGCAGTGCCTTCTAAAAATTGCCAAGTACAAGAAAATGTCTTTCAGACTAAATAAGGTCCGTAATGACTAACACATGAAGCAAAACCTCGTAGAGTAATATAGCGATTAAATTTGAGTACTGTGCTTAGCTTTCCAGATAACTCCGGTGCCAGACACAGTGTGGTTGGCATCCTTTTGACTGGAGGCTTTGAAAATCATTTCCTTTGAAGAGGATTTCTATTCTCCATCTAGCAATAAAGATGATTCCTTTTTATTCTCTTGCTCCTAACGCCGCAGCCTGTCCCTGGCAGAGCACTGCCTGACCGTACACTCACAGTTCCATATTTTGTCCGCAAAAGGAGCTTAAGAGCATGTATTTTTATACTAACACTTACTAATTACTCAAACAGATTAGTTAGCTATATAACAATATACTTTTCCAAGAAAGACTTTGAAAAGGAAATCATATACTCCAAAACATATAATGGTTCCCTTGCAATATGGCCGTCCAAATTATCAAAGGGTCAGTTTACAGAGGTCCAAAAATAAACTTGAATTTCTTCCAAGGTGAAGAACACTGAAATCTGACAGGTTTGGGAGGGTGGTTGCTTACAATATCTTTAGTGTCATTTAGCTAATAAATCTTGCAAAGAAATTCTTCCAGGAGTGATGAAGCCCAACTCTTCTAACTTCTTTATTTGTTTCTCTGTATCTATTAACGTGACCCAGAAGTTCCAGCAGGAAGTAACTCTTAACAGCTTTTACCTAATGAAAGTAATAATCGAACATAACTTGAACTTCACAAGTTTCTTCCATTTCTTCCTAGAAGTTTATGTTACAAGACACTCCGAACCACACAGAGTGTTTCCAAGAACACTTAGACTTAAATACAAAAGGGATCTAAAAAGAAAAAAATAGAAAAAGAGAGCAAAATGTGTCTTTCAGTCCCAGGATTTTCTGTGTGCGGGAACCCTGAGAAGCCCTAGAAAGATGACACACATCCCAACACAGAGAAAAATCACCGTGTGACTCTTCAAAAGGACCTGGTCTTTTTTTTTCCTGGCAGCAGTCTCTGTTCACGAACAGGACAAACGTTACCGAGGGACTGAAGAATCACATTTGATAAGGATTCAAATACTCAGTATGTGCCATTGCTTAAGCAGTGGCAGAAGAAAGAATGGCAACCTAAAAAAAGCACCACATTAACAAAGGTTGACAGAGAAATGTTACGTTTTTGAAGAGGAGAATACAGAAAATGAAATGTATGAATTATTTAGGCAAATGAACACTTACTAAATAGACACACAAAGCGTCAATTAATTCTAGAAACATTGCTCTTTTAGCAATTCATTTTTAGCCTACAGGATTGCTTTTAGTGTGACGCAAAGACCATTACTTGCTGCAAAATTATACAAGATTGCATGAACATTCCAAAATTGCACCAACGTAGCTCTGAAATACAAATTTTGAATTTGGCAGAGAAAACTTCCTACACTTTTTTTTTCCCTACTCTCCTCAGTCTCTAAACTTTTTTGTGGGTTTCTTTTTCCCCCCTCTGTGTGTTGGTGTGTGAGAGAAAGAGAGCACACATGTACGTATATAAATTCATTGGTTCATAATGACTTAACAGAACTCTTTCCAACCCCTACACAATCAATAGTCACAGTCTGGTCTAGAAAACGTTGACCTCTACCTTCCAAGCCCATTAACACACACCTTCTTCATTAAAGAAGAAACCATTTATGGCAAGAGACAAATAGAAAATCTGCCCAAGTCCGTCAGCTGACACTATTTTAGAAAGAATGTAGCAAAAAGCCTGTGGAGTTACTGGAGAGAAAAACTCAGCAACTTCAAATGAGTTCTACTGTGAGATGAGAATATGCAGAACTTTGATATGGTGTGAGGGCTATAATCATGATTAAACAAAAAGTACACTGTTTGACAGGTGCTACTATAGCAAATGTGCCAGTTGCTGCTATACTGTGTATTTACAAATTACGCAACAGGCCATTTACTACGTATATATGCTTGGAAAAACGCCCAAATTATCAAGACCAAATGTTTTACTTGTGTAAGTAAAACACAAAAGTTATTTGCGGAACTCCACAAATCTTGATTCGAACATATCGCTACAACCCGTTTTTGTTTCCTCAGCAAATGGGCCGAAAACCTACAGGCTTCAAAAGATTCAGCTGCTTTGCGGGTTTCTGAGCGGGAGTGAACGACAGCCCGTCCTTCGGCTGTAACAACGAGTGACAGAGCGTACGCGCGTGTGAAACAGCTCTGCCTGAAAGAGGCTCTTTGTTTCACCACGATTAAATGATTAACGGCCACAGAACCCTGGTACGGATCACTAAGAGTGAGCAGGGAGACGTTTTCAGTCGGTAAGGAAGCTGTTCACACCTGCAGCACCGATCAGGGATGTTTCTTCAAAAGCTCTTTTCCAAGCCCGAGCGCATCCGAGCGGCCCCTGGGACCGGCTGGGCTCCCACGAGCAGAACCACACAATTTAAACCAGTACAGCCAGGGCTACTGTCTGTGGCAGATTTGCTCACCGTAACGTAACAGAAATAATTACAAATTTCAGCAGAAATTGTGCACAATTTCCTTTAATCTCTAATAATTCCACAAACAAGTGACAACATTTGCACGACAAGCGGTCAGCATTTTTAATATTAGTGTTTCTCTTCACTCTGAGGATGTAAGCTGTTTATGAATTACTTCAGGACTTGAATTACGATTAATCTCCACTTGGATATTACCTGATAATTGCTCCTCTCTGCTTAAAAATAAAGTCCATGGAAATTGCAATGAAGAAAACCACTGGCAAACAATGATCCAAGGACAATTTTTCACCAAGTGTTTAAATTTTGCTAACGAGTTTTCTAATGGAGGGAGGAGACACGTCCTCTGTCCATCATCCCTCCGGGCCCTCGGCTCTACAGTGCCAGCTTTAAATTTTTTGAATTTTCCCAATTATTAATGCCAGGCAAGACTCTAGAGCAGTTTCACCTTCAGTGGGACACGGGCAGCAGGAGATGTGGGCTCAAGAGCCAGCGCTGTCACTGTGGGCTCCCAGGTGGACATGAAAGCAAGGACGAGGCAGAGCTCTTGGTTTTACTCACCATCCTTCTGCACCAGAATCTCAAAAGGGAAATGCCGAAGAGTCCAGGATACCACATTGGTCTCTTTTCCCAAGGAACGGGTGATAGGACAAGAGGAAATGGCTACAAGTTGCGCCAGGGGGGGTTTACGATGGATATTAGGAAAAATTTTTACCCTGAAAGGGTTATGAAGCATTGAAACAGGCTGCTCAGGAAAGCGGTGGAGAGATTTGAAAGACAGGTAGACGTGGTGTTAGAGAAATGGTTTAGTGATGGTTTTTGTCAGCGCAGCGTTGATGGTTGGACTCAAAGATCCTAAAGGTCCCTTCCAACCCAGACAATTCTGTGATTCTACAAAACATGTAAAAAGAACTCCTTTATCAGTGGCCTCATGCTCTGTTAGAGGAGATTTATCTGGTGTGTGGTAGATGGCAGGTCTGGGAATCCGTGTGCCACAGTCCCCGGCAACACCAGAAAACAGGGCAGTAGGTGGTGAAATTGTGTGTTTGTACCCCAGCTACACGGTTCCTGACTTCACAAATGAAACGCAGCTTTGCTTCTCTTGCCCCGGCTGCCAGCAGAGGCCACTTATTGCCACATACACCACCGCAGAACATGAGGGACTTCTTCCCATATGAAAGAAGTCACAGAACAATTATCTCGGTCTCTGATTACATTAATAACCTACAAGTTAGCTTTGCTCTGCGGAGCATAACTCTTCTTTATTGCCGGGAGTTCGGAAAGCTCTTTGGATCCGGAGTAAGCGATTATGAAGTCAGACAACCAGGTTTCTGTCTGGCCCAGCTGCGTGTGAGCTCCTGAGCATGCTGCTGGGGGTGAATTACAGCTGGTTTTACCTCCTCTCTTCGTATCCTGGTGGCCAACTTTGTCAAGGTTACTTTATTAGTTTAAATTCTTCACTGGATTGCAGATGGTAAAAGCACTTTTCTTGCAGTACCTTTTCACGTCCTCCTACTGAGATGCTTCTGAGCGAGGAAATACGAAACAAAGGATGAGTCCTGCTGTTGATTAAATAGCTGGAATTTAACTAGTAGGAAGTTTGCACATCTGCTTCTTTGTCTCCGTTTCTGCTGCTTGTACTATTGCAGAGATTAGGCACTGTGTGAGTCACATTGTAACTTCTAATATTAACAGCCTGATTTCCCACATTTGTTGTGTTTTTTTTTTTTCTTTAGAAGCATGAATTACAAAAGATTTCTCCTTCCCCTTCACTTCTGAAAGCAATTAAAAACAAACTATTTAACAAATCACTAACTGCCAAGAAGTGTTCAAATTAGATCTTTTATTTTCACGGCCGCCTTGCTTTTGATTTGGAACAGAACCAATTGGCTTTCGGATCTCTCCTCAAAAACACTTCTACTAACATTTCAACATATTGAAAACAGTAAAACAAGAAAACTTATAATGTTTTACAGTATGGCTTTAACAAGACGAAGAATTTCTAAAGATGTATTCTTACACCAGGTATTGTTTGGATTTAATTCAAACATCATGTCACACGACTCTAAAAGATAGATGGAGGTTTGCTAATATCATTCTTTCCTCATTATTCAAAATAAATGTTGATGCAGAGCAGAGGCAGGGGAAAAAAAAAAGAGAATGGAAGGGAAAAAAATAATCACTCGCTCCCTATTTCTTAATAGTCTGGATAAGATGGATTTGTATGTTTTGGCTTTCAGTAGCAGAAATAGAATTGCTATATAAATGTCAGTTTGAGCAGAAAGATCCGACAACTCGCTCCCCAGCCCCCACCAGTTTAATTCTGATTATTGCCAGACAGAGAACCCATTCCTTCCAAATACCACACCGCTTTCAGAATGGTTTCATTGTAAACAGGGGGGAAAGGGGCTCACTTTTCCAATGGAAATGCTGTTATCTTCGAACAGCTGTTTGTAGTTAACTACCGCCACACTTAAAGCCTTTAAAGTCTGCTTCTTGTTTAGACTTGTATGTATGAGAAAGGCTTTTGGGGAGATTAACCCGTTGAGGTCTGTTAGGACAGCACTCGGCAATGGAATCGGGAGCTGCAATAGGCTTCATATTTGCCACGGGTCCAGCGCTCCGTCCAAACCCGGCGAATAAACCTCCTTTGCCTTACTCAGCACTTAAAACTAATGAAAGGTTAAAATTTCCAGAGCTAACTCGGCAGAAGCCTATCCAAAATCATTTATACAACCCTAAAAAATACACAGCGTAGAGCATTTTGATACCAAAACATGGGAACTAGAGGAACAAAAAAGAAATGAGTCCTTTTGGGCCATTTTCCTCCCCCCCTCCCAAAATAAAAGGCTGCCTTTTACAGGTTTTGATTCCCTTTGATTCCAAACTACTCCTTGCAGACAAATAACAGTAGTTGTTTAGTATTCTTTCAGAAAAACGAAGTTTTTTTGCCAGCAGTACTTCTCTCCTGTTGTTTCTCACAAATCTCAGCAGAGCATACTATCCCCACTCACACCGTGCCGCGCCGGTCGGCTGGGCTGCGAGAAGGCGCAGGAGGAGGCGGCGGCGGAGGCTCGGTGTAATTAAAACATGCTGCCACTAATGGGACACAACAAAGGGAACCGGGAGGGAAGAAACGCCGAATTGGGCGCTGCGGTACCTGCAAGGAAGCGGTGGTTTCACTGACAGCACAAACACTTGTGCCACCGAATCGCCACTCACCAGCGCTCTGAGCGCGGTAAAGACATCGGGTTATTAAGAGACCCTAATTCAAGGGTAGAAGGCCCAGTATTCCTTACGGTATTTCATATAAGTGCGAGTTGCTCTGTGAAATATTCAGCACGACTAACGTCACCTTCTAGCAGTTCGGGGCAACTTCCAGGGAGACACACAACACTCGACGACTCCGCTTCCAGCACAACCTCTACAACTCCGTACAGATGGGAAGGAACGAGGGGTTTAGCACGATCGAGTTGCTCCTGTGCCACCTCTTTCCATATTCATAAGTTACGCTTTTCAAACCATGTATTTTTATCGAGGAGACCTTGTGGGGCACAATATGGCCAAGAATTGAGGCACGCTCCCGGTACTGTAATCATTTACAAATTATTTTGAGCACGCAGCTGAAAACAAACAGCAAGTTACATTTGTTAAACTTGCAGACTCTTGATACGACACATAAGGATAACTGATTAAGTCTAGCAGGTTGGGGTTGGGTTTTTTTTTTTTAATTCTTTAATTATAGCAGTCAACTGATTTTTAACATTCTTCAGTACTCCCTCCCATCCTCTCCACTTCAGCTTCCAGGCAAAGAGGCAAGGATCTTTTTGAGAGGATTAGACCAAATTGTTAGGTTTCCTCTGTCACTCTGCTCCCTAGAAGAGCACTGTAACACAGTTCACCACATTTACTAGCCAATGCTGCCATTTTTTTAAGGTTCAAAACTATCTTGAGCCATTTTGCATCGCTTATTCTTCCTGAGAATTATTTAGTGAGTCAGCGAATCGCTCTGAACACCTACAAGTCCTCTATTGTTTGTTTCTTCTACAGCCTAGGATTTGCCAAGAATGAAATTCTTGGGTTCTAAGATTTTTAGAACTGGTGAAGCTGTGATCAGACTGGCTGCGCGTACCCGTCGCACCACCGTGGTGAGAAGGCAGAGGATGATACTTTCCATACAGGAGACTGTCGAGCTGACGGGAACCGCAGCATCCCAGCCATCTGCTCAACGAGTGTGTTAGAGTTTGTGTTGCCAAAATAATCCTCAGTGGGATACGTATGCTTCTAGAAGAGTCCAATGCAAAAGAGGGCTGAGCTCTTTCACTTTCCAGTGACTTCAGTTGTAGCCAAGCACATTTGAAGCTCAATCCTCAAATTCTGAAATGACTTTTTTGTTTTTACTACTTACATAGTTCAACAACGGATATTCTCTAGAGAAAAAGAAGAAACCAAATAGCAAAACACCCCACCAAAAAACCCAATAACACACACATGCATTTGAGCGCACCCCTAGGCAAGGAAAGAAATTCACATTTTTACTGGGAGTTCAAACAGTACCCAAAAACTAGCCTCAGGTGTCCAGCATCATTAATGCAGAACACTGGTCTACACAGAAAAACGTGTATTAACACATACAGGCATGTTTTGTGTTCAGAAAGGATTTTTGAGTTTATATCTCATCATTAAAAACACGGCAGAAACAACATCTCTGTTTAATGAGAGTAGCAACCTTTTCAGCCTAAAAACCAGCTACAACAGAAAAACCACCTTGGGGGGTTACAGAGCTATAACCCCTCAAACAGGCCTCCCTCTCTTCCGTTGCCTTGCTCTTGGGTTGCCCCAATTCAAGGGGTTGGGTTTTCTTCTGCTGTTATTCTGATTTAGCATCGACTGAAATTTTTCTATAGAAAGGCATTAAAGGCTGTCTTCAAATAGCTCAAAACCGAAGAAAGTGGTTTCTGATCCAAGAATCAACACCAACTAACAAACAACTGAGGCTAGAGAACACACAAGTAAGCCAAGATTATGCTAGAACATGGACTTCCAAAGCTATGGATAGAAGGCAGAGCAGATTTTTCTGTAAAACAGTGATTTAATTAGCGAGAGATGAGCTTTTTCTGAGTACAACGAGAAAGATTTGAAGAATTGGCCTTCAGCATGACAAAGAGCTGAAATACATCATACACCCAGAGCACACGCAATTGAGTCGCTCCCAGACATTTCTTTCCAGAAGATAATACTAAGGCTGCAAGACAGAGGTTTTCCTTTGGTTGTACTTCGGGTAGTTAGACTGATGTCAGGCTGCCCAGATGGCAGGCGCAACTACCAATTTATTTTCCCAGGGTCTCATACACTAAGAACACATACAATTAATTAATTGCAGGTCTGAATGTCCCGTGAAGCCAATGGAAAGGTATCTGCTGACTTCACCGAGTTTTACGGATGATCCTTCCATTCCATTGCTGCTTCGTAATGAATGCTGTTTACAAGGCAGGACATATGTCCAGTTTATAAATGCTGCTCTTCTCAAAACTACACAATTTTGTAACATTTACATAGAAAAAACTCAATGAGCCAGATGAATCACTGCAACATTCACACAGAAGAACAAGATGGATCTCACAAAATGTTCCCCTTACCTTGATGCTATAATAATTAATGTTTCATTTCAAATGTGGCATCCATTCTTAGAAAACATTTTGCACCGTGGTTAATGAAATTGGACTCTTTTTTGCACCGTAAATATGCCAAATGAGGTGTATGTTTTATTTCACATACACCCATCAGTCCAACCCAGCTTCTCCAGCCTTTATGGAATGGTTATACTTATTAGAAAAAAAATTGCTGCATTCAGGAGAACCTGACGAGAGCCTCCACAGACAGCAGAGGTTACATGCTACCATCTAGAGAACTGTTCTTTACAATCCTGGAAGGCAAAGTTTACAGCCACCTTGAAATGAAAATTGAAAAGTGTGCCTGAGCCCATTCCTTCACAGTGAAAGAATTTCACTACGAAGCCAGTGTATAGCAGCAGAGGGTCAGAGCTATTAAATAGGTGAGAAAAACTTCAAGATTGGGATTTTTTCCTATTTCAGTAACATAAAAATCACTTATTTGTTTCGAGTTGCATGATGAGAGGCCAAGTTTTTTTTTCACTGTTGCATTAGTGAAAATCCAAGGCAGCTCTACTGAGATGAACATCGAGTTAAAGCACATTTATACCAACATATCTGTAAGAAGAAAATAAGCTCGAAGTGTTTGCTGATTAACTGCCTCACTACTCACTCACTCATCTGTCTTGTTTCTCCTTAATCACAGGGTGATGTGGGTTGGAAAAATGTAGGTTGCATCATTCTCTACCACATGCAAAAAGAGCTTGAAGAGCCTGAAACGTTTTTTAAGCACACAAAAGATTTCTGCAAAGTTTACAGCATATGGGATTTGAAGCCAGGATGACACATAATTTGGAAATAACACAGTAATTAGTAATTACGTTGGGCCTTAAATATCGGTAAAAACTTATGGTAACATCATAAGACATAATCACAATCTTCCCTTTTTTCCATACAAGGAGTTAGGTGTGTTACTCTCAAACCTTTAAGGACGCATTTTGCACTAAATTTCAGGGGGGGGTGGAATAAAAAAAAGCTATCACAGCTACAGACACCAACAAAACCACCAGTGCAAAGGATCCCAGAGTGCTTAAGTGTTAGATGGTGGGAGCGTTCTAAGGGAGTCTATTGCACAGAGAGGAAGGAACGGTTTGGGTTGGAAGGGACCTTAAAGATCATCGAGTTCCCACCCCCTGCCCTGGGCAGGGACACCTCCCACCAGCCCAGGTTGCTCCAAGCCCCCTCCAGCCTGGCCTTGAACCCCTCCAGGGATGGGGCAGCCACAGCTTCTCTGGGAAGAACACTTGAGGTCTACCTTCAGCCTTTATTAAAAATCTGTGGGGGACTAATGACAATTACTAAATAAGAAGAAGGGAGAAGGCCTCTGAAACATCCCAGAGCTGATTCAGGACTAAAAGATAACAGGGAACAGTCACCCTCCCCATGCAACCGGGAATTATGGCGATCACAACAAATACGTGATCTACAGGTAAGTACGATCAGCAGCTGGGACATAATGACTGATTTTTGCCTGACCATACGGCTGTACAAAAATGGTATTTGCAAAGAAAAGGCAGGACTCGTGATAGAACAGACACATTTGAGTCCCTGAAGGTCCTTCTTGGATGGTGGGGCCCAGCCCGGCACCGCCGCCGAAGGCAGCGGGTGATCACGACCTCATCTTACTGCCGAGAGAAGTGCAGCGGAGTGGCAGCAAAGCGCCAGTTTCGTCACTCGTCTCATTCGTCTCACACTCCTCCATGTGAAAGAATCGCATATTCTATGACAAACAGTGGGAAAGATCGATAGAGTTTGAAAAATCCTAAAAGCCTCACTTTGTATATTACTTCCGTACAGGAATTTTAGTGAGATTTATCTGAGTTTTTGACAAAATTATCAAACTCTCTTAGCCTGCTTTCATGCCGGTATAACCACCCCTATTGAGGGATAATCTGAGAAATTTATTGATTGAACTCTTTCACAATATCAAGATAAAAGTTGTTGTAACAAGGGCAATATTTTGAGTGGAAAAGGCCATTGTACTTCTCAAACAGCCACCCCGAGGCCCAGCAGCCACCCTCCCAAAGACGAGAGTGCCCCACACACGATGGCAACAACATCCTCTTTCTGTCCCCCACAAACTACTGCCATTTATCATCTGCTGGGGTTAAACCATCCTTGTTATCAAAAAGCCATAATGTCTTAGAAAGAGGGTTGGTTGTTTTTTTGGGTTTTTTTTGCTTTCTAACACACTCTCTGTACCTCTAACCCTCGTGGGATCACAGCACCTTCCAGGTGGGCCCATGCCCAGTGCCACAACTCCCTCCCGCTGCCGGCTCCGATTCCTTTCCAATTACACAGACTGAACAAAAAGCCATTTTTTTTTTCCTCTTTACCAACTCCGACTTCTAACAGAATTCATTTAAATTACTGTGTAAAATGTAATCGGATTGGTAATAGGTCACTTACAGAAATATGATTTTGCTTTCAGGATCTCTTTCCATTATGCTAATTCCAAACCTAAGGTCCATGAACGTTATTAGACCGCACTTTTTATTTCTGTAATGTTGTGCAGTAGGGCGTTAAAAAAGTGTCAGTTAATGTTATGAATGTGGCGGAGTTACAAAACTAAAAAAGCACTTTTAATAACGTTATAATGATCAAAATGCTGGTCATGACTGTAGACTACAAGCAGTTATTACAGCAGCATCAAGACATTCACCAAAGCTTTACTTTTTTACTCTGTGTTGCTTTGGTTTGGGTTTTTTTGGATTTGTTTTCTTAAATGAACCTGAAATGTCTTGCTAACTTGCATTATGTAAAGAAATTGAGCTTAGTTACACTCTGGGCCTTTAAATAAGTAACATTATATTATATATAATAATATTATCATAATATTATTATAATAATAAGCAACAAATTATTAAAAAACAGTCTTGAAGATACCATTCCCACCAAAAAAAAAATATAATTCCATTTTTTAAATTCTCTCTGACAGAAACTTCACCCATTTCTTCTTAAAATAAAACATTTGTTAAGCTTCCATTCTGTATCAGACAGTGACATAAGGGAATTCTGCAAGGGTAGGGTTTGTCTCTCATCCAGGGCTACTTTCAGGATTAGAGGCCTAAATTAGCAACTACAATATCAGAGCTGCAGTTGTTCAGTCAATTATGTTTATATGATAGGTCCTAATCTAAAGCAGAAATACACGCTGGGGAAAGAGCTTCCGTGGAGGAGTGGCCACTAATGCTTCTGGCTTCACTGAATCATCCAAAACTAGGACAGGCTGATGGAAGAAATGTGCCTGCATAGAAAAAGGGCCTGTTTTCCTCATTAGACACAGATTTGTGTAATCTTGAAAAATGTGAAAAAAAAAAAAAACTAATGAATTGTGATGTCTTCTTCTGGGATTTAACTATTCAGAAGTGGTAAAATATCAATTAATATTTCCAGGGCTGATTGTGTGTGCTAGCCCTTTGTTCCCCTCTGCTGGCCTAAGGCAATGTGGAGGCAAGAAGAATTTCCCAAGTTAGGAAGAGGGATAGAGCATATTAATAATAAGGTCAAGATTAGAAAGATTAGAAAAGGAAGAAAATATTGCACAGAGAGCTTGCAAAAAGAAAAGCCCCTCCCCAAATATCACCATTATTAGCTGAATAGAACAACGTACTGTTAGGTTGGGTTATAGAGTTCTGATTTGTTGCGTGTGATGGTGAATTGTGAAGGGGTAGCTAAAAAAACTTAAATTTCTGAATGAGTCTCTACAACTACTGTGAAAGACCACACTGCACACGCTGAAAATCGCTCGTTCTTGCTGGAAAAGAACATCATGTTATTGTATTAGACCCAAAGAGGTGGGTGTAAGGAGCATTCAAGCCCAACCCCAGTCTCCTGAAATGCGTGGTCTCATCTGGCACCTGCCTTCCCTTTGAGATAATTCCACTTTGCTCATCAGATTTTCATAGAATAAAGTAATGCTTCAATCTTTTGGAAAAAAAAAATAAAAATCAAAGTATATACAAATAGTTTTGACCTGGCTTCTCCATCTTCTCAGGGATGCTTTCCCTACTACATCTGAAGAGAGCAGCGCTTCTAGGCAGGGCGTTAAAATTCCCTCCCCCCCACCTTCTGATATCATGATCTCTAATAAGGACTCATCCAGGAATGAATCTGCTAAACATATAATCAAGGTAATCTCGTACAATAAAATCCCAGAGGACATATACACTGTCCAGACTATTAAGAACTGATTTTGCTTGCGCTCCCTCCCTAACTGCTGAGGTGTTCAGATGATAAGCTCTTCCTTGCCAATAACACCGAAAACCAATTATAGACACAAGCACTAAAGATGCTTCTTCCTGATATTTTGCAATTATTATTGGTTTTTTACCACCCCACAAATTTACACAGTTGCCCTTGCGAAGATAAAGTGGCAGAATAAATAGCCAAGATCGTTGTTTCTGTTCGAGAAAATAAAAATCACTAAACTCCAAATGTGTAATTTAAGAAAAAGTGAAATTACAAAGTTTCAAATAAAGATGTGAAGAGACGGGTGAGAAAAGGAAGCTTTGGGTTAGAAACACTGATTCAAGTTGAAAGAAAAGTATTTGCATACAAATATTTGACACCTTTCATGGCACTACCCTTCCCGAGGAACATATGGGGTTATACAGGGTTTTTCTTATTTATTTATAATAAATTTACTGTTTATAGACACAGTCTGGTAGGTTTTCAACGCTAGTCTTTCAGCTTAATATATAGTCAATAGTAATCTATCTTCTCTATCCATTCTTCTAGAAATAACTCTCTTCAGATTTTTGCTTACACAGAAACTTTCTTTGTCCTGAAAACTCTGGAAGCTCTCAACTAATTAGCATTTATGTAAGCCCATCTTGTTTCTGTAGATGATTTACACGACGTGCTCTGATTGTTCTTTAGTACCTGACGTATTACTTTCTACCCGACCATATTTAATGCATTTTAAAGACATGAAATTATATCACAAGGAATATGACTCAGCTGTCAACTTTGTCACGCACTGTAACGCTGAAATTTTTGCTCCATTCTGCATTGGTTAATTATAAATGTTTTTTCTAATGGATGCATTTTTGAGACTAATGAACAGGAAAGATTCATTTTTCATGCAGGGTGACAGCAATCATCATTAGATGTTAAGCAGGCATCGAAAAACCAGTTATCAACAACGGGACTATTAAAAGTTTATAGGAGACGCTTTTTTAAATGAGTATCTGCTGTAGCTGCACATTTAAAAGACTTCCCACTTCCAATATATTACAAAGCTCAAAAGCTAAATAATACATTTAAATTACAAATAAAAACCTTCAGTAGGCAAGCTCCCTTCTACCGTCATAAAGAAACTGTCTGTATTTTTACAGACCTTGTACCTATACCTAAGCTCAAGCGATCACTGGAGAGAGCATTTTCCTGATGGAAACAGGATTTGGGCGAGCAGAACTAAAAAAAGTCCAGAAAGATGTATGGTTTTAAGTCTAGCTTAACCCATTCTAGAATTACAATCATGAAAGTTACATTTGCTCCAGATTGCCAGGGATAATAGCGTTTTACACCCTACGCCTCACTTCTCAAAATCCAAAACTAAGCCTTACACCATACCTGCTTCTGATCTACCAGCAAGGAGCGCACTTCGGAATTCCACGTATTTACCCAAATCTGAATCTGTCATCACCACCAGATCATCTCTGCCAACAAACCAATGCAGGTTTTACAGTGAGAAGATTTTTAGAGTATCATGTCTCTTATAAAACCACATAGGTGATCTAGTAATAATAATAATAATAAATAAAGAGCCCAGATTTAGGCACCCAGTACTAGGTCAATACCACTTTACATCCAGTAATTGCTGTTTTACACATACAGATCGTGTTGGAGACAAAACCCATGTTTATATAGTTTTTGAAATGCCTTTTTACACACCACATTTATCCAGGTATCTCCTTTCCATTTCCTGAAACAAGAAGCCTTAGATGGAAGCAAGTATTTGTCACCAGCACACAAAGTCAGCAGCTTATACCATGGCAATGACCAACAACGGCATATAGAGTGGTAAAAATCCAGCAGAAACAGGCAGTTTTCAAATCTCCAAGAAGTAGAATTGATGGATTTTGTAGGTAAGGCTGCATTATCAGAAACCAGAGAAGAGGAGAAACCTCAAATCCTAGAGCCCTCCCGTCAGTAATCCCGGAGCCACAGCGACGGCACCATCGCAAAGCACCGCAGCCATACTCATGCTCCACAGAAATAACAATTTTTAGCAGAAACAACTAAATATATTGCTTCTGCAACATATTTGACCCTTTCACGCCTCAGACAGTGCACAGTGGCACAGCTAAACCACAATTTTTTAGAAAATACAGCAAGACAAAGAGAGATCGGCTTCATCTACACCCCCACCATCCCAAAAGCGACCATTGCCACCGAGCGCGACCCACAGGAACTATTTACACCAATCATTAAGACAATGTGTTGTTCCCTACACCACAACTGGAAATAATGTATTCTGAATTTATACCTACAGCCTCAAAGACATATTTATGAAGGAAAGCTAAGAAAACAATACATCATCAGTTTTTTAAGTGGTTTTATACCAACAACTTATCCCATTAACCTCTGGTAATTCATAACAAGCTGTCATATCATTAAGACAATAAGTCAATAATTGCTGTCACTACTTTTCCAACCCTGTGCTCACA
This sequence comes from Xenus cinereus, assembly GCA_025774025.1. Lineage (NCBI taxonomy): Eukaryota > Metazoa > Chordata > Aves > Charadriiformes > Scolopacidae > Xenus > Xenus cinereus. Next base: position 37,237,217 of record JAOXJK010000062.1, on the reverse strand, counting down.
GTGTTCTGCGACTTCAGCAAGAGAGATGATTAACGAAGCTTCTGCACAGGCAGTCAGACTTATACGCACTTTATCTCTCAGCAAATATTAAGTTTGGTTGATCACAGTATGTGTTAAATTTCTTTTCCCTTGCATCCACTGCAAAGAGAACCAGGATGGCCGTACTTGGAAAGTCATTTCATTTCAGAGTATAACGGAAAAGCATAATAAGAATCAAATGCTTGCCAAGATCTTTTCAAATTAGCATTTTCTTCATATATCTGTTTTCTGTCAAAACAAACCTTCGTTCAAAAACAAAACTAGCTCCCTTCACTGTAGAAATAACCTTCACAATGCAAATCAATTCACTTTTCCAACCTTGCAAACAAATGCTTCCAGAAGGAACAAAAATAGGGAGAATCTTATTACCAGCTTTTCTGCTCCTCGCACCTAAAACTCTAAATAGCTGCGACAAACCCATCAGGAACGGAGTCAGCCAGCGTTGAGCACTGCCGAGAGCCAAGGTGGCATCAGTTTTCTAGCTCAAATCCTTCAACGCTTCCTCAAATGAACAGAAAAGTTAAGAGAATCAAACTTTCTCATTATTTCACTGCCCCAGAAAGGAAGGGAGAGTCAGAAAATCTACATGAATAAAAAAAAAGCTAAATAAATACTGAGATTTCCTTACTACAGTACTCTCTCTTGCAGGAGCTAAATTTATAACAGCCAACTGAGAGACAGATCTGTTTTCCATAAAGATATCATTATGTTTTGTTTTGTTTTTTTAAGGAGGTATTTTATATTGTTATGAAATTTGCCACATGCCTCCAATGGAATAACGCACTGGTTTAAAATGACAATTTTTACCTATTGTGTTAAAGCAGTAACCCTGCCACCACCCAAGTTACATCAGTGCTTTAAGCAAAGCAATCCTCCAGAACAAGTACTTAACAGATGAATTTACATATTAGAGTAAATCCAGAATACATCATTATGCTTTGTTGTAAACAACTTGGGTGCAGAATAACAAGCCAAATCCATCAATGGTATGAATTACACTGTTAATGTGGAGAATAAGAAAGGTATGCAAATATATGCCTATATATTACTTTATTTACTACCAGACCAGGTTTTTACATAACAGGAAAGGTCAGCTCAGAAAAAGTTATAGTTACAATAATTTCTGATTGGGAGATTCCTTCTTTACTAGGAAACCTGGCATTTAAAAACACTTTGTTTATGCAACAGTTCTATTAAATGCCCTTATGTCCTAACTTCAAATACTAAACAAACTCAGTTTTAAAATCTAAAGATTATTTTTACTATGCAGGTGGTCGTTAAATATAGATCTTTGAAGGAAAAGAGTATCACCTACACGTATACATTGTTTTTTAATCTTGTTCGACTGTTCTTTCTTCAGAGACTTTCTATGTTTTCATTCAAACTTGTATGAAACACTAATGTTAACTGCTGTAATAACAAAAAAAAACAAAATCACAAAAACCACAAAAAACCCCAAACACCCAACTTGGAACCAGTGATTCAAAATTCCTATCTAAAGCCCAAATGCATGCACACACGCACAACAGAAGATCCTTTCCTAAAGCATGAAATACACTGTCTTATATTTGAGGATTTCTTTGACAGACTTTAAATATACATTACATTTACATTCTAAAAATGTTATTAGACCATTCAAAATATCTGACATTTCTGCAGACACACATTAATGAAATACTCCAGAGACTATGCTTTATGTTAAATTGATCTCCTCAAAGAAAATCCTACACTAATACATAGCAAATACTTTCTCACATAGAAGAAATTTTTTTTTAAAAAGTAATGCTTATTAAATACAGAGGGTTTATTCATTTGCTTTCAAAGCCATCTTCTAAACATTTGTATTTATATCAGTAATGTTTTACAACTCATTGTGAATAAAACCTGCATCTTATTGTTTACTCAAAGGTAATTTTGGAAAACTTTTAATCACCCTTGTAGGGACCTTAGAGCAGTCCTAACAAAAGTCTGTCTTAGGGCTCCAAAGATGACACGACACACTTGAATCACAAAATTCTTCTTGGTTGGAAGGTTCCTTCCAACCCAGACGATTCTATGATTCTAAGGAAGAATCAATACTGTGTTCCTTGTCACATAGAAAAATCCACTTAATACACATAGCCCTTCAAGTCCTAGCCTAAGATGAGGAAAAATATTAATTTTTTTAAAGTAATTTAGAATCACTTATGTACCTGGCGTGCGTGTGCGCGCGTGCATAGCTGTAGCTATCAGCTCGCTTTCACTTATACTTGGGCAAATAAAAGAAAATAATACGATCTGTCAGATATCGACTGTGGGTTTGTTAGAAGAAAATTAGCGTGTTTTCCCAAATACAAGGAGGACATTTTAAACAAATTCTGTTACATCTCAATTAGGTAGACAATTCTGATTCCCGTAGCAGGTCTGACGGGTAGCTGACACAGGTCTATTTTCACACTGGAAGGGGGTACTTCCACCGACATCACCTGCGCAGCGCAGAACACGTGTTGGCTTTCATTTCAAAGTACACACAAAAAAGTCTGAAAATTTTAAAAATAAGAAACCAAGCAATCACGTTTAATTTTTCCTATAAAGGTAGCACCTCTAAATGTCTTTTCACTGCCTATGGGTAGAAGGGCACGTGAAAAAAATTCATTAGGTATGAAAAAAATAAAAGAAAAAAGCAATTTAAGCAAAGATGCTGAGGCGTTACAAAATTCAATGTCTCTAAACTTTGAAGTCTGGATGTTTTGTGGTATTTTTTTTAAAGTCACACTGTAACACATCTTTATTGAGAAAGAAAAGGAAGATCCCAGAAATTATTTGGGAGTAAGGACATTATCATCCCTGGTCCTTAGGCTCTCCCAGGGAGTGGGCTGCTCCCGGGAATACCAGACCCCAGCCACCCTGCCAGGAACGGCCTTCAAGTAGGGGCAGAGGTTGTAGCAGCGTTTCTCAAGAACAAAGAGGCATTGCATGAAAAGATGTTTTGCTGAAGATGTTCTGTATTTCACAACACCACAATGAAGTTGCTCCCACCCCCTGTTTTTTGTTACTATTTTAAATACATACTTTCAGGACTAAGGGCATCAAGGGATCCCTTATTATCTGCCAGGCACTCAGGACTGGGATGTCCACCTACGTACTGCACTTTAAACCACAAATGTGGTGCCACAGGATTTTTGTTTTGCTTTTCAGGTTTACAAAGTAAAACAGCATTAACTTTCGTACCTTCCAAACGTTATAACCCGACACAGAATATCCCTCAGAGTCACGCTACCAGTTTTTCTCTCCCAAACATCCACCAGAGTCATACTTTCCAACCCACTTCAGAAAATACCTTACGTTTGCGTGGATGATGTTTTTAGATAATAAGCACGATAACTGAGCTTATGCAAAAAGAAGGAATCGGAAGTTTGATAGGGAAGAGTGTCTATTTCTGGCTTTTCCACAGGGCACAGCAATAACGGAGGCCACATTTCCTGGGCAGAATGATTAACTTCCTTTAATACAGCCCAGCTCCAGTTTTTAATAGGAAACTGTAATAGTTGTTAACCTCTAGGTCATCGTACATACATAGAATCCATAAACTGCTTTCTAAAATAATAAAATCATGCTTGAACAGGATGTGTACTCAACATATCAATGCTGTGATAGAAAATGATTGCTAGTTAAAAAAAGAATTTTTATTTCACCCCACTATTAATCATAAATATTCTGTATTTCACTTTAGGGCAACAAACCCCCAAATCTAAGTGATTATTTGAGAGGGATGTTACCTTCCAGTTATTTTGGGTAAAACCTACTTACTGAATGAAAAAGATTGTCTTTTTCTTTTCTTTTTAT
>JAOXJK010000062.1:37199603-37218246 GCA_025774025.1 Xenus cinereus | reverse complement strand
AAAAAAGTGTGTGATTTGGTCAAATGGTTCTTCTTCCAACTAAATTTCAATATAATTTCTAAATAAGATCAAGTCACACCGTTAGCACCACCAGCCACTGATTCCCACCCACCCCACATTCCTAGAACAAAGATTATGAAGAGCTGAAATAAATAAAAACAACCAGGATAAAGAAGAATCTGGTTTTACCTGATAAAGAAAAACAATGAAAATTTATGATAAGCTGTTAAATAAAACCTTATGCAGGATACTATAAAAAGGGTAATAAGAGTAGCTGCTTTTCACTCCTGTAAAAACAGCCATCTATTTTCTGAACATGAATATATTTAAATACTTCCTCCCATCACCTCATCTAATCTACCTAAAATAGTAAGTCAACAGTTTATCAATCTCTGTGGAAAAAAAGAGGCTGTCCGTCCAAGGTGTTGTGAAATAAGCAGAAATAAGCTGCACCTCTTAGAAAAAAAAATAAGGATTTGCTTATGACCAGCACCACTGGAAGTCAACGGGCTTAAAGGCCTGTAACACGTGTGATTTTACAGAGGTTGCTGTTGGGTAAAATTACTTATTTTTCCTAAGGCTTTGGTCTGCTTCCCGCAGCCCTGCGCGGGTCCCGCATCCAGCACAAAGACACCGAGCCCCGGCCCCCAGCAACAACCGCCCGCAGCCCCCGGGGACTCGCGGGGTCTCGGCACGGTCCCGGAGCAGTTTTACGGCTCCAGCCGCACGTTTCCAAGCACACTACTGGTTTCTATTACCGCTTATTTTATTTTTTTTTTCCAAGGGATACAAAAATGGAAACACATTCTTTCATTAGCAATATCCTCCTCTCCAAAACTGCCTGTTTTCTTTTAAGCTCCCAGTCCCACTTAGTTCATCAACAGCTCCCAGTATAAGCCTCGAATATCTTACATGCAGAAAAACATAGCCAACGCTGTCTAGAAATAAATAAGTCATAGTGTGCTAAAGGTGAGAAATTTTCCCTAAAATGCAACAGAAATCCCTAGTGGAGAGAACCAAACAGTCTTCGGAGCAATCCTGCTCGTTTCCAACCTCTGCCAGTCACACCAGTGTAATTCCGAAGCAGAGTTTGCTCCAGCTACTCCCTTTGACTTCTCTTAATAAATAAGATGTCCTAGAGCATGGGAATCCGCAATTCCCGAGGGAGGAAGAAAAAGGGGGATGGGAAGGGAAAGAAAAGATCAGTTACACACAACACATTTTGTAAGTCTCATAACCTGGTTTTTATTTGCTAAAAATGGAAAGCTGAAGCTGCCTTCGAGACAGTTATAAAAATATAATGTATCAGTTTCCCTTGGCTCTCTTGTTCATTAAGGGCTGGGGGTTTTTCCCTCCCTTTCCTTTAAGAAAACTGCCCTGCTGCAAAGGGCATTAGAAATATGGATTGTATTTCAAGTGCAGACAGACCGAGCAAAAAAGCTTTCCTAATTACGCCGCTGATTACTTGAACAGTCCTCCATTTGACAATACAATTATACTGAAAGAGAGGAGAATGTCTTCATTACGCTGAAAAAAAGGGAGAAAATGTGCTTTTTCTGCATTAAAATTTATGGACTATGAGCTGGACATATAAACTTCACTTGAACTCCAAAAGGTCAGACAAACTTTCTGAAAACACCAGTTTTTCCCCCTGCACAAATATCTGTGCTACATAATTCATATTTTATATTTCTTTCCAGGAACTGCTTCACCTACCAGGGACGAGCTAACCTCAACCCGCAGCACTAACGCCGTGTTCCAGCCTCCACTCCCGCTTCTGGTCCAACCTCTGCTCTCTTGTACTTCTATTTATATTACACAGAAGTCAGCAAAAAGTCCTAACGATCCCGACACATCTGGCAGGGCCAGAGGTGCAGTACAGCTCCAGATCACAGCAACACTTAAGCAGCTTAAAAGTAAAGAACCTCCCACGGCAAGTCCCGGCTGTAAAAGGTAACTCCATAAAAAAGCTGCCGTGGCAACAACAGAAAGGGGATGATTGCCATCCTGGTCATAAATCATCATCTTTCCAAGTTTAACCCGCTAAATAATTCCAATATTCATTCTTCAACCACCCTTTCTAAACCCCTGGGTGACCGGGGGCGGCTGAGAGTCAGTCCCTCCCTTTCCTGAGGGGGTGAGAAGCCCCAGCTGGCTCCGGTTCCCCCGCTAAGCGGGTCCATCTGGCCACCGAGCACGCCGAGCTGGCCACCTCCAGCACCCCGCTGGGGAGCTGACACTCCCAGACACTTTCCAGCGTCTGGCTAGATTTGGGTATGTTCCCGGGAACCGAGCACGAGACGGGAATCATCATCTTTTGAACGCTGGAAAAAAGAAGGGAAATAGAGAATTCATCAAAAGGTAGCCAAAACCAGCCGGTTCCTTGCCGTACCGTGTACTGTTCCTCTACTGCAGGAGACCAGGCCTTAACTGGCACCACCATGGATCGAACCAGTCAGGAGCTGGAGATTTAGCTGGTTTCATGGAGCATGAAGTTCCTCTATTTATACAGAGTATAAAAAGTCCATTTGCTCCATGTCACGTAGCCCCGTTCCACCAAAGCCCTGACGGATTTTCTTCTCTCCACCTCCCCTCCCCGCTGGCACCGCAGCCCAGGGCACCCACCAGCCACCCCGCGCTTCCTAGGGATGCTCCAGGCTTTTGGACACCTCATCCCAGCCAACACCTCGACGGGACGCAAAGGAAACGGAAAAAGAGCTCAGATGCTCCAAGTTACCCGAGACATGTGAAGCAGCAGCAGAAATACCTTTAATTAGCCACCTAAACATACCACTCACGTTTTCACTACTCCAGCCTTTCCACACCAACTTATTCGACTATTTCAAGATGAAAAACTCAACAATTAGCTGCCATTTAGTGATTTCAATTAATAGTATTTTATGAACAATGGCACATATGAGTAGTGGGACTCGGGTACAATTAAACTTGCTCGTTACAGAGCCCCACAAGCTTGTTTACTGTAACTGCATTAAGTAATTTTTCCCTTCTGCTTTAAAAATAAAAAGCCTCATTTTGATCATCCCCAACGGTCCAATTTCAACCCTAGTTTTTAAGGCTAGGGTTTTGAGGAAGAAAGCACGCATTGTGCGAGTCCTCACGTGACTCTTATTATACAAATAACCTGAACATTTCTATAAGAGGGCAGGCATGTTTCCACCATAATTGCTATCAACAGCACAAATAACAGTCTTACTACAAGAACATACCATTCTGCTTTCTTTTTCTGTATTGGGTCTACATTTTTTCAGGGGGAAAAAAAAGCTCAAGTTCTACTGTCTAGCTCTCTGAAGTAGCTCAAAGCAGCAAGTGCGAGCACCTCAAGCCCTACAGCCAAGAAAATGCACCCTGAGTGAGAAAATTACCCCTGTTATACAGCACCCATTATGTATCACTCTGATATGCTCTAAAATACACATGTATATATGCATTAATAAAAGATATGCATATATGCACATCACTACGTTAGAGAGCAAGAATAGATATTTTTGTTTTTCAAAAGACAGTAAATCCAACTTACCCAGAGGAGCTCCCTCCTTCACGAACAAACCTCCCCAAAAGCCCCCACCCCTCAATCCCTCAGCTTTTTAGAGGAAACACCTGAGCACGTTCCCTCCCAGGTGAGTCTTGTACAACCAACCCCTGGTCTCACCCCCCCTCCAGCTGGGGGAGGAGAGGGAGCTATCAAGCTCTACTGGTTTCACCTGGGTTAAACTCAGAAGCTACTTTAAACTCCTCATGACAAAACATTTCTACCTTGAAGCCTTCCAATATTCAGGAAATTCTAATTCAAAGTTCTCCGTAATGCTGTTCCCAGCCCAGATTGTGCAAGTAATTTCTCAGTTTTTCCATAATACCCCAAAGTATCCACTACTGGCTTTAGTACTTCTTTTTAAGAAACTGGTGTTAGAGGTCCAATGGCTAAATCCAAAGCAATCAATGAAATCAATGGGATGGAATCTGCTCCATTTCAGAAAACTGAACTCCAGTTTGTCTGTAACTTCAGAACAGTCAGATTCAGAATGAATGGTTAAAAAGAAATGGTGAAATTTCAGCGTATTTAAAAGGACAGATTCTCCAGTCCACCGTAATTGAGGAACTCAACTGAGGAACTCAAAGTGTTATAACACTTGTGCAATACTGAGGTACACCCAGGGTGGTAAACCGGGCCTTTAAATCCCATTTTCTTGCTGTACATCCATGTATTAAAATAGCTCTATCGCTCCACGTTCACAGAGAAAACTGTAAAAACGCAAAAAGTACTTTGTGTTGTACTTTGCAAGTGGTGGGGTGACAGGTTACAATGCCCGCTCAAACGCAGAGCGAGACCAAAGACCCCTCTCCCTGCTGCGGGCTGGAGAGCGCTGGGTGCCAAGCGCTGGGCAATTCCTTCTCTACCCACCCACAGAATACACCCGTGTGCACTAATTAAACCTCATTAACTATGGCGGAAATATACAAAAAGAACATACTGTATACACCCTGCCCTGTTCAGAGCAGCATGGTACATACACCTAAAAAAAAATCTAAATATATCTAAAAGAAAATCTCAATGCAAAAGCTCGTCATAGTCGTTATTGCGGATCATTTCAGACTCTTTGGCTGTTAATCCAGGCAGCTCCTCACATTTTCTGCTTGTCAGCTACTTTCCACACTTAAAAGCACCATCCCATGGTTTTACACTGACACAATTAGTCAATTCCTTATAAATTCGTTGTAATGATTTTGCTCCTGCCAAGGAAGAGCCGGCGCTGAGGCTGGGTGGCTCCCCTCTGCCCCGGCCCGGCACCACCGCTCCCCGCCTGCCCGACCTCTGGAGCCGACAAAGCAAGGACCCGAAATTCCACAGAATTCTCCACGTGATCATCCACTGAGCTCTTCTCAGCAGCGAGAGAACGGGAGCCTGGGAAGAAGCTGGAGTAGCCATTACGTTTTAGGAATTTCAAAGGTGTTCCACAATTTATCACACTTCAGGTGTTCTTGATGTATTTTTCTGTACCTTTTTGTGCTTTCTAAACTCTAAAACCTACCTAAATATTTCAGAATGCTCCTATTTCAATGAAATAAAACAGAACAATTGAAATTTTGCGTTTACATGAACAAATGCGATCTGGAGTTGCTTTAAAGTAATGTAAAATTTATTAGTTAAGACTAAATTCTCTGCTTCTGTACTTGGCTCTTCAGGGCTCAGCTTTGCTAACGGATTGCACAAATCTGCTCTGTTTTCAGCACTTACCACCATGATTTAAAATCAATGGCATTTCTTATGAGACAGAACATGAGCAAATGCTTGCAAGGTGAGGGTTTACAGCTGCCTGTTTTCAAATAAAAGTGTTTTTTTGCTTTGTTTTTAACTCAAATATTTAGATAGTTTTCTGGTAAAGATATATAGCCTATGAAATACACGGTAATGCAGTGTGTAATTAGGATTTCATTGGATCTCATTTGCATGAGCTACATGATTCAGGTACTCATATATTATATTAAGACCCTAATTAGATATATTTTCATCAAAACAACAATAAATCTATTTAATTTTGTGGCATCTTGTGAGGAGCTTACAGTTTAACTGTATTGTACATTTTCAGTTATTAAGTTAATACATTCTAAGCTTATTTATTCCTATAAACCTTTTATTTCCCCTAGTAAGCTTTTTTTCATTTATAACGTAGAAACGTGATCTGAAGAACCATCACTCACGGAGTCAAATCCTGATATGATCGTCATTGGCATGAATTCCAAATTTGTTTCCTGTGAGAGTTCACTGCTGGAAAATAGAGTCAGAAACTCCACAAAAATCTCCTGCCGATCCAGCACGTAGGGAAGGGAAATCTCAGAAACTAGAGATAGGCGGTAATAAAATGCCTTCAGATAGGTGGGAAATTCTGTCTCCTGAAAAAATAGCGATGGTAACATGACCCAAAATACGTTTGTCAGAAAGCAAACGTAAAGAAGCCCTAAACTCATGTATTTTTTCCAGTGATCCCCCAGGCAGAACCGGGGCCTTGGCTTTGTGCTGCCCCGGGGCGCTGTGAAATCAGCTTCAGGGGACGTCTGGTGGCTTTGGGGACACAAGCGGGAGGTGGGAAAGGTGGAATGATGGAGAATCGGGGCTTTTAGTGCTGTTTTACACGCACCTGGCTTGTCTCTGAACCGCGAGGGGCTCTGCCGAGTGACCCCCTTGGCTCCCCCCTGGGCACCAACGCTGCCAGAGCCGCCTCGGCTCAGGATTTCTCAACTTGCTGCGGTGCTGCTGGAGGGGTTGGTGACCGGCGATATCACAGCTCTTGTCAAGCCCCAGCCCCCAGCTGACGAGAAATGTGGTTTCCATTAAAATCTGCCCTCTAATCCCGGCGCATTCCTGGCCCGCGGAGCCGCCTCTCCCCGGCTCCCGCCAGCAGGAAACTCCCGACACGGCTCTAATCAGTTCAAGGCTCCCATCGCCGCCCGGCCCCCCTGCGCCAGTCGCGCTCAAACTTTTGAACCGTGTGTTTCTCATCCAAAATCTCTCCCCCCGACCCCCCCATTATTTGTTCAGCTACACAAGGTATGGACCGAATTCAAACGGTAGGAAAACACTTCTCCTTTGAAGACGCCGGTGTCATTTATTTAGCTATTTCTGGCCAGTTCCTGAGAAACACGATACACGTCTGAGGGATTTAAATAAGCTTGTTCCAATTTATATTCTTTTCCATTATTAAGTGGGGCACAAAAAGAGTGGGATTTCCAATGGATTCCACTGGCTGCGTATCGGCCAGAAAAAGCCACGTCTCCCGAGCTAATACAAGGGGCCGGAGGAGGAGGAGAGCAGCCCTGCCGTGGGGAGGGATCCAACCTGGAACTGAAAGGACGGGGATAAAACTGTTCCCAAAATAGCTCACGGCAGATATTAGAGTCTCTAAATTATGTCTGCTTTTTTGCTGACAGCAGCAGATTTGGTTGAGGATCTCGATGTCACTGCCAGCCCAAGAACTTTATGTGCAAACTGTAGTTAGGATCCAATCCCTTCACAAAAACACGTCAACCAGTAAAATTTGAGGGGTTTGAGTTCCCAGGTCAGAGCTTTTCCAATATTTTACATGAAATAGCCTTCTGAACCTCTCGATTTTGTGAAGTTGCAGCCTTTTATAGAAAAAACTGGGCCTGCATGAGAAGGAAGATGCTTCCAACTTGGAAAACATATACATGATCTTACAAACTGTTTGAAAAGGTGAATATCCTGGGCATAAAATTAACCAAGATATGATAAACAAAAAAAATGCCCCAGATTATTTTCTAATATCTCTGAAGAGCTACTTCGTGAACCCTAGCTTTAAAAAAAGCGCTCACCCTTCTTCTAACGCCCCAGTGTGTGGAGGGGGGCTCTTCTTTTTAAAAGAACAATCCCAAACATTGCAAGGTCAGTTTTTACTAACTTTGAGCATTTTAAATGGTCCTCCATTAGTTATTAAGGGAAGGTTTCTCTACTTTGACAATAATTAATTTTTATGAAATGTGACATCCATGATCAGAGGAATCTCCTTTACAGGCTCAAGATACTGATACATGGTTACATTTCTGTAGAAGATAAACTCATAAAAACAAAGGAAATGACTTTTTAAGTCTGCTTACACAAATCTCCCAGCCTGCTGGAACAATTAATCAGCGGTGTCTTTTCCCACTTACGCATGAGAAAGGATACAAAGTCTAAAGCGTTCAATCTGGAGTCATATGCAGATTGCATAATTTTAATTCCTTTTATTAATTGCTTTGTTGTGAAATTCACCCTAAGAAAATACTTTATCAGTTGCCTCTGCTATAATTTGGTATCAAATCCACTCAGTATTCTGTTATTTGTCTTTTGTCTGGACCAAGTTGTTTCTAATTTACTGCTGTATATCATTTGCAATAGAATCCCTCAAGTTTCCTCTCTTAACTCCTGACACCTGGTTTTTGTTATTTTAGAGACAGACAAGGACACTGGGGCATTTGCTCCACACATTGTAAAAGCAACACTTAAAAGGGTGGCAGACATATGTGGATAAACAGAAACAAAACCCCTCCTCTGGTCCCACAAAATTATGAGTTTAATAGAGTTGGGAGCACGATTTTGCTTCAACATGGAAGAAGTTTGGCTTTTTGGTTGTTTTGGTTTTGTTTTTTTCTCATTCTGTGGTGACACGTCACAATTTGCCATGGCTAACTCGTACATGTAGGAAGAAAAAACCCATTTCAGCTGAATTCCCGAGGTCAGCGAGGGCTGAGGAGCCCATCAGGAAGGGAGCCCCGACTGCCCCGGCACTGCCGGATCCCACCTGGGAAGGACACCTCTGGAATCTGGAACCCCCTTGAATTTAGTGGGACAAAATTCTTCAACATCTATCTAAAATTTTAAGGCGACGGTTTAAAAGTATTTCAAATGAATATTGGGATTGGGAATGTGATTTATTTTGCATTTTTTTAGCTATTCATGATGATGTCACAGAATCGCTCCGAAGGATGTACCCGAGCCGACGTTCCCAGCCCACAAAGAGCTGTTGGGTCAATACACAAAAGGTGTTTCTTGTCCAATTTTACACTGCACCTCTTGTCACGTTTTAGGCCATTCTGTAGCTCACACCGAGCTCCTTTCAATTTGTTGGTGGATGAAAATTACCAGAGGAACGTTCCCCAGACAGCAACGCTGCCCGCTCCGCACCCCTGGCAGCCACCCCGTGCCACAACCCGCTTCCTTCGGAATTTCAAATACGAGGAACGCCGCAGGGCAGGGAACAACGTTATGGATGCGTGTGGGTTTTGTCTGACAACAACAAACAGAGAAGTCTGTCATGGACAGATAGAACATTTTGAAAAATTGGAGACATCTAATTACAGCGTTACAGGCTTTGAGGAATTATTCTAGCAAAATATTCTGTGGCGATAAATCATACGTTGCACACACACAGCAAACTAGTGAACCTCCACAAGTAATTTGAAACATGCTATTGTACAGAATTCTGAAGTTCAAGAATTAATATTTTCTGCCGTAGGTTTGAGGTTGGTCACACACTGGTTTTCTGTTGCACTACGAGCGCTTTCCCAGGCTTTTACACCCTTTTGCTGACTTTAGCCCTGCGCCGCTCTGCCTCCTGGGCCAGGGCACAACAGCCACAAACCCACCGGATCTAAAGGTCTTTTCTTTTTTTAGTGCTTCCTAAATAACTAGGGCTAAATTGAATCGCTAATGCAAGGCTGTGGTTTTCCTTAGGGAAGTCCTTGAAGAAGGAACGGCAATAGAAATGATTCAAAGGTAAGAGCGTACAGGATTTGACACAGTTTGGCCCATTACTGTAATTCTCTCTCTGCTTGACCGTGGTTTTACCCGTCCCTTTACGTGCTGAACTGCCATTATTGCGGCGTTCTGCCATGTTCCCAGAATCTTAATCTCATTTTATGAGCTCTACAGCATCAATATAATATCACTTGTGTTAATTTTCCCTTCAGTAGTCAGTCACTACCGAAAACATATGGCCATTATTTTCACACTGGCAATAATCAAAGGAGATGGAATTTGAAATTCTCGTTTAGGTATTTAAGAACTTGAAAGTGTATTTAACTTCAAACTTGATGAGTAGCCCCATTGACTTCAGTGAGCGACTGAAAATCAAACTGGCTGTTTCAGGGATCAAGTTTTAGAAGCCAATTTTCAAAATACCGTTCTTCGGAGGGCAATACATTTGTATTAAGATGACAATTTGGACAATAGCCAAAGCCTCAGCTATTCTAAGTTCCATGAAAATGTTCATTTATGTAAATCTCCGATAGCTTCAGTGCAGGGATGCAAATTTATATTAGCAGCCAAGAAACAATAGAGCTGATAAGAACTGTACTGTTATTGTGTTAGTTAGGATGCTTCCTTTAAAATTTTGAAGCAAGGAGTGAGAACTGCAGCCTTAATATGGGCCTGGACGGGTGAAGAGAAAACTTTGAAAAGCAGAGAGATAAAGACTGTTAAAAACATTTCACATGACCAAGCAATTTCCTATAGATGTCCTAATTTCTGCCCAAGAACAACTGTGTTGCGTACAACTACGCTCCACCCCCTTTAAAACATGCACCTACAAAGAATCAGCGAGTACTGCCGCAAGATGTACTACAAAAATTAGAAGTGCAAAGGGAAGATGCAAAAGTTATTAATTAATTTTTCCTTTAAAGGCCTCATACCAAACATTTCTGACAATATTCTGCAAACTATACACCGGGATAACAAAAGCAAAATTTACGATCCATAGAAAAGCCCAAAATCTCTTAAAAATTGATTGGGATTTGGGGAACTGGATTTGTGACTCATTCAAAAAGCCCGATTTCCACAAACTAGTCATCATCCGCGCCCTGGAAATCAGGCTGCTGAAAGAATTTTAAAGGTTTTTCTGAAAATCAAGACCATCCAAACTATCAGGTAACTTTTAAGAATCTGCAAAACATAAAAATACCATATGGAAGCTGTTGGCTTTTATTATTACTTTGACACTAGTAAAACTTGATATTTCGAGTAAGAGATACAATCTGCAAATAAAAAAAAATGAAACCCAAAATTAATTACGAAGCTAGGAGTGGGCAAACAATTTATTTGGTGAATTTTGCCCTTCTCTCTCAAAAAATTCACAAACATCTAAATAGTTTTTATTATTAATATTGTTACCTAAATAATTTTAAAAACTTATTTCGGCAGAATTTTTTTCAAATGGAATAGATACTGTGTAAATGTGCATTTTGTTGAGAAGGTCAAATGGGCTTTCTGGACTTCCCAATCGGATGTTTGAAAATTTCAGTGAAGGGAGAAAAGGAAAGGAATGAAAAATGCTGGAAAAGCCTCGTATGAACCATCAATTTTCTCAACCATTTCAACAATATCTGCTCATCTGTCAAATTTTTGCCAAAGACCACCGTGTGCATATGAAGGTTTTACGAAAATACATCTTCAAAAATAGCTTTATAATTGTTATGTTTGAAGCCAGACAGCTAATGGCATAAGCCCTTTGCATTCAGTAGTCAGAAATGCAAATTCAGGTCTAAAAACCAGTGCTCAAACCTATAGTATACGAAGGAGGGAAGGGGTAGAGTGGAGAGAAGGTTAAACACGTATCCAAAATTAAAAAAACCCAAACAAACCAAACAAGAAAAACCACCAACAAAAAAAGCCCATCGTTCTATGTTTAGAAAGGTTTGGTATTCAACAGATTAGCAATTTCAACTGACAAAGAAATAAATGTTTTCCCTGGAATGATGCTGAATCTGCGTGAGGCGATGACCCACACAGTATATGACACATATGCCTCCTGAGCTTGATTTAGCCAAGAATGTTATGCGGAATATTTATGCATTTTTCCCAGAGCAGAAAGGTAAAACATACTCAAGTTATTTATTTTTTACTGTATAAAGTGCTAGTTGCTGATGGGCGAGAGAGAAACCCGAGCCCTGGCAGGGAGGTGCACAGGGCAGATGTTCTCTTCTACAGACACAAACGTAAAAAAAAATCTGTTTGTTTTGCAGTTTTCATTTCCCAGAACCAAATATTTCAGAGATGTTTGTGTTGGTTTCTAAACAGCTTACAAAGTCCAGGCCTTAAAGGTTTCCAAATGAAACAGCAAACTTTGTCAGCGATATTAATGTTTGGTTTACTTTTCTTCTAAATACTTATTTTTTTGTCCTAGAGCAACATTTGGACAGAAAGACTCCAATGCTTTTTTTGTCCCTATTTTTGTGTTTGATATCAGCTCCTTTCAGCGTCCACAGTCCAAGAAAACCCAGTCTGCTCCAGAACCAGCTGGAACCAGCAAATCTGCTTTTGGTCTGATATATAAAAGAAAGATGAAGTGTTTCATAATCAGAAGCATTATTTAAACAAAAATAGGCCAATCGACCACCTCAAGACATATAACTCTGCTGTACAACCCTTCGTCTCCTCAAGTGCATTAGGGACCATGTTGGACTCTGGGAGAACAAACCTGTAAATGGCAACGTTTAATAACCATTAGTTCGTTACAGCAGCGATAGGCAACCTCTTGCCTCTGTCATTTCTAATTTTCACGGCTACGATTCAGCAGAGAAAGCCGAGAGGACACTAAATAGAGTGACAAGAAGCCAAGATGACTTGGTAAGTGTTGTGCAGACTTGTACCCACTTTCTCCGGTAGAAAGCAGGAAAATCGGTTATGAACTATGAAGTAATTCACGGGGCTGCTCAGGTAAATAGTAGGAAAACATTAATTTGTCAAAACACTTTCCATAGAAACATATTGGTTGCAATAAAAACTTCTTAAGAGAAGAATTTCCCAGTTTGTAACTTAGTGCCAAAACAAGGAGTTACCTCAACTCTCAGTAGCTAAAACCCGTCGGAGCACCGGGGGCGGCTCAAGGCCCCGCTCGGAGCCAGGATCTGCCCCAAGGAACGGGGTCCCCAGCCGAAGTCCAGCTCCGGCACCGGCTGCACCAACGGCCCCCGAGGTGCCAGGGAGCAACACTCCATCCTTCACCGCTGTCACAAACACTAGCTTGTTATTCTTCTGGAAGTGCCTATGGAGACACGCCGTTCATTTAGAAATACCTTCCATTGTGTTGCCTAAACCCCAAACATTCCATCACGCTTTGAAAGTACATTTCATTAAATTTTTTTTAATACAATTTCCTTCTGGGTCTAAGGTATATAACCAAGACGTGACTAATTTTGAGCTACGCAGGTATAACCGGCTGTTTAATGCTTGCTCTGTCCGAGTACTGGAGTCAAAACAAACAATTCACATTATAGTAAAAAAGGAAATTCAAGTCATACTTGTATCAACTATTTTTTATGATGCTATAAAGAGGTGTCCTGACTCCAGTTTTAAAACATACCCTGGGTGGTCAGAAGCACCGTTCTGGTGGCATCACGCTCCTCCAGCAGTATTCAGGGGAGGGAAAATAGAGTCTCTTCACTTGTATGCCGCAAAGAAAAGCAGCATCAATATGCTGTCAACATAAGCAAGTGAGAAGAAACATCTACAGAACATCTACAGAAACAACAGTGAGAGATACATACAGGAAAAAACAAGTGTGTAAATGCTTTTTGGTATATAAACACTCAGTGGATAAGGTTTTAATGCCTCAGACTCCTAAGTTACTCACTAGTGTAAAAGCTGGATTTTGAACATAAGAACACACACGTGGGCTCAAGCCAAAGGTTCCTCTGGTCCATGAACCCGTCTGAGACGCGTAGCGGTGCAAGACAAGCACCCTGTGATACCTTCCTGATATCCAACAATTTCTATTTCAGGGACTCCCTGAAAAAAGGTGTTTCCTCTGTATTTATTAAGTCACAAAGGATTTATCTACCATGTTTGGAACCAAGGTAAGCTTTCAGTATCCAGAACATCCTGTGGCAAGAAGCTCTGCACAGCTTAATTACACATGGTACGAACAAGTGGCCTGTTTGCTCTGATGTTTTTCTTACTCACTTTGTCCCTATTTCCTGCTCATAAAAAGCACTGAACAATCAATCTCTGTGCTGTGCCGTCCATGGACACATTCTGCTTTGCCTCTCCAGCCCCCAGCCAGCCCCTCTCCAGGCTGGAGAGCCCCGGCCAACTTAATTGTTCGCAGCCCATAAGCCATCTCCCGCTTTTGATCTTCCTTGTCGCCTTTTCCTGACCCTTTCCCAATTCTGTGATACCATTTTTGATGTGGCAGAACCACACGCAGTATTAAAGATGCAGATGCATCACAGATTTATCCAGTTGTATCATGTTTTGTTCTCTATTCCTTTCTTAATATCTAATTTCTGATCTCCTTTTTATCAATTACTTTAAACTGAGCTAATACTTTTCTATAACTTTAATTTTCTGGCCTCAGTTTTCCTAGAACTACCTTGGACCCGAGCGGTATTGGTCAGTGTTATTCACTCACCCCTTCATATATGAAGGCTTTGCTCTTGACAATCACATTGTATTTATCTGCATTTAATTTTGTGTGCTGTTTCAAAGCAGGGTCGCTGAAAAACTCGTAAGGTCTTTCTGCAAGTCTCAAACCAGCCCTGGTGAGGCAGGAAAGACCCACTAGGATTTCAGTAACAATTAAAAAGTTTTTAACAGAAGAAGTTAAAATGGTAGTTGTATAAGGATAGTTTAAGGATGTTCAGCAGGAACAAAGAGCCAGTTTCAAAAGGCAGTTTAAAGCACATGGAAAAGTTTAAAGTACATGGAAATATAAGACAAAAAGCCAAAGAACACCCCAGCCCCACCTTTAGATTTGAGAAGCTTCAAAGGTTTGAAAAATAAGGCACTTTACAAAGGAGCAGCCAGCGCTTCCCATTGTCAGCTCTGCATCAGCTTCAGGAACTGCCTACCAAGAGTTAGCAGAAAATCCAGGGGCATTTATAAAGGAAGCAAAAATCATTCTTAGGAAAGATTACTATGACTTTTCTCCTGCAAGACTGGTAAATTTAAAATTGATAAACAATGGGTACGCACTGACTATAACAATTGTGACAGTAGCAGTTTTTCAGAAACACAAGTCTAAGAAAGCTTTAAAGATTTTTCCACTGGCCTTCACGGCACAACCGGGTTTTTAACCTGAGCCTTTCACCAGCCCCAAAAGGGCTCACTTGGGGTCACACGGGGGAGTTTGCCACAAACCAGTAAGAGTCCGGTTCAAGTACAGCCATAGCCTGTATAACAAAAGTTTAATTTTGGCTTTCACAGGAGGTATGTTACCAACTACCATGTTGCATTAAAATTAAAATCTACCTTCGTACCCAGTTACTGATGTCTCACGGGTTACATTCCTTGAGCCAACGCAATGCAATCAAAGAATATTAATGTTGTAACATTAATTTAATTTAATACGTCCTGTCTGCCAACAGCATTGCCAGGGAACACCAAGATCACGCGGCCTGAGCCTAAGGAAGGATGGAGATAACGCTGCCGAGGTGTGTTCCGATATATTCCAGGTGATTGTACTTGACATTTCCCCAGATGTACTTTATTTAATGAAACATCTCCTATATGGTCAAGCAGGTAAAATACGTCCACGCAGTTAGAGGAACAGAAAATGGGGAAATCTTTTTATAGCAAAATTTATCTAGAAGCAAATGTCATATTGAAATAAAACACGGAGTTTTCTCCTGCCGCTGGGCACAATTCTGCTTTCATGAAACAGAGGGAAATTAAACATCCATAGCGAAAATTGAACTAATTGTCTCACCACCATACCTTTCCACTGAAGTTTTCAGAGAGGTGAAAACATGACCAGCAACCGGTCACCAAAGTATATTTATAGTCTATTTTGCAGCCTTAAATAATGTTACTAAATGGATTAAGACACAAAATATAGAGTTAGGCCACTTGTGAACAATCTTGACAACATTGCAACTGTTGCAGAGGTTCCTAATGACAGATGCTTTCATTAGTTAAATTAGATGAACGTAACAAGGACGACTTCCGCATGATTTTACTGCTTATAACCAAACAGCAGTTTAACTGACAACCTGTCACTCAAGCAGGTAAAAAAAAAAAAAAAAAAAAGCAGCATCTGATGACAAAAGAGATTAGTGTCTGATAAAGGATAGAGAGGAAAAAAAGAAAAAAATGTATGGTAAAAACAAATAAAACAGCCTAGAGTCCAGTGGCAGACAGTATGTCCTTAACACTGTCCTTTAAAAGGAAATAATTTTTGAGTTATCAAAGTAAAACACTTTCCTCCTGTTCTGGGTTCGTATCTAAACCAGTAGAGTCTTCTCCGGTTTTGGTCTCATCCCACTATGGGTGAACAGCAGAGTGTGTCTGCTGCCATATAACAAATTCTGCATTTGCCAGGAAAAAAATCTGTGCCCTCCTGACAAATGTCCTTATTTACAGATTAATAAAGAAAGATGATGTCATTGTGTTACCTTGTTTTGGTATCAAATTCAAGTTAAGTCGCACTGAGCTTACGTTGTGAATTTTTATTGTTTGATGACATTGGCGTTCCCCCCAACCTAACTTCAGAAAAATTAGTCCTGCCAGTGGCAAACGTATCGCCGCAAATACTCAAAGCAACTCACCTTCCCATCTTCCCGAGTACCTTCTCATGAGTAAACTGATTAAAGTTGCTCTATAGCCAAACTGCTTTTAATAGGTTCCTACCCAGTTTCAAAAGCTCGCCTGAGTGTTAGTCATGCACAAAGTTTGGGGGGGGGTTAATTAGGCTGATCGTTAGCTATTCTACATGATCTGTAGACACAGATTTGCCTCTCAGACCCAGTTGCTTCAGCAGTTCCTGGATGTGTGTTCCAAATGCTGAGGTGTCTCGGTAAGAGCTGCAATTAACGTGGCAGGTTTCTCCCCCAGCACTTCGCCTACTCCATGATCCATCAGCTCCATCAGCTGATGGTAACACAGATCAGTTATAACTGCAGGAGTCCTGCCTGTGCAGCGCGCGGTGAGCAATCGTATCTCTTCCTTTATTGTTTCATCATATGCACTACTGATTAATCTGTCTAAATCATCAGACGATTCCATACATATTTTTTTTTTTCATTAGTTACACCCAGTGCTGCAGTTAGTGCATAATAAAGCGCTGTCTGTTGGTAGCTTCCAGAGCAGCCTAACGCACACCTAAGGCAGATCTTCCTCCTTGCTATAATATTTCTGCTACCAGAATGTCAGGACTTCAGCCATTTCCCTGGCATTTCCCAAGGAAAAATCACCCCCAGAGAAGCCTGAATGACATATCCAGAAAGTACCAGATTATACAGATGAGCTCTAACTCCAAAATATGTCAGTCTTACACGATGCACGCAGGTTTGCTGGTAATTCTAGGCAGAAATCGGGGAGCCTCAGCTAGTGCATAATGAGCAACATGAAATCTGCATTCCAGGAGAGGCAGGACATCTTGACGTGTGACAGCTGCCACGTCAGCATGTCAAGCCCTTCAAACACACCGACATTTTAACCTGAATCGAGAGCAGATGAGAAAGAGTGGGGAAGATAATGCCTGTGCTTAGTAGCGTGGAGGGACACAGGGATGCAGCTTCCCCGCACAGCCCGGTGCGCTTTGGTCCCTTTATGGGAAGAAAAGTTGTTAATAATCCATGTCCATTCATTCCCCGCCACTCTAATACCAACTCCACTTAGCTTCCCAAAAAACATACAGCAGGAAGGAGACTGGAAGAACATCCCTCTCCTGTTCGTTACCAAATTACCAAGAGATGGCTATTTAGTTTACTGCAAAACCAAGAGACCGAACATAATTAGTCACACTGTGCAATTGTCTGGTTACTTCTATAGAGAGGATTTTATACTTCGGCTAAAATAAAACAGTTTCAGACATAAATAGTGATGGAGCAGCTGTTTAGATTATCTCAAGAAGCAGCTCCCCAAAACATTTTCTTGCCCTTTTTTGGAGGTGACTTGTCCCTGTACCTGTGTCTCATTTATGTGTTCTCCCTGGGACCACCGTGCAAAGGCAGAGCTGTTCTTAGCAGATGGTAATTTTGGTCACAAAGAAAGGAACATGCTCTTTAACCAGACTCCCATTTCTCTCACAAAGTCCCCATCCCTCTGGGCACCCGCCTGGCTCCCAGCTCTGGGAGCACGTAGACTCTCGGAACAGCTTCATCTCCAGCGTCTGAACTTCACTCAGAATAAATAACAATCTTCACACAACCAGCAAAGGAGGCACAGGCCAAGAGCAATTAGGAAAACAGTAATAACACTGACTACAGGAATTGCTACGAATTCAGACAGGAAGGTTTCAGGACCTCAAAAAAAAATATACCTCTGATTGCAGCAAGAGCCACTTGTACGTTTCTGTGTCTATTCCCATCACGGGATTGGGAATGTCTTCAACACGAATGCAAGTCCACATTACAGGAAAGACTAGTTCATAATGAGAATTACTTGATTTTGCTTTTCTTTACTGCAATCAGGCTTAAAGTATTTTAAAACATCACAAAAAACCCCCAATAGTGAAGCTTATGCACTGGACAGTCCACACACCTTCAACATCTTTGTCACCGTTCAAGCTTAACTGAAAAGGGAGCGAGTTCTTGTTGCCATCATAAAGTCAGTCTTTCAGCTCTAAATAAAACGCCTGGCTCCAGCAGCCTGTTAATGAAACTGGCAATTTCCTACAGAATGAAGCCATAAACGTGACAACTTCCTCTGCATTTTGAAAGCTTATTGAAATAAAGCAGCAAGAAGTAATTTGTTGAGCGCTCTCACACAACACCACTTGCTAAATACAGAATCTAAGTTTGCATAAAACACAGGGCTGCTTTTGCAGGAAGAGTTAAATTCCATCCAGTGTCCTTGTAAATAGCACAATGAAGAGTTTTAAGAGTAAAATACTTGTTTAAATAATTTTAAGAAATTTTAAAAACTGCACTTTTAACTCATTATTTGTAATAAAACTACACAGAACCATAGAAATGAATCTCGGACGCTGCAGCCTTTCTCTCTGCTTCACATCAAAAGAAATCATTCTACCTGAAATAGCGTAAAATGGTAATTACACATAAATATTAACTTCCAGTACTCATATAAGCGACTATATCCCGATATACATTCTCAGTGAGTTAATGGGATTGGTTGGAGTTACTGTTACTGGTAACTAAAGTTACCTGTTTTCTGAAGCTAAAACCACAGTTTTAAAGA
>JAOXJK010000062.1:37110646-37199503 GCA_025774025.1 Xenus cinereus | reverse complement strand
TCTGAAGCTAAAACCAGTTTTAAAGAATGAAGGAAAGAAATTATATCATACCACGTGGCAGTCAGCTTTTTTTTTTTTTTTGAGGAATATTTCAGCGCTCGGTGATTTATCATTCTGCAAGAGACATGTTCTCATAAACTAGTCATCTTAATCAAAACGCCTTAAAAGTCCTTGGATTCAAACCACATATACAGATAAGTTAAATGCCTGCCATTTAAAAACAAAACCAAGGCTGAACTTTAATTTTAGAAAACATAAGTGAGAGCACTGGCACTACCAGATTCTGTCAAAAGAATAAAAAAATCCCAGACTTAATCTCTGGTTGGCACGTGCACAGGTCTGTGATCTCCCTTATACTTGAAAGCTTCCCTACCTGCTTCCATGACTTGGGTCACTGCGAGGCCTTGAAAACTGTCCAATTTTTGCATTGTTTCAGTACAAAATTATGCCCTGCCGTGACATTGCTACTCACTCCACATAAATCAACCAAAGGCTTTGCTTGACAGAACCTCAGATCATCTTGTCTTCTACAATCATTTTTATTAGCCCTACCTGTACCTGTGGGCGAGTGAACGGAGATGGCTGTACTCAGATGCCCTATTTATTGCTGGCTGGAGTTTGCCTAGAGAACATGAACTTGCTGCACTTCTTCTTTCCTTGTCCTCAGTGCATAAAAGAATGAACTTTCTATATCTGACACATGCATGCGCTGCCAGAATAAAAAATCTGCAGTGGCAGGCCAAATACCTTTGCCAAGGATAAATAAGAGAGCTGGTTATGCTCCTGCCACAGCTGAGAGCTGCTGGAAAAGACATCACTTCTACCCTTTTCACACCCTAGAGTTAAATCTCTGTAGCCTTCCCTACCACCTTTCCTCATCACTGAAATATCTGCTGCTACACCAAGTTAAATAGCCATTCTTTGAGTTTTTCCTGATACTTTCGATAGCTCTGGTGTTGAAGAGTCAGCAGAGCAAGCCTTCGGAAAGCGGCAGTGCAGTCTCAGAACTAACAAAGGCAGACGTTCATCTTGGCTCTGCTTTCTTTGGTGCACAGGTTACACTTCTGCTTTAAAGCCATATGAATTTGAAAGAAAAAATACAGCTCTTGCACCATATTTAAGACCGGGAGCATGTGCTGCGAGAGCCGAGTTCACTTTTATTGCAGTTACTTGGGGTCAAACTGTTTATCGCTTCTCTACTTTGGGCAGAACTCCTTACATCGAGAAGCTCCACCCAACACCACTCTCAGTAATGCTTTTTTGTATTTCAAGTATTGTACTTGTATTTCATGAACCATTATTAGCAGCTATGGAAGTGTCTTGGGACTCCAAGACACTTTCCAGCCCCATCACAGCTCATACCAAACAGCTGCACAGGCAAAAGTAGCTCCTGATTTAAGCAGCTTAAGTATTTTCCTTCGCCAAACAGAGATCAACAAGTTGGATGGGGTTTCACTGAAAATACTCGTCTCGCTATAGAGCAGATATAAACATATGTTGTTTGTCTGCAGCTAATTTATACTTTCACTTCTGTAATGGTTTTGGTTCCCACTGGGGTAGGAGCAGCCGGGGAAAAGTTAAATCATAATCACATGAGTAAATTATCAGTGACACCTAAAAGCAGTTGCAAACTGCCTTATCATTTCAATTAAAGGGAGAACTCAGCTGGTTTATGTCTGCATTAGTCAAGCGGTACCAATCAGAAAATTATTACAGAGGCAAACACCATAAATCTTCATTGACTAACAACGATGAGGAATTTCCTGCGACTTCCTCTAATTGATCCTTATCCTGGACTCTGGCACCCTCTTGACGGGAAGCCCGGCGCTGCCGTGCCGAGGAGACCCGCTCCCGTTTCCTGCTCCCTGCAAATCAATCACCCCTCCGGTGTCTCTGTTAGCGGTTACGTACAGACAGAGCTCAATCCATGCACGAAAGATTAATAGTAATTCTTTCCAAGAAAGGCCTAACACCTTTATGGCGCTGATCAATACACAGCTTTAAAAAGCTTATACTCAGCCACTGAAACGCTGCGTTCCACCACATCACGGTGAGACGGTAAACCACCATCAATCCCGGTTGAGATGCCTGCCATTTGAAAAGCACCGTGTGATACACCGAACAACTAACCAAATTTAACACAGCTTAACACTAGTCCCTGTCACATTTCTAGCTACAGTTGGCGGTGGAGTCTCTGGTGGGAATTTCAGAGGGAATTTAGAGGCTTCTCAGAATAGTTGTGGGGAGCGCGAAATCACAGCTCGCGATAAGAAGATACAGAGTGATATCGGGAGATTTATCAGGAGGGACGGTGCTGAAGTGATGTGTCTGCCCTTACTCACATAATACAATATGTAAAAAAGTGTGTACTACTCCTTGGGTTTGGTTTGTTTACCAACTCTGCGTTTTCAAAGGCCCTTACTAGGGACAAGTAATTCCCACCACTCCTCCTAAAGCCTGATACATAATGTATAAGGTTAGGGAAAATGTGTATTCATGAGACTTGTTTGCCTTTTGTCAAAAAGAACTGTGAAAAATTATGATGGAACAATTTTCATTTCTGACACATTGTTTTTATAGTTCATTCATGCCTGGGAATTGAGGGGTTGAGAATTTTGTCTGCTGCAGATGTCGCAGAGAGAGGAGAGGAGCTGCAGAGCTCCTCACTCGCTGCTTTGTTGCCGACAGTGACAGGAGACCTAAAGGAAATACTTCTCCTGACATTAAACATGATGAGTAAATCCCTAGGCTACTCTCCCACTCTACTGCATTAGAAAAGCCACGGCGCAAGGCATCCGGGAGCACATAAAAACAAGTCTGTTTTATAACCAGAACTGCCCCGTGGCAAGAAACTTTGACTTTTAACACAGGACCCTGGAATTGTGTATAATAATAGCAATAAAAATTGAAAATCAAGGTAAGAGCTCATAAAGCTTGGTAAGCCTGGCAGACAAAAGGAGTATTTTCTTTTTGGATAAAACTTTTCTTTAATTGCTTTCAATATGCACACTGACTCTCTTCACTATTTTTCCTTCATCCAACATTTTTTCTGAGGTTGTAAGTGCCGGCGTGACAAAGTCACGTTCAATTAAGGAAGTCACAATCTTGAAAAAAATACCAATTCCTCCATTATAAGAAAAAACCAAACCAAAACAAAAACCACCAGAAGAACCATTTAAATTCACAGCTGCAGTGAGTTGTCAGGTGGCTCAATTATCTTTGATCTTTTTTGGGGGGGATAAAAGTTCTGGAGAATGGGAACAGCGTGGGAAACCTTTCAGCTCTGGTCCCTGCCTGAGCCGTACATGCAGAGAGCAGAGTTTGTGAACTCACCTCCCCGTGAGATTTGTGGAGATTGCTGTCACCAGGCACTGTCTGTGCCCGGAAAGTGGAAATATCCCTCCATTTCTGAATGCACAGTGTAACTCTAATATTTAGTACTGTAATTATTTTATTTACTCTATTTTGATTTCAGCATGTGAAAACCATGCCCCCCAGGCTCTGGTGTCCCAGGCAGATGCCACAAAGGGTGGACCAGCCAGAGGAACCAGCTCAACCGGCCCAAAGCCCTCTGCAGGATGCTGGCAAGAACTCGTCCTCACCTGGGAACCTCCAGGGTCCTACCTCTCCTGGAAGATCTGTTCAACTGAGATCACGGCTGGCTCTGATGTGTGAGACAAAGGCCAAAAACCAATTCTTTGGTGAAGTTAAAAAAGTTGCTTAGGTCAAGTTCCCTCTTTCAATAGGCATTCCTTTTCCTAGATCAAAATACTTCCTGAATATGAAACATAATATTTTATATATTGTTCCAAACAACATTTCGTCAATGCCTTTTACAATGGTTTCAAATCTCTCCCTGGAAACACAACAGTGGATTCACATTCCTTTCTTCCTGGCCACAGCTCTGTGGTTGCCTCCATCCTGTATCTGACAAACACCCAACCCTTTCATCTCCATCACTTCCCCCGAAGCACTCCCACACAAAGCCGAAATTCTTTTGTTATCCCACAAAAGCACAACCCTGCACTTGATATCATTAATTTGATCCCAGTAATTCTGTTACTCTCCAGACAGCCCGTTCCTCCTACGCAACACTCCAGTTCTCCTCTCTGATGATAATTTCATCTTTATCATCAGCAGATTTCTTTGTTGCGTTCCCACCTTGGTATTGACACCATTAAAGAAGATATTTGGGGGATCCCGAAACCTTTATTTCAAGAACTCTGTGACTATTCTCCTATCCAGAGAGTCCTCCCTGGCTCGCAATCTCAGCTCTCTCCTTACCAGCTCACTATTTCAGAATTCCTCAGCTGAAATGCTATTTGTCCAGTGTGCACCAAATTAGCTCCTCGGATATCAGGAGACCAGGAGTTTGCATCTAGAAAGCCACTACCTTACCTAAGAGATAAGATCTATCTGGCCTAAACTGTTTTTCATTGCTTTTTACGCCACTCTCTTTTATCTCCAGATTCTTCAGTGTTTGTTCTTTAACCACACACAGCCAGCCAATTCCCCAGATATAAAATATTGAATTCTCCATCTCCTGCTTTTACATCATACATGGCAATATCCATATCATTACACACGTTACTACTAAACCTTTCACTTTCCTGTCCAAGTTCTACATTATCTATTATCCTCCTTCCTTAAAACCCATAAAAACACCTGTTTTGTTTGCTTTTGCCTTTTTTCTTTGCCTGTCTCTTGCCAAAGCAAAGCTAGAAGAAAATCCATTTCAGGATTTGGTTTCTTACGCTGATAAGGAGATCTCTTACGAACACCTGTCTAGAATCACAGGGCTTTACCTGCTGTTAGATTCTATTTTAAAATGTGGGTCTGAAAGAGTGATGCCCATATTTGTTTCCTAGAATGTTATCTTTTATTTAAAGTTGAGAGGTTAATAAAGGAGGACGGGGTTTCTTGTAGCTGAGGGGGGTCATTTTATCTCTGAATTTTTAAAATGTGAAAGAGACATAGGAATGCAAGAACTTTGAGACAGATTACTGTGCCATTTTCCCCCATCTGCTGCTTCAGGCACTGAGATATTTATAAAGTAAGAAACAAAACTGAAAATATTAAGTTCCAAGAGAGCAGTGACAAAGTGCAAGAACTATTTCTATAACAGGCACAGCTCATGAGGCATAAAGACATCGCCTCTTAGTTAAACGGAAATCTAGAGAATCAAAGACACCTTAATTAAAAGTTCAGCGTAAACATTGCAATTATTAACCTTCACAAGAAAAAGGCAATAAACAAAGCGATCTGTTACATATCTGCATGCTAAATGGCTGGATTCATTTTTCTGCACCAGGCCAAGCGGGGCTGCTTACAGAAAATGATGTGGAAACATTTTGGGCTACATCACTGAGACTTCCTTTAATCTTTCCGGAATTAATTGTGAAATGAGAAACTACAGAAGTTTTTTAAAACTTTGCTTTGTTAGAGACAGCGAGCAAAGGAATCTCTGGGCTACTGCCATTTTCCATGTTCTTAGCTCATATTTTCAATTTGTGTGGATAATTAATATAAGATCATTTAATTCCTTTAAATTTTAATGCAAGTGTTTAAAATGAGCCTCACTCAATGACCATTTCACTTTATAACCTGCCACCACTCTGATTCCCTTGGTATCCTTTTCATATTCAATAGCTTTTATTTTTACAATCAGATTTTATCAAATTCAAAGACTGTTCCTTTTTTATTTTTAAAGACTACACAGACATACATCATTCTCTTCAAGCAATACATCAGTACAGCTATAAAGATGTAGCCTTTTCTGTGGAAATCCAGTCTAAAAATAACTTCTTTTTCTTTTTTTAAATCTATTTTATCAATTGTTTCAATTCAAGTAGATTTTAGCGGACTATTCTGACAAATTACAGCGAAGCGATTGCATTGATAATCACAAAGTTCAAAACCATCAAACTAGAATTACCGTCCTTTCGTTTGCTGCGATGGAGCAAAAGGAATCAACAGCAGCACATGATCTGGCCAGTAAGCCTTAGACTTCATTTCATTTAAAAATTAAGAGTACATCTGAACTGCACCTGAAAGTCTAGTAATAATACATATGTATATATCATAAAATATATGCATTTTTAAGACTTTAGATTTCTACTTGCTGAAGATGGATCCATCAGAACCGAAGGGATGCAAGTCTGACTCTAAAGCGTTGGCCAGTTTTGCTCTAGAACAGAAAGTAAGTGCGTTAGGGACCAGGGAGCTACATAAAAGCAACATAAAGCTATTATCACGCTTTCTGTCATCACTCTCAGCTGTCCCTGATAGTCTGTGACATCTGCGACATCTGTGATGTGGCCTGGAAAAATTCCCCACGTCCCTTTTTAACTTGATGCTTTTTTCAGTGAACATTATTAAGTAGGAAAAAAAATAATCCAGAAACAAACCTGACACAACATTAATTGAAGCCCGGTGATTTATGTTTGTTTTCTTTTCATCCAGACCAATTCAATACCTTACTGAATCTTTTATGATGCTTGTTATAGCCTTTACACCTGATTTATTTCACATACTATCCTCTGAATCATCCCAAATGCAGATGTATTTGTAAAAGATTTTGCTGAGAGTTGGAAATATTTTTCCCCTTTCTGTAAAGGCTACAGAAGCATCATCTTAAATTATTCTTTGCCCAAGTATACAGTGACAGCTGCTGCTGTTACAGAGTTCAGACAGGTTAATTTTTATCTGCCCACACGGTAGTAAAAGGAGAAAAGACAAAGGAAGACTGGGGACACAGAAACTACTGGAGTGGTCCAGTAGAGCAAGGTGAGATGATGACACCTGGAGAGAAGGGCAAGGACAGAGGGGTCTCTGTAGGTGCTGTGATGGCAGCCATACTCTTACATCTCAACTGGAAGAAGGTTACAGATTTTTGCAAGATCTGTTAGTCCTATACCTTCCCAATCATCTCTCCTAAAGCTTAGTTAAGTAGGTGTTTATGGACAACTTCTTTCTTTTTTTTTTTTTTCAGGGGCAATTTTAAAACAATGAGAGGTATTTTTCAAAGGAAGACTAATTTACGTATATCTACACGAGTATTTTGTCTTCCAAAACCGAAGTTTTTAGTACAACACACCCTACCATCACGAGTAATGACAAGCAATCAAAAGCATAGTTTTGGTGGCTCAGATGTTGAACATTCCTCACAATTATCTTTCAAGGATACGCAGCTCAAACAA
The DNA here is from genome assembly GCA_025774025.1 of Xenus cinereus. NCBI lineage: Eukaryota > Metazoa > Chordata > Aves > Charadriiformes > Scolopacidae > Xenus > Xenus cinereus. The sequence continues at coordinate 37,192,304 of JAOXJK010000062.1, read as the reverse complement.
GTTAAATTTTTGTGGTTGATATTTTCATGCCCAGATTTTGCTCCTGCAACCCCTTCCGTACAGAAGAAAAGTACAGTCCACCACGTATTCTCAGAACTTTCTTTTACTTTTCAGTAGGAAAGGTGAGCAGCTACCTCCACAGCTTTCAAGGATGGAATTGGGACAAACAATCTGGCTCCCAGCTCGCAGACTGGGTGCAGGCACTTGCTCACTGGTGAGGTTTTCATATGTAGCTACCAGCAGCCAGACTGGGAGGGTATGAGTATAGATTATTTTAAATTATTATTAAGATTTTCAAAACCAAATGCAAACCAATCGAGAAAACAGAAACAGTCGCCCTTTTGTTTTCCTCATCAAAATAATATATTTTCACATTATTCCTCCAAACTACACACAGTTGCTGTGTAAAATATATTGAATATAACCGTGGAACACGTAGATTGCAATAAAAACCATCTTAGGTGTAAATTAGCTCAATATTTATCTCATCTAATATGCAAATTGAGACAATGCATTCTCATTAACATCGGCTCCATTTCCTTTAAGCTAAACTAAATCTCCAGCCAGAGCAGAAGGAAAAGGAATATCTGTAGTTGTCTCTGAAGCTAATGAGGGTGTGATTAGCCTCCCGCTTCGTTAGGAAGTGCACGCTCAGGAGAACTCACCCTGCACAAAGCACAACAAATGCAACGCAACAACCAAAGCCAGGCTTGGGATGGCACCGTATGACACACAAATAAACTACAACTCAAGAAAGGCTGAATTCCAGATAGGTTCTGAAATTTAAATGTGCAAGAAAACGGCAAAGGGAACAGATATGGCACAGACCTTGCTGACAATCTGGGAAGCCGCACAAAGATTTTTCAGGAGATGGTGCCTCTTACAAGCTCTGAAATCTATCACTCACTGCAAACCAGTGCATCTGCTGTGTGGAATCTGTCTTAGTGTCAAGTTGGTTTACAATTATTTCACTTTCTGTTTAGAGTTTTTAAAAAACCACAAAATAAACCCTCCAAAACCCCCACCAGAACTGCACTTCTAATGAATGGTGCTGCCCCGCTCCCAGCCTTAAAAGATTAACCCGATGACTTGGTTGCTCTGCTAAAGAGGAGGACATAATGTTATTTATTAAACCAGTTTTAATCCATCAGTGTCCATAAGGATTGCTTTTGATTAGCAATTTGAATTCTAACACTTGCAACATGCTACCTGTTTTCAGCCGAAGCGATGAGCTCTGGGGCCTCCAGCAGCCTCAGGGGACGGAAAGGTAGAAAATGTTGCGATTCAGGATTCTTCTTAATTTCCATATGTTGCTGAGCACTTTATGTGTCACCAGCACAGTGAATTGAGAGCTCCCAAATAAAAGCGTGCAGGGAAAGCAGAGGTCACACTACAACATAAAGGAAAGACAGTTGCTCACCGAAGTGAAGGGAAACAGAAGAGAAGATCCACCTCTGAACCAACTCCTCCAGAGATGTGACTGTACCGAGCGCGACAGCAGACGAGCCCCCGGCAACTTTAAGCCCCACAGACACAGGCAAGGGCTATGGAAGCACCGAGGTTCTGGTCCTGGGCCGTGGAGGGAAGGGAACCCAGCAGGGCCTGAGCCCCCGTCCCCCGGCCGAGAGGTGGCAGGGGTGGCCACCAGACTGGCCTGGCACTGAGAGAGGGGACAGGCCCACCTTAGAAGAGACACAAAGCCATCTGTCCTGCTCTCAGCAACACAGGATTCATTTCTCCTTCAGTAATTTTACTTTGCAGTAAGGTCTTTTCTAATACTCAGGAAAATTGCACTTTTAGAATACACTAGTATCTGAATTGGTGAAAATATTTCCTTTACAGCCAGCTCTGGGGCGCGGGTTTCAATGTCTCGGTGTTTTTGAGGTGAGGGGACGAGGTGGAGTGAGACCCGGTACTTGACCCAAGCTGCCAACAGGATTATTTCATACCATGAATGTCACATTCAATATAAATTATAAAGTTTGCTGCATAGTTTTCTCTCTCCCGTGATGGCTGCCATCCTGAGAAGTCCTTGCCCCGGTGCCGGAACCCTGAGCCCTTCCCTTCCTCCCAAATCCACAGCACTCGCAGGGTCCCACATTGGCTGTCCCTGCTGGGAGGGAACAGCTTCCTGTGATGGAATGGGCTGGGGACAGTCCTTGTATGTTTTATATAGGTATTGGGATCAATATTGGTTTCTTAGTGTTACTAATGTTAATTATCTAGTCTTACTCTATTAAATCTGTTTACATTTCAACTGCTGGGTTTCCTTCTTTTTTCCCCAATTCCCCTTCCTGGGTGGGGAATGGTCATCGGGTGATAGAATTGTCTAAATGACAATAAATTGTTGTGAGTTCCTCAAACCCCACCACCACCTATTTCAGAAGCCTTCAGAACAGCTTCACGTGCCGTTTCCGTGATGGGATCATCTGGGTAACACAGCACTTCCCACCACCTGCTTTATTATTAATAGTAGTATTATTATTACTACTACTACGGAAAAAAGTTTGCCATTCAGGTCCTGGGTTAGTTCATCCCTTACGTTTTCCAGAGTCGAGAGGCTGAGAAAACCTCTCCGCCAGACGGATTTAGCCAACGTGTTCCACATCGTCCCCACGATAACAATACCTTCTACATCCTTCCCTGGGGCTAGAGATTACTCCTCTCTTTTACGACCAAGACAAGCCGAGCTCCTCCAGACAAACCTCTTCCAGTCACTTCCAGTATCCCCAGAGGGGCCAAGGCCTGGCGGGGCACAGGGCTCATTACCCGCACGCACTGTTTCTTAGATCTTGTCAGGAACACAGAGCATCAGAAACGGGAAGAACTAAGAAAAAGCCATGTACAGCTTTAAAGCCAGCAGAGAGTACTAGCATTTTAAAAACCTGACAGTGCTTTTATGGTTTATAAATCCATTTTCTTTTATTTTCCTTCATCCTATTTGCGGCAGACTCATGTACTCCTACTAAAAATTCTTTTCAACTCCAATGTTTTCCCTTTGCAGTATAATCTTGGGGGGAAAAAAATAAAAAAAAAAATCACTTTTCACATTACCAAAAAGACATCTCATATGTTTTATAGTCTCCAGCACCTGGGAAAAAAACATAACAATTGAGTGATATGACATTTTGGGGAGAACATGAAGGCAATCTCTAAATGAGATTTGAGCTCTTAGGCAGCTTTAGCACACTCTGATACTAATCTGGATCAGATCTCACTTCCAGGAGTGATGTGAATTCAAAGCTTGGGACATTTTCCAATTAAAACAAGGTAAAAGGCTGCTTTTTCCAGGTAACTGGAGATATGTACAGGTCCTGACCTTCCACGTTAAGCTTTTTAACTAGAAAACTCCATTTAGATCTGTTTTCTCCATGCCCTTACTCCAAGTTCCCAGTTCCTTGACCCTCTCTGGTGAGGGGGCCTATTACTTGACCAGGGCACTAGTTTCACTTAACAGCCGTGTATTAAAAGACACGAGCCTTGAAAAAACAGATGAGCTGGACATAAAAAGCAAACCATGCTTATTTTCTGGAAGGTGAAATCCAGCTACACTGACACTAGAATTGCTATAATACAAGCAAGTCACCTAAACAACACGTTACAATAGTTTGGAAGAGGGTGAAAATACAGTTTGGAGTCAGGTGGAATGAAGGCAGCATGGGAAAAAAACCCAAATCACAAGATTCCTCATTTCAGGTCAGTTCACATAAAAACTGGATTTCTTGAGGTCTCCAAAATTTTGAATGTTGTGTTCTGCTGTCTAAGTAAAAACCGGAAATATTGATTTTTCACAAAGAAATGCATCTTGAGTATTTTCTCACATTTTCACAGCCCCCAGTGGTATTTGATGTGCGAACCCTGCAGCCAGCACCCCAGTACAAATGCCCCTTCTATTTGAAGAAAGAGATCGCGAAGAAGTAATTTTTTCTAATTTTTTTCTAATTAATATGACCAACTCAGCGCTGTCCTGCTCTCAGCTGACACGGTGCACAAGAGTGAGGCAGCATTTGAGAGAACATTAGAATGAGCACCAGAAGAGCATTTCTTTCACTAACTTTTCTTGTACCACGTGAAGCTGTACAACGTTAAGCAACAAGATAGAAATAGGTACAAAATACCTAGAATACCCAGATACCGAACCTACTTAGATGTCCTCATACAGGTCTTAGACTCCCCTGTGCAGACCATGAGTGCCCCTGCCCAGTTCCAGCCCCTGAAATCCTGGCTCTGCAGAGATCTGGCCCTGCTCTCACCAGTGGGTACAATATTTACCCCAGGAGTTTCACTGTCTTTCCAAAGCGTGGATTTCCAGAAGCACTACTTCTCATTTACTTTGGAGGCGATTTTTTTCAAATATTAAAATCAACAACACTGAGTAGCAACAGGCAAATGGGAAGGTTATCTTTATATAAAGCCAGATTTTTTTTGCACAGACATGATGGAAATTAACAGTTGATATGCATGCAGCATTATGTATTTTGGCATTTAGGAAGCCCAAATCAATGTGAAAGTAACAAGCGCTTGTATACAAACAACTACAGTTGTTAGGTTATAAAAATGACAGGTAAATATCTAAGAGCTCCTTTTTCCTGCCCTTATAAAAATCAGAGAGATCTCAGAAGACAATTTCTCTCTTGAATTCCTTTTATTTAATGTACAACTAGAATAATAGCTTGCAAGAAATAGACTGATTAAGCTATTTGCCTTTAAACAAGATTTTTCCTGTCTCCTATGCCCAGACATCACCCTATTAAATGTGACATGAAATGTAACCAATAAATAATTAAGTCTCTGATTAGTTATAAATAAAAGATCAACAATATAACATTTTAAGAGCCACACTCAATCAATTATCGGTATTAACTAGTAATTACTGAAAGCTTAACACATTAAAAAAATTAAACTAAAAGTGCAAACAGGAAAAAAAAATATCTATTTGGAAAGGGTATAATTAAGGAATTTCTTACATCTTGTGCAATCTGTGTCTCGTGTCCCATATATTTCAGTCCTATATAAGCATTTGTTTGCTTGGCTAAAATGATTACATGCTGCGCGTGAAGAATGACATGATGGAAGCGTCAAGTTATTCACAGCTCTGAGACCCTCGCTCAAAGAATGCACTTTGGAGAGCTCAACATTTCAATATGTAAAAATATTTCTTCAATAATGCAAGCGGTTCGTTTCTTATTAATTGATCCTGTCACAATAATACCAACACCACTGACATGTTTTCCTGGGTAAACACACTTGGACAGACAGGCTGGAGATACTTTAAATACTCCCTCACTCTCGGTCACAAAGGCAGCTCTTACAGAAAAGCTCAAGTCACTACTTATTATGTATTTCTAGGCATTCACAGCAGCGAGGTTCAGTGTCGGGGTTTCTTCCAATGAAATCTCCACCGCTGCGTGCACACACAAGAGTTAACGTGTTGTATCACACAGCAACCTGCGTTCAGTTGTTCTCGGAAAGACACTTCCAGCATCTCTTAGCTCAAACACTGTAAACATCTGTAGTGTGTTGGGTGAGGAAAAACCCAACCCAAAATGTGCACTTAGTTCTGCAAGAAAACTAATGAAACAACGAATGAAGTACTTTCATAACATACTTGTCCAATCTACTGACAAGATGCCACAAAAATGTACCTTTAACTTCTATTATTAGACATCCTACATTAAAGAACATTAACCTAAACAAGGCTGTTTGGATCTGTTAATCATACATTAATCAATGCAAAATTCCACAAACACACACATAATTATCACTCTCTATCCTTCCATACTTCTGCAACCAAAGGAAAAAACCAAAACCCAATGTAAGAGAGACGCAAAAATACAGTACACAGTGTCAAGTAGTTCAGTAGGTGCCACCATGTTCCACATCAAATTCCATGGCATCAAAAACTGGGAGCAGCATCAGCCACAAAAGAGGAGAGTTCCCAGTTAGATGGTCTACGCACACGTGACCTGCCTATTACCTATAGTATTTCTATATAAAGAACCCGGGTTATTTTCAGGAAGACAAGAGATTTGTTTCTTTCAGTAGTTGGAGTAAGTGCAGGACATCAACATCGCAATTATCCACGCACGTAAATGGACAAGATGTGCTAATAAGCGACAACGTAACTCAAGTGATTTCAGCTGAATCTAATGCCCAATAATCACTGCACCACGTAATTATCTAAATCACAGTATCACAAAACAGTGAAGAAGGAACAGCAACTTTTAGACAAAATAAATGCACACACACACACAACACGCACAAAGTGGCGCTCATCATTCTTTCATCTAAGGACGCGACCTAATTAATTCCATCCTAATGACAGAAAACATTTCCTATAGGAAAATACATTTTTGCATAATCAGCTGTTGTTAGAACTTGTATTCCTTCTAGCCGACACCAAAATGACCCATGAAGGCAGCTGGAGTTCCACTGCTTCCACAAATAGCCAACATCCACACTGTTGACTAAATGTAGTCAACTGTTTGGCTTAATTTTATTTATTGATCCTGGTATGCAAAGGTTATGATGCTATGTATAGCATATGTAAAATACGGTCTTCCTTAGCGCTATTTCTGCACACAACTGTGAAGCAGAACTAATACATTTAACTGATAAATACATCAAAGGGAGTATGTCTAAAGCAATAAACATCTCCTGTGGTGGTAGTGTTTATGCACTACAGGAGACATTTTGCTGAGTATGTATGTCCCTTTGATGTAGTTATCATTATTATAATGAAAGCATTAGTTGATTTTATTGCTTTTTAAACACCGCTGTTGTCCACCATAGCTCCATTAAATGTAGCTGCGTTCATTAATAAAGTGAATGGAGGGGTTTTAATTTAGGTCTGGAGGAGTTTGTTGGTAGAATGGCCATCACACCATAAACCCAGCTCTTCTTTTTGCTCATGGCCTCCTTATTCTGTGGTTACCATGGGGGAACAACAGATTTGTGTTTATACAGACATTCGTATCCAACTTACATCAGCAGACTGACCTTGAAACTTCTTGTCATTCTGGAAGTTTCACAGAACTGGATTAATCAGTGCACACAGAGAAACTCATTCTGGATTCAAATTTTTCTATCTCCCTGAAAGAATTCCCATAAAGTTTCCATTAATTTCTGTTTATTAAAGTTCACCATAAATACAAGCCCAGCAATAGGTTTCTGATTAACCAGAAATAAACAATGAATGTTGAAAAACAGCCTTACCACAATAATATATGCAGTATGTGTGTGTCCCCAAAAATGCATGCTCATGCATAACATTTTGTGATCAAATATTTATGCTCAGACTTCTAAAATTCCAGTACTAGGCTCAGAGTCAGAACTTCAGGAAGGATACCCTCAGCTTCAAAGGGAGGAAATTTAGACCTAGCAAAGTACACTTCCTTCTACAATCGGTCCCTAAATTTTTCTTAGTGCAGAAGTCCTGCATGTTAGTGCGAGCAACCTTCTTGTTCTGGAAATAACGAACACCAGCTCCTCCATCCTGAGCGATGCTGAGAAAGATCAGCACTGGAACAGGTTGCTCAGAAGCTGAATATTCATCCATGGGAATTTAAGAGGCAAAGGCTGGATGAAGCTGTGCTTGTCCTGGTCCAGTGGTTGGGACAGTTCCATTTCAAGCAGGAGGCCAGACCAGAGAACTCCAGAGATCTCTCCAAGAACTCTATACTCAAGCGGTAACAGTCATCCAGTGTCACCCTTTTCAGTGAAAAAAGATTTTCACACATGCAATAACGTAAACCAGCTTGAGAGGATGCTCCAGGAATATCTTAATTATTTTTTTTTCAACAGACACACATAAAACAGCAGAGAAAGGCAAACTGCAGAACCAGCGCAACGTATAATAGGAAAAGATGTAAGAGCGGAATTAAGAAAATCCACCCAAACGGACGCCCTGGGCATGTTCCAAAAAAATCTTATAGAACCATTTCTTTGGGAGGTCAACTTTGCAGGGATGACTGTAATTTCAATACATGTCTACAGACGTAAATACAGTAGAGATAGCATAAGACATTTTTTGGCAAAAACAATGCCATCCATCACAGAAATTTGGAAATTACTTTTACTAGGTTAGAAGCAAGATAGAGTTATAATTAATACTTAATGTTGGAAATTGGTAATCGACTGCAGCATGAACGGAGTTTACTACCACAGAATTCTAAATACTCAGCATTTCAAAGCAGAGCACCTGACAACACTTAAAACCCCTTTTTATTTTTTAAGAGAAATTAAAACACTCAAACAACATAATTAAAAATCCCGGTGTACAGGTCAAAGTGAATCTACAAGCATGTTTCATAAAATAAAGTAATCGTACACACACACAACTAACTTTATATTTGCAGTAATTTAATTGGAAGAGGTACAAAGAATTCTAAATATCCCCTGATTAGATGCTACATATTAAAGAATTGGGAGGAAGGGTTAAGGCACTCCAGGCAATATCCTCACAGTCTAGCTTCAAGGCACTCCATCGTATACTCCTTTTGTGCATCCCTGAGAAGCTGATCCGGGGGTTCTTACTCCAGCCAATTAGGGAAGTGCTGCTCCAGATGGGTAGTTTTCAAGCAAAGTTTGCCAGAAATTCTCCAGACAGCTTCTGACTGCTCTGGAAACATGAAGAGTGTTAGAAACGCGTCGAGTGCCAACATCACATGCTTCGTCCATGCGTGCTTTAAACAAACGTCACCACCTGATACTTGCCAGAAGGTCTTTGGTCAGTTGTGGTATATCAGTCCAGCGTCCAAAACCGCCTCTGTTTTCCATTAAGCTCTTTCTTGGTGAACATGGAAAATGTCTCAAGAAACATATGGGAATTTGAAAAGCCTGTTTTATTTACAAAACTGGATGAATAGGAACTCAGTCACTGAGCCTTCTTTAAAAAAGGATCCAGCTATTTGCAGTTGCCTGTGATTTGTGTCCTGCAGATGAGGGAAGCGTTAGAGGAGCCTACACTAATCCATGGACCCAATGAAATGCTGCCCGAAGGTAGAGGCCCTTCAGTGAATGAAAATACGTTGTTGGAAAAGGAAGGTGTGAAAGACAAATTAAGCTGTAAATTAGAGTCAAAATAGGGCAAAGTCAGCAATGCAAAAGCAAGCAAGTATTCAGCATGTGCAAGATACATCACTTAAAATGTAAAAAAAGTGAAAGTTTGTATTGTTCTGGTCAGGTTCCAGGCTCGTCCAGGTTTTGCAAATAGGTCACGGACTGCCCTCAGGCCTCAGGAGATGCAGGAGGGAGACGAATAGATGGCAGAGAAATCTGTGGTCCTAATGATCCCTGTAAGAACACACTGCCGCGCAATTCATCACGCTCAGACTGCTGAATCAACGGCTGAGGAATTCTTACTCACCACGGGGCAGGACCTCCACCATCGCTCAGCAAGAACCTCTGCCAGGGCGGTGGGGACGGTGCCAGCGGGAGCGGGCGAAGGAGCAAAGGGGAGAGATAGAAGCGCTGGGCACGCTCTGAGCCACCGTGGCGTCACGCTTCAATCTGGGACCTCATCCAGTTTATTTCAAAACTTGACAGAAGAATGGGACAGTTCAGCTCGTGTGTGATGTGCTGTATATCTCCCTGCGTTGCTCAGTATCATGAAAAAAAAAAAAAACCCAAACCAAAAAGACCCACCCCAAAGCACGTATGAGAAGGAATGTGAATTTTCTTCTTTAATATTTCAGCGGCTTAGTGGATATTACATGCGACCCACAGAAGACGAGCGAGGGTAAAGCTGGCTGAGCGCACACTGGAAAAGAACTTCTGTTGTTGAGAAAAAGCCTGGTTGCTTCAGTCAAAACATTTCAGAGGAACGTACCGGTTTCGATTACGTTTCTATCAAAAATGTTTTCCTGCTCCCACGGGTTTTTTCAGGGAAGAAACACGGCGGTGCTACAGGCTTCAGGTTCAATCGTGGGAGCAGGAGGAGTCTCGCGACCCGATGGCTGTAACCACAGACAGGTCAGCTCTGAGCACGTCCCATCCAGAAATTCCTGCCGGGAGCTGTGTGCTCCGTGCAATGCTGCACGGGAAAATCCAGGGCAGGATGTGGTTGCACAACCAGAGTACGCTGGCTGCATCCTTTGTTGTGGTGGTTGTTTTAATACACTAATCTTCTCCAGCCAACTGTGCCTTGCATTATCAATCTTTCATTAACATATCCCCTTCTTTCTGAATTTTTTTTTTTTAATACAAGGATTAGTGCAGCTGTGTCTCATCAGACCTCTTGTGTCTTTTTCTGGGACTTTGTAAGGGACCCTGATTAAAGACCGTCTCAGCTGCTGTTCTCTTCTGCATTTTTCCTTCCATGTTGCCACTGAATATTAAGAATCTTATTGTTCTCTTTTGTAACTATGTTAGCACTTGGGAACTTTAAAGAAAAAAAGAAAAAAAAAGAAGTATTTTTTACTGAATGCTTCCTCTCCTCCAATTCCACGCCCCCCCACTTTTTAACTGAAAGCCATTTGGAAATGCAACAGCATGTTTTTAGAAGCCTCAGCAGAGGATGCGGTCCCGGGTTCTCCTCCGCTAACATCTGCTGATCTCATTGTTTGCACAGATTAATCTTCCCTAATTGAGTTGTACGTTTTAACAGAGCTGCCCTTCAGAAAGAAGGAACCGCACGCCTTTCGCTGTGGTGCCTGTTCTGTCTGTAGGTGCAAGAGGAGACAAGCTTCCAACTGAAAACAAAAGGTGAGACAAGAACCATTACAGTTCCCACCGCTGGCCAGGCAGAGAAAGCACAGCTTGAAGAAAAGCCATCTGAAAAGGTCTGAACTTCTTCCCATTCTGTTGCAGTCACATTTTTAACTAAATTGTTGACTTACAGCCTTCACCTGCTAAATACAATTATCTAATAAGAGGAAGGTACTGGAGATACATTAGACTTTTTAAAGCCTATTAACTTTTTGGACATGTATATTTTTCTTAATTGGTACTTTCATAATGACGTACCCCTCTAAATTCCGCAATTTTTTTCAGTGAAGTTTTTAAAAGTCTCAGAAGCATTGCAGTTTTTCATTAATAGCTCCAGACTATCTGGATTGTGCTTGAGAACTACGTAACAAAACTTCTCTTTTTCGTAAGTAACTATTCGTAGAATGCAGATATTTTGGTTCAATGTCATTACAGAATGCTTTATAATTATAGGAAAGAAAATTAGAAGATATATTTGTAATACAAACTGCTAACTACTTTCAGCTGGCAACACTATGTCCTTGCATGAAAATTATGCTATTATATTGCATGGCTGTGCATGAAATGCAAAGCTCATGCTTCCTATAAGACACAAAAGGTTAGAAAAAAATAAATACAAAAATTATTTGAGTTGCCACAGAAAATAAGGCTAACATTTGCTTTCTTTGATCTTTTTGTTCCCCTCTCTACAAGAAGGTAGAATGCAAAACTATATTTAACCTTTGCAGATATTTCTATTTGTCCAACCTCTCAGAAGTAACAGATGATTCCTAGAAAGGCATTTTAATGCGATAAACCGAAGAACAAGAGATTGCAAGAGATCATGTAAAGAAGGCTAAAAACAGGGTTCATTTTCATTTCAGGAATGAGAACATGTTAATGTCAATGAGCATTTAACAGTGCATCTGGTCCTATACAGAAATACCAGTTCCACAGAATTCTAGCCAGGAATTTTATCAATTATGTAGGATCAGAATTTGAATGGAAGGCAACAAACAGATTTTGCAATGCTCTCACATGCTCGTGATGTTACATCTTACTTGCTTTCTTCCACCATTGTGGCCAGACTGCATCCTCAAACATGTGAGAAATATGTAAATGCATTTTAAATTAAGATGCACACAACCTTAAGAGTAACACTTAGCTTCTCCGTGTGGAAATTATTTGCTCTTTTGATATATACCAAGACTGTCCCTAGAAGAATTTGGCAGCTATTTTCAGCAAGATGATGATTTATGCACTTGTTCTTATCAGGTTAAAAAAAGTCCTTTAACATATAAAATTTGATTTGGAGATTTCTTCTTTGCAAGTTATTCCACTTGCCAATGGACAGTGATGTGCCATTATTATGAAACGTATAAAAGAAACCATCAACAAAACAAGAGGAGAGAAGAGGCAGCTGTAATCTTCTGTGATATTCCTGCAAACAATGAGCCAAGAGCAAAATGCCACTAGAAAATAATTTTATTGACTTCCATCCCTTCCAAATCAGCCTCTCTTCGTACACTTTTCTTCACATTTTCCCTCATTTCCCACTAAATAATTACTCTATGGGCCACCTATTGCCCTTGATGTCAGAGGGAGCTGTGCGCACATAGTGAAGACAATGTATTGCTCTTCACATCTACAGTTATTTTTTCCACCTGCATAAGAAGCTATTTTCTAGACTTTGCTATAAATTCATGAGGAAAAAAAAAAAACCACAACTTGAAATTTACTATCTTGTCCTGAGATACCTATGAAATGTATGATAGCTTTTACAATTCATACAAGTAAAATAAGGATGATTTACAGCATCCTGCAATGGTTGGTGACAACCAAGGACATTCGCAGCACACTGTTCTCGTACAATAGGCCATAAAAAAATGCTGCGAGTCATCATTTACTGGCCTCCCTTCCCTGTCCTCCCAGGAAGGGAATCAAGCCACCCAAGCATCCCAGTGGCTGTGGGAGCCGTCCCTGGGAGGATGGGATGGGGTTTAATCTCAGTAGCTATTAGTTTCTCTGCACCTCACAGCTCCAGAGAACTGGCAGACTTTTCACAAGTCAAGTATTTACCTCCTGTTCTCTCTACGCCTCGAAATACTAACACAATTTGGCTGAAGCTGCAACTACAGCTGCAGTTTAAGGGCTTTCCTGAGATTACCCAAGAAACGATTCACAAACTAAGTACTGTTGTCACACTGCTACTGGTAAATTCAAATTCACTGCTAGGTTCAAGAAAAGAGACCCCATTAGGAGAAGGAACAATCCAATATACTCCCGTATATGTCACAAGGGATTTTAAAATTATTACATCTACCGCCTTCTCAAAGCTGTATTTCTTTCTTACTATTAGAGTGAAGTGTCTGCTGCTTTCCTGCAGGAATAATTTCTGTGAGGGCACATAGACCAATGGACAGCAATCACTTAGGTTTTATTAGATCTAAACTACCGTAATAGGGCACAGTCACATTATTTCAGGGGAATAAACTCTCTTTTCATCTTTCCGTGCAGCTACCTGCAGAGCTACGCAAACCATAGCTACTGATTTCCAGGTATTTCTCCCAGCTCCCAGGAACGAGTCAGAGAGGGAATTCTACGCGTCCTCTTCTTCCCATACAGCATACCTGGGAAAGGCTAAAAAAGCAATGCCATCCTTTTTTTATGGTTTTGAGAATCTGGCTGCCCATAATGGTGAAATAAGAGAGCTGCAAGAAGTTCTTCCTGCTTTCTGAGGGATTCCACTGGAGCTGGGCTACTTCAGAAGTTAGTATCTGGAGGAACAGCCAGTCCTACCTTGGGTAAATCATCTTTCAGCAGCAGTTCACCAAACACACTACCTACTTACTGTGTACTATGGTATCGGTTAGGCCCTCCTCAACATCTTCAGGATCCCATTCTTTCCTCTAAGTAGCTATTTCCAGTCTTGTAAAGAAGATTCCACTTTTAAATTCCTTAAATCCTTTAAAAAAGTTTTACTTAACTTCAGACATACCACAAAATCCTTACAAATAACTGATAGCGATTTACAGAGCCATTGGCAAGCTGGTGCCTTGACTGAACTCACTGCATGATCTCAATATGCTTGAGTTTTCAGCAAACGCAAGAATGCAAGAGGAAGCCCCGGGAGGAGAGACCGACAAACCCTCATCGTATAAAAAGAATTTTCACTGTTAGAATTCCAGAACTGCCATTTTCCAGTCTCAGCTTTACTATAGACAAAGTGACTTACCCGACACTTCTTCTGTTTCTCCATTTGTAAATAAAAATTAAATCAAATAGTAAAATACATAGTTTTCACTTGAAGTCTTCTAAGTAATGCAAGGGTTAAATAGCTAATATTTTACCGAGCTTTGAAAACAATGTCTGACGGTCTAATGCTCCCTTTCCTCAACAGATGGCTTAAAAGAAATCTGGGAAGCCTTACCCATGGAAAAAATTACTAGCCTTAAGAACAATTCCTATAACAGATATCTGAACACATGGCTGCCTTTCAACACTTATGCTTAAACCAGGAATAGGATTCAAAAGCCAACATCCTCTAGAAACTTTTCTCTTTACAAAGATCCCGTATTACATCTCTGTCCTCCCTCTCCTCAATTGCAATCTTGCCATGCTATTTACCGAGCTGTTATTTCTTAAATGACTTAAATAAAACCAATACCTATATTAATTTAAAATTACTGAGCAGTATTTTAACATTTTATGAGAACTTACTAATATGAATAAATAGTCTCAAAGTATTAAAATTCTTAGCAGAGTACATAAACTTTTTTTCAACAGTGGCTGCCCTACGCCCAGTCACCAAGTACGGCGCAACCCTTCCCATTCCACCTCATGTCCCATACCCGCTATTGATACTTTAATCCCCTTAAAATTACAATTATAAAGCAATCCCATTTGCTATTCATAAAACTGAAATGCTATTTCTCCCCAACTGGGACAGTCATAGATGGTCATATGAGTGGAAAGCACCTTCTTCAAGCGGTCAGAAAGTCTCCAGCACGTGGTGACCACCACTATAAATACCAATCAGCGTCTCACAGAAACCCGCCACTGTTCTGGCAGGAGCCTCTGAAGACAGTAAATATTGACGGGGTCAGGGCTGTGCCGGAGGCGGTTCAGAACCATCGGCTGTTAAAATCACAGCTTGTTCACGACTGACGGCTCCAGCCAGTCCCCGCACACGCTGCCCTGCCTGCACTCGGGCTCCGGCTCTTTGCCTGTTTTCCAGCCTTTTTGAGTTCCTGAAGCCCCAGGGTGGTGCATCAGCCTCTCCACGCCACAGCCTCTGGAGGAGCCTGAGGTCCGCCTGGTCTCTGCCCGCACACCGGTGTCAGCAGTGAAGCAAACATCTCTAGGTGACCGTGCTGACCTCAGGCCAAGAAGGGAGAGCCCCCAACTCCTGGCAGGTAGTGCTGGGATCTGGCTGGCACACTGCCCACGCGCCGGTATCACCATAATCAGAGTAGGACAGACACTCGTCTGACTCGACCACGGGGACCTCGTCACACCCAGCGAGAGCGTCACCCACCCCATGCATCCATCCATCCCAGGGTGATGGAGCACACAGCCCGAAACCTGCTGGGGACTGCTGCACCAGCACGTGATGCAACTCACCTCTTCCCAACACCTTCACCTGCACATCCCCAAAACACTCACTGGTCTGCTGCCAGAGACACCAGTCCTTACTCACACAGCCCAGAGCCTTGGATTCTACATCCTTGGACAGTGTCAAAGGGCCACCTGAATAAAGACAACTCCTGCAGCTCCAACCTTACGATACTAATTGTTAGTCAGGAATGCTACAGAGCAGAGGTGGGATTTAGCTAAGGAAAGTTCAAGGGACTTTAGTTGCTGTTTTACTCCTCAAAAGCTTTAGTCAAGTGGATGCATTGACATTTGAAGGGACCTTCCTCCAGGCACAAGAACACAAGGTTGTTTCCAGTGATAGTGTAGTCAATGAAAGAGGTAAATCTGGGGCCAGAGTAAGCTCCTAAACTTATCCATGATAACACTTTAGAATAACTGGCCATGTTCTGCACTCAAAGTACATGGGCAGCTGATACAACAAATTCATCCACTAAATTATTTACTAAAACAGCACCGTATGACACACGTTTTCAGCTTAATCGCAGAATCACAGGATGGCCGGGTTGGAAGGGACCTCTGGAGATTATCTAGTCCAACCCCCTGCCAAAGCAGAGTTACGCAGAGCAGGCTGGACAGGATCGCATCCAGGCGGGTTTTGAATGTCTCCAGAGAAGGAGACTCCACCACCTCTCTGGGCAGCCTGTTCAGCGCTTTGCCACCCTCAAAGTAAAGAAGTTCCTCCTCATGTTTAGATGAAAATTCCTATGTTCAAGTTTGTGGATAACTGGCCATTCCTTTCCTCATTCTGGCTTCCATCCAGCACTACATCTTCTGTTCGTCATTTCCAGCCATGGCCTGTTATAATTAGGATGAACCCAGCCTGCTCGATTTATATTTATTTCCCCTCTCTTGTCTCTTTCATTCATGTTTTTGCCTTAATCAAAATGTTGCTATCATTTAGAGACTCACATCAAATCTTGACTTTGTAAAGACCACCTGAAGCGGTCTGTAGCTCTGCACAACACAACGACTTGAAAGGCAGAGGCTTTTGGGGGTGTGTATCATTTGCACCATCCATTGAGTCTCGTCAGCTAAAAACTTACATGAAAGATGGAAATCTTCAGTTTCCTTTAGGAAAAGGCATATTAAGGCACAGGATGTAAGACCTCCATGAGTGCTCATGTATGTGTCTGCCTGCAAATGAATGAAATGATGATAAAATACCTTTAGCGGCTGCTTTACTCCCCCTAGAGCCCTTTCAGATGTGCCAGAAAAATAGGAGATTCCTTCTCAACGCTTTGCTGATCCCTAGCAAGGCTAATAATAAACCCTGTAGCAGGTGTTAATTATAATAATAAATGGCACGAAATGACGCATATAGTATGGAGGAGACCCATCAGCATCACTGCTATTGGAAATACTGGTCCTTCTTCCCATGTTCTAAGCAAAAGCAGTTCTCGTTGCCTGGGAATAAAACACTACCTTACTGCATTAGCCTTTCTTATTCCCTTCTTTTCCTTTCCCTCCTCCCTGCTCTCCAGCACATCAATATGCGCTGCCACCTTCTTCTTTGCCATATCCTAAGTTCCCAAAAGTTCGGTCACAGCATAATTTATTTCAATTCCCGAGCACTCTCAGCGAGCAGATAACAAGCCATGGGAGTTAGCGCACGTAAGCTAAAGGACAGAAAACCCCTCCGTCAAGCCACGCTGTACACAAAGATTGGAATGACAGTTAAATATACATTGCAAATAGACTTTTTCCCTCCTGCTACCCTTGCGCAGTATGATAAAACCACCAAGAAACAGAGGGACCAGAAATACATAGTTAGCTCTACTTTGGGACATCTCTGTTACTAACAGCTATCCAGGCAACATTTTCCCATCGTGATCAGCAGCACAAACATCGGTTTGCCCACCATGCCAGCCCCTTTGTCTGATCCAAGGCCATGCTCTTCATTTTCTTCTTTTTAGTCCTTCAGTATTTGACTTGCGGCATTTCTGAGTAGCCTGAGGACACAAAACAACTTTTGAGACAGAAATATCGCAGTTGCTCTAAGACTAACCTGGGCTGGCACCTGCTTGGTCAACAGGTGTCGGAAAACGCAGAGGTGTTGGCTACAGCGTGCCAAGTTCAAGTGACCTGCAAAGGCCTCCTCTGGTGGAGCACCTGAAACCCCCACCCACGTTCAGGCTGGTGGAATGGGAAAATACAAGAGGAGCTGACCCCAGCACCAGGAGCGGTGGGTTGAGGAGGAAGGTGGGGATGGGTAACTCTTTCCTCTTCACAAATTTTCTAAAAGAAACAACCGATGTCAAGTATTTAACGTACCAACTCAACCTGGCACATCACCACCAGCTTTAGAAGGAAAAGCAGCAAAGGAGTCACTTGTTCTGCACCCTTCCGTGATAATAATTTATTGGAAAAATGTTCGTTGTTATTTTGGCATTTCCAAGTGAAAAAGAATAAAGGCTGACAGCCCAAACCAACAATGACATCATGAAAGGACCGACCAGCATCAAAATTGAATCCCTGATTTAATTACGTGAGACTTATCAAAAGGAATCGTCACTTGTTGCCAATACTGCTATTTCTTAAGATGGCCATGCAGAAAAGCAAGGGAAACAAAGCCTGGGGTGTCAGCTGGGTATGTCCAAGAAACAGAAAAGAGCCACAACTGCGGGAACTTCTAATAACAAATAACTAATACCAAAGGGAAAAATGGAGGCATATCATTTCAGAGAATAAATATCTGCTGCCCTTAGGTTATTCCCCTCACTGCTCCATATTCCAAAAAGTGCCTCTGCCCTCGGACATGTGGATTAAATCAGTAGGAATCCCTGAAGTGTAAAACAGGGTATTCACTGCTAATCTCACCGACATGGACATACGACGTGACATCACTAATCTGTGGGAGAAACAAAGCAGGCACTGTATTAAGCAGCTGAGGGAGCCCAGAAATCATTTATTTAGCAGACATGGCCTTCTAACAAACGTAAAGCCGAACTGTACTTAATGTGTTTATTCTGACCTTTAAAAAGTTGCCTGAGAATGGTCTATTGCACTTATTTCATTGCAATTAAAAATTTGTAAATCCCTAGGAATGCAGAAAAATACAACTGCTATCCAAAGTCAAGGTATCAAATTCTCTTGTACTAGAAATCACATTATATTTTACATTTATGTGGCATATTTCATTCCTCAGCCATATCACGAGCCTATGAAAATCTTTCCATTAAATTAATGCTGTATGTCTCCTTTACCATGATGTGCCTGATTAAAATGCCACTATATTTTTTTTTTCCTTTCCTTAAAGGCCTAATCCCATAATACTTTATAAAGATCTTATTATGGAGAGATTGAGCTCTTTTTTCCCCAACCTTTCATCTTACTCGCTTTGATTAGGGTCATGGGGCCAGGCTCATCCCAAGTATAATTCCACTGTAGTCAAAAGAGCGACACCACTGATCGCACTGGGCCACAGAAGCAAACATTTGGTGCCCTACATTTGGCAATACAAAAGGATAATGTCGTATTTATTCTGTTTTCAGTCTGAACCATACTTTGATATAACATTCGAGATGCTAATGAGTCAGAGAGCCATCTACAAGAGTAAAGACTCCAAATATAACACGCTCCTCAAATTAACGCCCTGTTCTTCGTACTCGGTCCAAATCTTCCAACCATTTCAGCAAACGCTTTGGAAGTGATGAGCTGCTGAAGTTCTCATGATGGAAATTATCTCATACAAGTTATTTGAACCCATCCATCTGAGACAGAGCTGATGGAATGTCCCTGTCTGCTTAATGGTCAGAATTCATCGGTAACATCTTGAAGATCTTTATCTTCCCATTCTCCATGCGGTAACTTTACAGTTAATTACAACTGGTTAAAACTGTCTAATTCAACACGTACCAACCTCTATTAAATGTCATTTGAAACAATGTCATGTAAGGAGAAAAAACACTGAACTGTGACACACCAACAATGATTTTTTTTTTTTTATCTTCCTGCCCAATGAATTCCCAGAGTGCTGTAAATTCTGCCTTGTTCGACAAGTGCACATCGTACACAGGGACTGCACTGAAGAATCCAGTTCTTACTCATTTGGAATGAAAATGAAAAAAATGGAAGCTTAAAGGAAAAAGGAATAAGAAAACTGTGAAAGTCCTTGGAGTCACACTGTTTCTGAACTGCAAATATTTATAATTTTTATCTTATCATATAAAACTTGGACTTTGAGATCCTTCTATTCAATACCCACTTTTAGGAGGTTGATAGTCCCCATTCACCTCACCTACTCCGCGTTTACTGCTTTCTAATACTGTTAATAATAAAAAGGTGCCACAGATAATTAAAAACAAACTCAGTCCCAGCATTCATTAAGGAAGGAAATATGATCTTCTGAAAAGCTGTCACATATAATAAAATAGTGTTATCTGCATAGAGTTACAGTGATTTCAAATGGATAAGTCTAGAGAAAGAAATCCACCAAAACGCAGTTAAATTAATTGCTGTTTTACAAGGGGGAGCTTAAAAATGCAGTAATTAATTGACCTACTGTTTGAGACAATGTCCCTATAGTTAACAATCACTCTTGCAAAAGATGAAAAAGGCAGCGCTCTCTCATTTGAAAAAAGGCTGATGAAATCAGCGCAGACTAACATTGCCAGTCTTTCCAGCTTATATGAAATGTAAAGCAGAAAAACAAAGAATATCCACGGGACAGGATAAATTCTGAACCCATTTGTATCTGTGCAACTCCACTGCACCTCACAGCATTATTTCAAATTAGGACTGGGGTTCTCCCAGTACCCTGACATTTGCAATATTTAGCCCTGGGCCCATAGGTACCTGGGTGGAGAACAGTGTAATTTGAAATTAATTGGAAAAGTCATTTTAGTACTGGGGATTCAGAAAAATATAGGGGTTTATTCACTATCAGAACATTTTACTTACTTGTTCATAACTCTGAAACAGATTGTGCAAAATACCTTGAAACACGGTTTATTAACCTATCTGCAACTGCCTAATTTGTTATGCAGAGAATTCCTAATAATTTTAATTCTTTCTCAAAAAAATAACATCAATTGCACGCGTATCCCAAATATGTCTAAAGCCTGCAAATACTTACAGCCATATTTTGTAAATGCAGCCACAACATCCAAAGCTCCCAGGCACAGTGGGAGCGTAGGTCCGATAGGATCTGAAGGGAGAAACACGTGCCTGGCACCGCCCCACGGAAGGGCCATTGCTCTCACAACAGAAAAGCATTAAATGACACTGCAGAGCGGGGACAATGGGAAACACATACAGTCCGCAAGATGTGAGCACACGGGAAGTTTTATGCAGTGGGAAAACGGTGCCCTCTGTTACTTCTCTCCTTCCTGGTGACGCCTCACATTTAGTCGGCATTTTTGGCTGCCACTGAATATTGACCCAACGATTTCAGAAAACTGCCAGTGACTCCAGTGTATCTCCCTCTAAGCTGCAATTGCTCAGTATCACGTAAGCATAATTCAGAATATTTTCCTCCAGATGCATCACCCAAACTCATATACATGGAAGTTCATCCACTACCTTTTCCCTGCTCAGTTCCGTGAGCTCCTTCGGAGTTTCTTGCCATTAACACACTATTTGATGACCGAAGGCAGTTTCATGTCATCTGCAAAATTGGAGATTTCAGTGTTCACTTCAGTCTCTAGATCATCATCCCGCATAAAAACAGCGGCAACCTCTAGCAGCAGAAGACAGACTGTTCTTGAACCACAAAGGGACCAATAAGATTGCTGTTTTTTCTAAGTCAAGGATCAACTTTTTAAACACTTTTTTTAGCCTTTGGACTGTAATCTTTTCAAGAACTTTTTAAAAATGCAAATATATTATATGCCCACTGAATCCTTTTTATTCTCACACTTTATTGACATCTTCACACAACTCTAGCGGACGCTAGAAAAGGATTTCCCCCAAGAAAAGTGGTCCTTGTTCTCACAGACCAAATGTATCCATTTGCTTCATGATTTTACTCTTTAAATGAACTCCACCATCTCGCCATGGACAGAATTTGTGCTTATCATCCCTAGTCCCTCTCCAGCGCTCCACCTAGAGCCCATCTGGCAGCTTCAATGTACCTTTCAAAAATATGAGGACTGGAATCAATATGGATGGAAATTCTGACTTTGAGCCAGCCTTGATAGAAAAATTTAAGAAATACAGGCTTTGCAAAATACCTCCTGTTATTGAAAAAGAAAGTATGAGAAGACTAACATTTGTTCAGTGCAATTTTTCTTACAGTTTACAAGCACCTAAAGATTTCAGAGCAAAAGTAGACCCTAATGAAGAATGCAAATTTCACAGCTGTGAGAAAAATACCAAGTGGGAATGGCTTATAAATTTGGGGGAGTTCTCTAAAAGCTGTGGCTTTCTCCCTTAAAAATAGCCCTGATTCTATGAACAAGAAGATATACATTAAAAAGCCTCATAGGAACTGTGATAATTTTTTCAGAGCTAGGCTAAGGATTTTTATAATAGCCTGATTCAGTGGCCAAGAAAGATCAATGTATGCTATTTTGCAATTTAATTCCATAAATTTAAATGTTATTGACATTAACATCAGTGATCATACAAAAACTCTTCAATCAGAGGCAAGTTAGGTTTTGGGAAGTGTTTGGGAGGTTTTTGTTTGTTTTAATTTTTTTAAGTCAACAAACATACCCAGGCAAAAATAACGAAGTAGTTAATGCCAATACACTAGACTTACATTTTCATGCTTAAATATTCTATTATTCATTCCCCCTTCCACACACAGTACACATTTAAAAAACTATGTCAATGGATTTTCCTTGAAGAGATTTATTAAAATATGTAGATAACGGTTAATGTCTTTTTGGTGGGAAATAGCTGTGGTATATGCACTACTGGATCAGATCCTTTAATCAAACAAAAACCCGTCAGAGAGTGTTCCAGCTAAGGATTAATTGCGCCAACTTAAGTCAGACAAAATATATTTTGGCATTGCTTCTGACAGACGAAAATAAAACAAACATTAGAGATCAGCTTGCAGCTAACAATATGCAAAATTAAAGAATATAAAAATTTTAAACTTTTATGGGAGTGCTGATTAGCTTTTGTTCTAAAAACTGCAACGAAGAGACTTTGCTGTTAATCTTGTTACACATCCACTTAGCAAACAGAAACAAGGGCCCTTAAACACCCTGCTATTCAAACGAGATAATAGACACTGAATGAATGCTATCTATTAGTGGTCTATGCAAAAATGGCTTTTTTTTCTATTGGACAGAAGCAGTAAAAAACTCAAATTATCTCTAAAGTCATGTATGACTGTGTAAGCTGATTACAATAAAGTATAAGGCCTATGCATTTTTCATTTGAAGGTTAAATTCTCAATTAATTTTTCAGCATGTTACCACCTCTGCTGAGCGTGGTTGCTAATTGCAGTAAAACAACAGCTTTCACTGTTTGAATTCACATGTTGAATTCAAGACACAGTCAGAGATCTTGTGGGCTCGAGAGTTCTGAAGCCCAAACCAGAATTATTGCGGAAAACCAAAATCCAAACAGCAAACTGAGTTTTCAGATTCTTAAAATTCCGGTAAAAGGAAAATAAGACCTGTTATTCTTGATTATGTTTATTCCATGTTCTTCAGACATCTATTTTTTTATGAAAGCGAAAGACTTCAATAGCTGACATCTTAAATGCTGTTCAATAAATTGCATGAAGAATAAACAGAATGCACGTAGAAGTATTGTGAAGTTGAGTACCTGAATGAATGTTGAATACAAATAATAGGCTTAAAAATATGATCTACTGCAAAACCAGAATCACCTAGCATTATAATGATGAAGAATATTTCAAAATATACCGTTCTTTGTTAAAAGCCATTTCTGGGCACTTTGGAGAGCACAGGTCGACCAAACGACATGTGGCCTCTTGCTTTACAGTCTGGCTCCTCAGTGCCTGACTAGAACATCAACAAGAGCCCACCCATCACACCTTTCCTGAAGTGTTTACTCATCAGGCATCCCAAATTGCATATTTTGGGTCGTTACTAAAAAATCCAAGTACCTATACAAATATCTACATTCTCTCCAACAGATTCTCTCTCCTTCTCACCCTGCATTTTGTCTAGGGGAGCAGCAGCTCCTCACCAGGAGAACTTCACCATGTTCCCTGTCCTTTGCTTTTGTAAGCAAATCTAAACACAGTCTTTGTTTCATAAATGACAAGTTCTTGTGTGCAACAACACTTGCCTGAAAGCAGCTTTAAAACAGATATAGATTCTACGAAGAAAGATTAAGTTTGAGAAAGCACAAATTCCAGCGGAGGCCTCATGCTCAAGGTTGGAGCCCAGAAGAAAGGAAAGCATCTAACAAGTCAAATATATTACAAAAACAATAAGTAGCATTTCCGTAGCGGTACATATGGTAGCATAACTAAGTTCTTTCATAGACTACAGTCAGAAGTGATGCAATCCTTGGAATTTTGTCTTTTATCAGACAGTCGGGGGGGGGAATAAGTGACAAAGTTTAAGCCTCCGAATGTTACAGGAATAGCTACCAGAGAGGGGAGCGAGCTGCCCTCAGCCCCCAGATCCCTGCCCAGGTTCCTCATCTTCAGAGTATGATGGCACCGTTGGAGTACAGTTCACAAAATAGACTATTTGTCCATTTTTAAGTAAAATTAGAGATGAATACATAACTGCCTTCAGTAATAGACAGTAATAGACTGCAAAGACCAAACAGATATGCAGGTTCATATCATGTCACCACAGCACGAGATCAACTCTTATTTATCTCACAAAGACATGATGTGAGTAGATAAAAAGAGAGAAAGTGAGGTACAGAATAACTTAAGTGATTTGTGGCCGATCAAAGCAGAAGCCTCTGCCCGAGCAGAGATGTCCACATGGTCATCTCAAGGTACAATTCTTCGTCCCAGTCCACATCCAGTCCCCCGAAGGAGCTGGCTGTGCCCGTCAGCCCAATCCCTGTGCAGATAAATCATCACTACCACCCTTCAGATGCCGGCAGACGGAACGAAATCACAACAGAAGAAAAAATTCAGTGTGTACTGGGCTGTTAATTAACGTGGGCTCCTTTGACCTCAACTACGCTGGGATTTTTGGGCAGGGTGGTTGGGTTTTTTTGGTTGTAAACTACATAATTTCCTTATGACAATGTGAGTCAAATTTTATTGCTAACTCCTAGTGTTAATAAGGGAAGACATTCACACTTTTCTGAAGCTGATATCCTTATTATCCCCTTATACATTTTACTCAAATACAGGGATGAGACAAAAAATCACAAGTCAAGAGCGTGAAAGAGGGAGAGAAAATCTAGGAGATAAGAAAACATTAATAAGATTGCAAGGCAGTAACTGTGGAAGAAAATACTTAAAGCCGATATCACGTGAGATATCATGTGGGTTTATGTCCAAAGGTGGATTATAATTTTGGATTTTACATCACTTCATGATACAACTTGCTTTTACAATCTACTCGCTTCCCTGTACAGCTATAGAAATGCTCCTCAATGTCAGGCCATTAATCTTATGACCCTTAAAACATTTCTTTGTTTAAAACTAGGAAGACAGACCTTCACTCAAGCACAGTTGCAATCAATGGAGAAAACATTAATCACTTGAGAAGTGGTGTTTTGAGACTCATGAAATTGAAATGAGTCACAATATGAAAAATGCAATTATTTTTAAGGGCTTTGTTTTGTTAACATTCAGTCACTCAATCTGCTGCCTTTGCTTACGTGTCCTTTGGGGAGGGGGGGGGAGAACAACGTTTGATGGTTGTTTTGATGCTGGGTACGTGCTCTCCCCACCACGGGCTGCTCTCCCTCTGTGTCACACCGCAGGTGGCCTCGGGCCACCGCATCGGAATCCCCAGGGAGAAACGCAGCCTTAACAACATCACGGCAGCGGCCTCCTTCCCATCGGTATCTTTCAATCCAGCACCTCAGTTCAATCCCCCCACAAATAAACCTGAATTTCCCTGTGCCGTGACAGGATGATTATCTGCCCTTCTGGGAGGGTGCTGCTCTTTGAGAAGGCTCTACTTTCGTAAGAGGCCTACTAAGATGCATGTTTAACCTTGTAATAAGTAAGGAATTTGCTTGCTGACGTATTTGTCCCTCATTTTTGATGAGCATGCCTGTCTTTTTCTTTTTTTTAATATAATACTCAATAAATTCTTACTCTCCCGTGGCTGTACTGCAGAACCCTCCCTTCCATTCAACAGGTCAGTCTACAGGACTTGGGATTTTGTCACACATTTGCGGTCAGAGCTGGTAACAGATTTATAAAACACCATGTTATGTCGCCTCAAAGCTGCATTTTCTAATGGAATTTACACATCAAAAAGTCTCCCATGCTAAAGAGCATCACAGCTTACTAGAGGCCAAATATGGTCACTGAACTAAATGTTTATCTTCTGCTAATTATTTTCAAATTACATTTAATGGAAAGAATTTATTTGTTTGCCTATTTTTGTCTCATTAGCTACAGGTGTAATTTCAATTAGCTTAATTAACTAAGTTCCACCAACCAGGCAATCTCGGATGTTTATTCCTTGCGAATTTTCCTCCTCCTTTGACAAGTCAAACAAAGCCTTTGTTCCGAGCAAGTTTTTTGGTGATGGGGGACGGTAATAATTGTTTTATTAAACACAGTGATTTGATAAAGCCTGGTGGTACCAATTCAGTGACCCAGTCGTCAAATAAGAAATGCAATTGAGAAGAGGGAAAAGGAAAAAGCTCTTGTGAGGTGTAAATAGGAAAAATCCACAGGGGAAGAAATGATGCCGGGGGCTCCACGATGAGAGGAAATTTGCTCATGGGGTGCTTCGCTGCGGGAAGGATAAGCTGCAAACTAAAGTTTAGCAGGACATTTTGCTTTCTAAGTAGACTGAGGGCAGCGTGGGCCTTGTAGCACAAACAATTTCAGCTCAGACTTAAGATAAAAAATTTTTAAAATCTTTGTTTCATTTTTTCTCTGCATAATTCATATTCACAATTCTGCTACCTCGCATGTAGCTGTGCTGTCTGGATTTGTTGAAGTCGTACACGTGAACACACCCAAGATCGGGTCAGAAGAAAAGGATGGGCTGCTTTTGTCTGCAAGTTTCTAACCTCAACTATAAACCAGAAATCAACATCTCACTGCTTTCTAGAGAGCTGTGTGAAGCTCAGCATTACTTTGATACGTGGTATTAATCTACATACACATAATAAGAAACAAGCACAGAAAATAGCAATAATACTTTGCTGGTGAGTAGATGCTTTAGAGATTTATTTTTTTTTCCAGACTAATACCTACTGTAACTGAGATTTGATATGCATTTTATCAAAGCCACATTCAAACAGGAATTTAGACAGAAAATTCTATTTGTGTTCTTCTCTATAATGACTAGACAGCAGCAGTTTATGTATTCTTAAGTCACACTTTCATATTGGAAACCCTAAGGAAGATCTGACAGAATTATGCGATTAAAGCAAGATAATAATTTAAAGAATAATAGCTCATTCGCTCCTCTGGGCAAGTGCACAACTTTTAGGGTAAGACAGAAGATAAACAGCTTTATGCCTACTTGAACTTAGCTAAATATTGGTCTTAATACTGTTCTTAACTCTAGTTTTCACACTAACCAGGTAAATGTGGGTAACACCTGAATTAATTATATTTTACTGAAAAACAAACCACCAGGCCAGCATTCTGCTGCTTTTTATTGTCGTTTTTATTGATTTCTAACTTGAATAACTTCCATGGAAGACTCTGTCTATCCAAGACCTGAATCATTTGATGAAATAACAGTAAGTAATATTTTATCTTAGCAAATCTTGAAATTTTTCTAAACATTATTAGGACGAGAGGTAAACTCCATTTTTATCACCTGATCTTGAAGTATAACAGCATTATAGGGGTAATTATTTGCTTTCTTGATGTTAGTTTCTTTTGTGTAATTTGCAGAAGAAAGGGCAGTTGAGTTTTTGAGGCCATGCCTGGAAAGAATTAAACAGCGTTTTGGTAAGTTCAAACACTCAGCAACACCAAACTTAAAATACCAAGGAGAAGTCAGTTGTAAAGCTCTGGGGAAGGGGGTTATTCTGGAAACATGCCGTCCTCTACATGTAGCCTGATCGCTCTGTACGCATCTTAACAGCAAAGGATATTAGTGGCTAATGCTTTGTTTGGGATCCATTCCAAATTTACAATATCAACTAACTCAAGTTGGTGCAAAACTGTAGCCTCGGGGATTATCTCAAGAGATTTGATTGAAATGCACTTTTCTAGAGAAACTTCTGAGCACAACAGTCTGGGAATCAAATATAAGCCAGCCTTATTTTTAACACCTCTCACCTTCATTTTTTCTGTGGTCCCAATAGTCTTGCATTAAATGGTCCACAAAGTAGGAATAGTAATTTATACTGTGATCCTAAATTTTGCTAATCCTCTGTCACAGCCCAAAGGACCAAAAATGCTTTATTTGATGCCATTGGATCTTCGTTGAGCTTTTTCAAGCACCGTCTGGACCAGGATATACTGGACTTAAACACATTTGTTAAAGAGATGCAGTAAATTCCATATTTTCTATTTTTTTTTCTATTACTAATGAATAGATATATGAAAGCAATATCTACTAAAAGCTTTATTGTCTCCTGGAAATATATCCTAAACTGCATCATTTCTTCAAAGTCATCCTGACCTGGACCACAAGTGCTCACAGTAACTATAAGGGGATATTTATTCCTTAAACTGATAGAGATACACACACACAAACAGACTAACAAGCACACAACTCATCCTGAACTCAAAAGCTCCAAGAATATTCTAATATCTCCCTTAGCTCTAAATTCAGATCTTTAACTTTGTAGTTATTCTTTTTCCATTCACGCTCTCCTGGTCTCTTCCTTCCAAGAGCAGAGAGCTCCAACAGAAGACACTGCTGACAGAACTCACTCCTAACTCCTGGTGTCAAGAACAAACTTGCTCTCTTGACCTCACTGATGCCAGATTTCTGAAATGGCTAGATGAAAAAAATCATTTGAGTGGCCTTTACCAAGTGCTCTGAAATCTGCATATGAACAGAGCTTAAACATTATCTTTCCCTAACCCAAGTCATTAAATACTAAGCCATTTTTTTCCTCTAGTTTCAGAATGTTAATTGTTGACACAGCAAATACCCCAACCAGACATACTCTTCAAAATGCCTCAGGGTTTTTTTTTTTTGATTCATTCAATATCCCTCTCAGTGAGAAATCTTTCAGTGGAATTCTTCATATGATGGGAATTTTAATTATTCTAATTATTAATTTTATTTCAATTGAATGGCAGCTGAACAAAGTAAGTTTGAGTTTCAGTTATACACATTAGTTGTTAAAGGTTTAATTCTTATGTCAATAAGGCTTAAAACTTTCCCATTAGCTACTGCTCTTACACCAAACTTCTTAAAAACGTTAAATGATTGTAACAATGGCAAATAAATGCATCCTCACAAAAATATACACAAAAGCAGTAATTTTCAGTGGCATTATCATGTAGAAACATCACAATACTCATCAACAACATTTTAAGAGCTCATTGAAATAATAAAGTGGCTGCAGTTATTTCCATTAGAAGGTTTATAAATAATATCTGCTGTTCGGTACATTAGGAGAGCGCAACTGTGTAATAACTGAAACGTCAATACACCTTCCTTGTGCAAGTTTCTACTCCTGAAAGCAGGCATCCAGCTGGCTGTGGGAGGGGTGCACGATTCCCACCCCCTCCTCCTGCACCACGGGGACTGGGGAGCAAAGCAGCGCTTGCCGTTCCCATCCAATGCTCCCTCCAAAATTAAATAAATCTATATGTAAAACAAAAAATAAGACTACACACTTATTTGTGTAAATAGAGTCTCTTTAAAAAACACACACACACACACACAAACTTACAGGCCTTTTGGCTTATTTTTCTTAACTTTTTTTATTTTGAAGCAATGGCAACCTGAAAAAGGGGGAAGAAACAAGGCAAAGTATTACTCAGATCACTGTCAAAGTCTGCTAAAACTAAGCCGCTTCAACGGCATAATAAGAAATGATGAAGTATCTAGTCCATCACCTCTACTGTTGTGAAGAGGCTCTTTATTATGCTGAAATCTTTACTCACAAAGAGTGTTCAGTTATATAACCAGATTTTTCACAAACAATTTGGAAGGTGACATTCTAGGGGGAAAGTAAGAGCTTTTAGATACTGGTGTCTCTGCCTGTTTTACTGGTATCATTTTAATAATAGCAGATACTCCTCCAGAGCCCCTTGGACGTTGGATAGAATATGACTGTTTATGTAACTTAAACAACTTAAACAATAATTGTTTTCCCTCAAAGACCCAAATCTTCAGTTCAGGTTACAGACAAAGAAGAATTCTGGGCTGAATTTTTCCACAGCAAATCCGCCACACTAGGGAAGAAAGAACTTTAATCCCATAAAACAGGCTTGTGTTGCAATCCCACTACCCACTCTTCTGCAGGCTTCAGGATCCGGCACAAAACGGGCAGATTTTATGATAAAAACATATTGACCTTCATCCTCCTCAGCTCTTCTGCTCTGCCTGGACAAGGAACTACAGTTTATTACTAGTGAGTTTATGTGTTCCTATTATTTATGATTTCTCGAGCCAAACCTCTCGGGTTGTGATTAGGCAGAGGATATATCGAAGGCAAGGCAGTGGGATTTTTTACTGTGAGAACCAGGTCTGATTGAAGTCGTCTTCAGCCCCAGATATGCTGAGCAGATAAGGACAGTTTGTTCACTCAAAACTGATGAGATTTTTAAAAATATGCCAAAACAAAGTACTCTGTATCTTTGTGATACCTAATCAAAGCCCCACCATCAAAGTTTGTGAAGAAGGGGAATACATAAGGAGGGGAAAGAGGGTTCGCTGTCTAACAGAGTGCTCTGGGACGCTATGAAAGGCTGTTAAATTGTTTTCTACACCCCAAATCTGTCAGACGGTTTTAAGAATAAGATCATACGTGGCTGATGTCCTAGTCAACATTTCAGAAGAGCATTTAAACACGGATGTCTGCAATAGTATGATACGAAGATCACACAGATATATATTTTTGCTATCTCACTAGTGTTATTACTGTGCTTTTTGGCCTGTTCTCCGAATGTGACTCATAACAGGAAAGGTCACAACAGAAAAATTTATCATAACCCAGCATACTGTTGCGAGTCCAATCTTCAGTTCTGTTAAATCAGCTTCACTAATTAAGACAAAAAATTGGTTTGAAGTATTCTTATGCAAATTCCCCCCGCATGAAAGAATTTTCAATTAATCTAGATTTGATGTTATCATCAATGCAAGTGGTCAGAAACGGATCTTTCCCACCTAGAAAACAGATGGCACCACAATGGCACAAATGGCGATGGAGAAAAAAGAAAAATGACAAGACAAGAAAACAAAACAGATTTTGGCAGAAAATTGGCAATCCAATGACAGACAGAAGCCATTGGTAAACAGAAAGCTGCCCAGGCTGGCTGTTTGATGCTAAACCATGGAAAACAACGCAACCCCAGAAGTGAGACCCCTAAAAAAGCAGCTTACAGATGCTGGTGTGTACATCCCACACATCTCCAGCGACATCCTATATGTCCTTCATCCCACACCGCATTTCCCCGGGCTTCCAGCGGGATTCCAAGGGATCCCAGGCCAGTGCGCACACACAGGGAGAACTTCAGGCTGCAATGGATTTCCGAGAGGACACAAATGCTAATACTTGCAAAAATAGCATCTCTTTAAGGCTAAACATTCAGGAACTGAGTTTTTTATCATCTGGCACATCAGCTTGGATGTATCCTAAAAAGTGCTACTTCCCCATTCCCATTGACGCGTCCTCTGTGCTCCGCAAAGGGTTCGAACAGAGGGAGCTCTACCCAGATCTGAACAACATTTTATTAGTCTGGCAGCTTACATAAAGTACAAGTGAAAACGTTAGGGCTATCAATGAAATGATATTCCAACTTTTTATTTTTAAGAACGTATACTATTTTTTCACCCTCCAAACTAATTATGCTGATAGTTCAGACTGCAAAATACAGCTGTTTTCCTGACACCTTCAGGTTCAGCTATCTCCGAATGCTCTTCCACTGAACACTTCCCACACTTGTTTCAGTGGCAGCAGACTGCAAGCACAGAAAAATACCCACTTTAATTAACTTTTACTCCTTTCCAGGGGGTGTTAAAAGAAAACCAAGAGCTATTACAGAGACAAAGTGAATGAGCCTTCCAGGCAGTGAAGGCTATTACATTCAATTGTTTGGCAACACTTCTATTCAAGACTAACAATTTCAGAGACTTATGTTCTTAATAGAGCAGACTAAAACTCTTCTGATGAACAATTTTCCATCAGAAACTGCTGATTTTCTGGATCAAAACATTCTAGGGGAATGTTTATTCCACTAAAAGTTCTGATGGAAACCAGGCGGGCTAGCCAGAGGGCTGGCAGGCTGGCTTGGAAGGTTGCCCAGCAGCGAGCCAGGCTGGCGGGAGAGCAGGCGGCTGCCTGCCCAGCACCTCGCTGCCCGGTTTGCTCGGCCCCTTCCTCCATGAGGTTGGGCAGATTACGCCTGATAATGATATTTAGTATGAAATCAGTCAACATTTATAAGGATAAACCACAATATTTCAACCTTATCAAGAAGAAATACTCCAATTAGGTTGGGGTGAAAAGATATTCCTTTTTTTTTTTTTCCAGGAAAGTAGTTTAGAAATTTTCTTATGTGAGGAATATTTATATTTTTTTCCCAATTCAAACCAATATGAAAAAAAAGCAAATGAAACATTGGATTTTCTGTAAAATAGGAGCTGCAGTTCTGAACCATGTTGAGTTCTACACAAACAACTCCATATTCTAAACTAGATTCCATATAAAACTCTGGCATTTCTACACTAACAGGCAGAATTTGAAGACAGTTATTGCACAATATTACCCTTACTTTTCCAATAATTTAAGGAATTTATTAATTTGACAAAGCTTAAGGACTCACAAAAAAGGTTACTGTCTTTTCTTATTCATTGTGAACTGATACATTTTTTAAAAGTGATTTGTTATCTTTATAACTAACACAGGTTATGCTGTCAGGACTTGAAAAACACAAATCTAGACCAGGGGGTTCAAACTCCTTTGTTTCTAATGGCCCCCAACAGCAACTGGGCTACTTATTCCATGCCCAGAAGCCCACGTCTGGCATCAGTTGTCACCACATGCACAAACACAATGAACCATCTGCCAAAAATGAACTTTGCACACCATTTCTTGAGAGGAGTTACAGTTCTGGTGTTCAGCACCAGCGGAAGATGGTGGCCCCGTGCCGCGCACATCTCAGGTGTGCAGACTCTACAGCGCCACAAGGGACACCTCTATTACCTGCCAAAGGGTGTTTAACTGCGTTTACCAAAGCGATATCGCTGTGTTTAACTTAATAATATCCCTTATTTAACTATACGGGCAGGAACAAACTTCTATACTCAAAAATCCTGATCAAACTTTAAACTACAATATTTATAATTTAATAATAAATATAGCTATTCCTGAAAACCTTGTAGAAATTGTTCCTAGAATAACTGCACTTAAAAATTCCAGTGATGAATAAAAAGAGTTTACTCCATTATTGTTCACTTCTCTGCAAACTTTCAGGGAAAGTCTGCATTTTATTAATTTACTTTTACAATGCCGGAGCCATAGTGTTATGTGGGTTTTGGACATTCTCTCACATGAGAACTATTTCAGCTTTATTATGTTGTACAGGTGAGAGCCATAAGCAGAACATAACCAAGTGGATTCACAGATACGCTACCCAAGACACCTTCCACCACTGGCAAATATTTCTGCCAGAAATATAATGCTTTTTACCAGTTTGATACCACCGCCATCATCATCTCTCCAAACATTCAGCAGCAGTAGAAGCCTGCATTTAAAGAACTAAAAGTTGACTTAGAACTGGCAAAAAACTGTTCTGGTTTTGTTTTTTTTTTTCCTGTTCTCTTGTTTCCATAATCTTCAGAAGTCAATGTGATCTACGTTCACAGCATTTAAAAATAACTTTGCACTTACCAGATCTAGCATTTTTACTCCCTGCATTGCAAACGCTATATATAGCATGCACGAACTCACATTGGAAAGTAAAGGTGACACAAGCACAGTGACGACACAGGGCATATAGATTAGGGAGTATTTATAGGCTGCAAAAAGAAATACCTTGCCAATATTGCTTGACCCATGAGGCAAGGACAAAACTGAAATTTCTTTGCCTACACGTTACATACAGCCAGATCAACTGAAGTTTTTTCTACCCCTACAGTACCCAAACACCGTGGAAAAAACAAGATATATTGCTTATATGGTGGCTCATGCTATGAAAATTTTAGTATGTGCCACATACTAAAAAAGATCTGGAATAACAGAGAGGAAATACCTTCTTGAAAGTACCAAAATTGCAAGAAGTAGCGATGGTGATTCAGAGGGAATATTCACACAATTCAACTTAGAGCCCTACAAATAGCAACAGAAAGAACTCCTAAATTAGGTATTTTAAAACAGCAGGTAAAAAGGTAAATATTGACAGTTGATATCAAGTGAAGATGTATCACAAAACGCACCTCAGCTCTAAATCTTGCACTGTCAAACCCAGGAACCATTTGAAAAAGTTTATAATATCAGGGTCTCTAACAATGGTCCATAAATTCAAAAGCCTGTGCTTTTCCAACAGATTTCCAAGCAACATAAACTTTGACAGTTAACTTTGGTAAAAAGAGACCGTGATAACTCAATTAATTTGTTGAGTTACCTGAAAGATTAGACACCACTTGCTGTTTTAGAAGTGTGTATGATTTCTGCTCTGGTACATCATTAGTTAAAGCGCTACAGAGTCTGTAACTGTTGGGCACGACATGAATGAAACTAAATCCATCAGATTTAGCACCCAAGGCAGTCCGCAGGCCGTGCCAGTTATCTCAACTGAAACAATGGACTTTTGTGTCTAGAATTTTACTGATTAAGCTGCACAGGGAGCACTTGTGGGTTTCTGTTTTTTCTTAATCCAATATAAGTTTTACTGGCTCATTACTGCCAATTAGGAAAGACTTGACTTTAAAAATTTATTGAATGCTGATGAAGAACAACACAAACTCTTATGAAGGGCAGTATTAATTAGATGTCAGGCTCTGAGTAAACTCAGACAATGCATAGACAAGAGTACATATTCAAGTTTTCCATAAATTGTGTTATAGCCTCGTAGCCACAACCCAACGCTTGGCTGAGGCAGAATTTTAGTTAATCCAGAGTTTCAGGGCTCTTACCTGAAGATGTTTCAAGGAGCACATGGGGGACTCAAAGGCAGGAACCATCTACTTTTAAAAGCAGCCTCCAATCAAACCCAGTCCAAGAGTGACAAAAGGGACTTACTGACTGCTGTTCTGTTGCCTGAGTGAACTCACTAAGTGTTTTCAGACCGAGGTCCTAAAAGGCTATGACAGACCAACCAAGGCAGGTGCTGCATATATATCCCACATATATATGCTTCATCTGCACACAAACACACATCCCCAAATCCTAATTGGAAAAAAAAATAATTGCTAACTTAAAAAAGCAGTCCCAATGAGGTTAATGAACAAGAACTACACGTTTATCTAAGGGCAGTTTGCAAAATGAAATCCATGTACTGGTGTGCACTAAGAAGCTTCTTTCCTTTTCCCAACGTCATCCTCTGAACATTAGTGACAAGTAATATAAACTTTTCTGGCTACGTTAAAGGGCTTCTCAAAAGCAGACCACAATTTATACTAATATAGAGTGTATCTGCAGTGCAAATGCTAATGGGGACTTTCTATAATGTCCCATATTTCAGTCGGTAGCACAGGCTCAGGAATTTGCCATAGAACACAAACACTGTGGCTTAATGAATATGAGCCAGCAGAAGCTCATAACTCTTTTATTTGTGTTCTATCGTGAAACTGACTATCAACGTTTGTAAAATCCCCAGAAGCACAGCTACTAAGATGTATTTATTATCAAGCAGTGTTATCTGTTCCATAATTTAACACTGAAGCTGGATTTCTAATGGTAAACCCCACTTTTTCAGCAGTTGCCTCCTCCACCACAGCTTCCTCTAAAAAGGAATCTCTTTCTCTGAAGTGTCAGATGCCAAATCACAATTGGGATGAAAACTACCCTGACACACCCTGAAAAAAGAAAAGATTTAAATAACCCTACTTAAAGATTTCTTATCTACATAAAAAATACATATGGGTTGAAAAACCATATGTGTACATACAAATCTTTATATCCAACATAAGTCCTTCTGGCAGGTGCTCCAGATCTCCAAGGAAAAGACTTTCTAATATTGAAACGTGAAGGTAGAGAACGTCAGGGGGGCTGAACAAAATGGGCTGTCAAAAGTAGGGATTAAACTGACCTCAAACGCATGGCAGTGGGGAAAGGCTGGTTACCTTGAACATTTCTAGGTTTGCACTTTTTTTTTTTCCTTCTCTTTAAAGCAACGACTTTTTCATTGTGTAGGTAGCTGGAAATTCAAAAAAGCCCATCAGAAATAATCTCCTACCACTGTCTGCGGCAGCCCCCAAGCTCTGGCTGCAGAGCTGGTTGTCCCCCCCCGGAACTTGTCCTCAGAGGCTCCGGGCAGGCTGTAAATAGTAAGAGCAATATTCTCCTCCAAACCAGTTTTAGCTTCAAAAATTCCCACAGCTCCCTGGCTACTTTCTGCCTAATCTGTACCCTGTGTCAAACCAGCGATTCAACTCATACCTCCCAGGGTACAGGAGAAATCCTGGTGTAAAAATCAGTGAAGGATATGCATTTCTAAGGAGTTTTGTATTAAGAAGGAAAAAAATTGTCATCCGTTAAGCCATCCCTTGATCAATTTATTCTCCAAGCACTTCGAGTAAATTTATCTGACCTTCTCGTTAATTTTGTCAAACAATAATTTTGTATGACAATGGCTTTGCTGCTCTTTTTATTTCATTCTCTGGAGTCAAATCTTGTGATCTCCACACAGAAGAGTCTCATATGGGATTCTGAGAGTGTTTGTCCGTACAAGCATTCCAGAATTTTACCCAAAATAAAAGAAAAAGCATCACAAACATTACCATAGAAACAAACTACCACAGACATAGTTATTAAGGAGAATGAAAAGGAAAAGCTAATTTTAAAGACAACTCACAGTCTTCAGTCTGTTTAACAGCCACAATGCTAACAGAATAGAAACAGATTTTATTAAGCACTGAACAAACGATCAAAATAATATTACCATGCTCTTCATTTAAACAGGGGCAACTGTAATTGATACGAAGATCAAATAAAGAGCCTGATTCTGCAACCTTCCTAGACCTTCAGTAACATCCTCCTGCTTAAATTCATCACATCATTTCACAGCAGCCTCTGCTTTCCTGTTGCCTACGATTTTCTCCAAGGCGTCCTCTCCATACAGTGGCGATGAAAACGTGAGCACAATAAGTCACTAGGATGAGGGGCAACAGACCTTATCTAGAAGTTATTTTTCAACAACGCAACACTGTGCTCTCTTCGGTTTAATCTCCTTTTATATATAAAAAAAATACTACTTTCCTCAAGAAAAAGAAACAACCCTTACAACATAATTGTCTCAGACACAGAAGTGTCTAAATTAAGGACACAGTAACGGTGATGAAGGTTTGTCCTTCCCTCTCGCAGCTTGTTATTCCTATCTGCAGCTTCACAGAAAAAATAGCTCGAAGTAAGAACTAAAAGGAAGATGGTCTAAAATAAAAGGAAGGAAGGTCTTCAGGACTCCAAAAATTCATCCTAATAATGAACTTGCCACTGAGCCCTTCTGCAAATTCCAGAAACCCCCACACCACACTCCTCTGCAGAATTTTTTTTTTTCATGTCCTGCTATTGACCTTGAAATGCACGTGCTGATAAATTATTTCCAAACCCATTAAATGATGATTTTTTTTCTTAGAGCTGGGCCTTGAAAACCTGAATTTTCACACCAAACTATAATCTTGGTGACACTAGGATAACATATCAAAAAAACCCAAAATACAAAACAAACCCAAGACAGAGAAATGTTTTACATTTACTCTTATTTGCACCAATTTTAACCCGGGAATTAATATTTTAAAGAGTCTTTAATGTGTCAGGAAGTTCGGTTGTGGATTGTATTTATCTGAATGCATTCTATAGATTTACCATGTCTTAAGTATTAGATTACTTCAAATACTTAGCAAAAAACATTGAATTGCTCAATAACAGCACAACTGAAAATACAAGTCTCAGTGATTTAGCAGCTCTGGTGGACTGAATCTTTCTGTTCTCCCACTGCTGACCATCTATACGTATTCTTCAGCGTTATCACCAGATAAAGGATCGGTATTCATTGCACAATAAAACTTGTCAGATCTTTGGTCGTGCTTGAATTTCAGCAGACTACTGCAGATACTAGTCGTCTGACAGAGGAACTGCTCATTGACGGGGTAATTTTTTAGATAATTACAGCATGGGTTACCGAGATCATACATAGGCTGTATTAAATAAATCCCTCTCTTGGCAGATGGGCTGCTGACTGCTCTCTTCTGAAGCTGAAAGGGCGAGCTCTGGACCCCTTGCTGGCGACGGCTTTGCCCTCTCCCCAGCCCGTGGCGTGGCAAAGCTGCCCAAAGCAGCACCTCGGCACCAGCCCCTTTGAGAAAGGCGAAGACAGGGGGAAGGAGGGAGAGACACGTTTGAGACCAAAAATTCAACTAGCAAGAACAGATAAAAATGTAAGTATCAATTTCAAGGCCTGCTCTTCACAAACTAGACAGTCCTCCAACATAACTCTGCTGATTGTGCCTTAACTCCCACTGAAGTCAGGGCTTCAGACAGCGCTGCCTTCGATGCTTCACACGCTCTCCAGTAAAAAAAGAAAGTGGGGAAAGCGAACATGAAAAAAGCAGCTTACTGATTCCTCTACAGAC
This sequence comes from Xenus cinereus, assembly GCA_025774025.1. Taxonomy (NCBI): domain Eukaryota; kingdom Metazoa; phylum Chordata; class Aves; order Charadriiformes; family Scolopacidae; genus Xenus; species Xenus cinereus. The sequence goes on along the minus strand of JAOXJK010000062.1, from coordinate 37,153,998 downwards.
TGCCAATGAATTTTTAATGTCTAAATTTGGAGTTTGTTCTCTATGCTGCAGAGCTCTCCCCACACTCACCTTTAAAAAAAAAAAAAAAAAAACCAAAGAGGAAACAGAATTATATTACTATTTCCTAAGACTTTAAATTATAGAAGAAACCTCTTTCACTTCAAAGTTTTAGGAACGCATATTATATTTCGAACAAAACCCTCAGATTTTACACCATTCCTTCTCATTTATGTTGTCAGATGCACCGTGGCATTAGGCTTAAAAGCTAGACAGCATTTCTGCTCCAAAGGCAGCATAGCAAACAAGAAAAACAATTAAATTTTCTATGTTTACAAGTGAAAGTCTGCTGTAAATAACCATGTCAAGTAGATCGTGCTGTGGGAAGGTGGGATCAGAATATCGATAAGCACTGACTGTGAGAAGGAAGGAATAGCGATCAGCAACAGGCTACAGAAGGCAGAGCTGAAACAAGAAAAAGAAATAGATTTTGCCAAGCTGTGGGATAAAGAAAAATAAGGGGGAAAAAAGTAATAAAAAGTAAAAAAATCCCAGTAAACCGGATTGGGGGTGGTAGAAGGTGATGGGGCAAGAGAACAGATCACAATTCTGTGTTTTTCCTGCTGTTCTGCATTTACTACAGATCTTTTTGATCTTTCTTCAAATATTTGATCTCATTTGCAGTAGACTGGTTTCACGCTGCCAGCACTGAATCTGGAATACCCAGACTGAAGGAACTTCCAGCTCTATCAAGCCTTTTAATCCACAATGGGAGAAAAATGACGCGTATGACTGCCTGCAAGACTTGAGAAACAAAGCAAACCAAGACCATGTCTACTTTTTGCCACAAACTGCTGAATATCTCTCACGGGACTGAGCGGTATTTCCTCCTTAGGCTACTAATCCAAAGAGATTTCTTTTTCTCCGGCCATACCCAAAGCTCAAAAGCGTGCTAACCTGCCGGTATCTACCACTCCAGAAGTGAGACTGTATCAAAGTTCTTTGAAGTCCTTAAGGAGAAAATCCCCAACACAGTCAACCCAGTCTTTCTGATGTTCTCTCATTTCTCCCTCGAGTGTCCTCTCTTCATCGGAGAGAGCATCTCATCAGCGAGGAGCGTGGCCTTATGAAGGGTAAGGAAACTAAAAAGTAATAGGAAATAATGCCAAAGAGGAGGCAGACTGCAAGGGTTCTACTTTGTTAGCCTAGTCTGGCATTTAGAGATAATACAATCATACAAACAGTAACATTCATTACTAAATGTTTTGTCCATAGACTCATTTAAAATAATCACATTTTGCCTTTTTTTTTTTAATACTCATAAGAGCTTTCATATAAAAAACCCTCCAGTTCTACTCAAATCTTACACTGTCTGATAAAAAGCTCTCACCATGAGGAAGAGCTGGCCATAGCTCATTCTCTAATCATTGCCTGGCATTAAGAGTTACGAGAAATCAATTATAATCACTATTAAATAAGGGGGTCATTATCAATATGCCAGTGGCCATGACAGAAAAGTGTGTTAAGAGCACAATCACTAAATATAATTTCATATGGATATCTCTTCTGTGATCTGTATAAATGTGGGAAGCTGAAGGAGGAAGGAAAATGATCGCTACGTGAAAGACTACAAGAATGAATAAAAGCTAAGTTGATTTAACAATGCCTAATATGACAGCATCCCTGCAATTAAGATATTCTCCATAAATAAAGAGGAAAGATCACTGGAAGCTACGCAATCATTTTGATAAGCTTACAAATCAAAATAATCCAGCAATTTTGATGTCAAGAATTAAACATCAAATGGCAGCATCTGAAGCATCACACCACATTGGCTGGCTGGGCTTCACTGAAGAGTCTCATTTAGACCATTTAAACTTGCTTTTTCTTTTCCTAAAGCTTCACTAAAATAGATATTATGTATTATAATCCCTCTGCGTGTATACGGGCATACATGTCATGCACACAAACACATATATCAACTGCTACTGAACAAAAACGGTGACTGAAAAACACAAAACAGGCCTGGCTTTTTACACTGCCCTCGCCTCGTACTGCTTCTACCCATTCACAACAGAAATCCATTTCATTTCACTGGTAAATTCAGTTTTATTCATCCTACTGCTCACAAAAACCTTAAGAAGCGGTCATTCCAGAATATAAAATTATGCCATGTGCCAACAGTAGCAACATTACTAAACTAAATTAGTTTATTTTAGTAAGCTTTAGACTTTCACTGATATGCTAATATAAATCTGAAGTCTTAAACCTGTCTCCATTCAAGAATGCGTCTTCACAACAATGAAAATCAAGGAATTCTAAAGAAATCAAAAACTCAAGGGCTTTATTTCACTTCAACTTTTATTTCTGACATGGTGTTCTGAAATGTTGCCGGGATTTTTGAGTTTGGGTTCTCTGGTTTGGGTTGGGTTTTTTGGTTTTGTTTTCAGACTTCAAACAGATAATGAGCTCAGCAACTAGGAAAAAAAAAAGTCACAAATTTTAAGGAACATTCAGTTCCTCTGTAAATGTGCATTGGCTGACCAACAGATACCATGAGATAGCCTAGAGAACAATGGTGAGTCCTTTTTCTTCCAGCAGACCACCACAATAAGTATTTTTCTTCAGTACCATGTGCTGTTCACCCTCCTCTTGGTGTGACCCTGATGTGACAGCTAAAACACGCATAGCTCCTTCTCAAACTTATCTGCACCACTTTCCCAAACCTCCTCTCTGGAACGAACTCACAGTTCACGAGAACCTGAAGGTACTTTCTCACACTCCTGAACGACAGGAATACTTCCCGCAGTTCTGCCACCAGACTCCTACGTACATTCTTGATGTTACAGTCTTGAGATACAACTTCATTTGTAGAAGAAACCACCCTCAAAAGACGGCAATTTAATTGCAAATAGCAGCAACTGTAGTGCCAAACGTCTTCTAAGAAAAGCAGGATTGAACCAACAGATGCTGTCCTTCTATTTGAATCCTGGCTCTTGAACAATTAGGATCTTAAAGGACTAATTCTTACAAGCTCCTCCTGCACAAAGAAACAGCAAAATACTTCTGTGCTCATTTGAATCTCAAAATGGAAGCATATTTGTTTATATTCTGCAAATGAACGTTCCATCCTTAGTACCCGACAACCGCTGCAGCAGATTAAATACTCTGTGCAACACGATGTACCTGCGTTTGGAGTCAGCAGAGAGGATACAGGGGAGAGAGCGCTGCAGGACGCAGTGACAGCCAGACCTAAAGCACTTTGTTTATTTGCATTTCTTTCCAGCCATCTGTATCTTTTCTTTACAGAGTAGAAGTATTGTCTCATTTGCCCTTGACGAGATATAAATTAAGAAATGCTGCTAACACACGGTCTTTTTAAACAATTGCAGAGATTCTCATTTCAAAGGACTTTTTAAAACCATTCTCCCTTACCAAACATTAGCATATGCTTCCTAAGTGCTCCTGAAACAAAATTTGTACCGCTACGCTCACCCAACGTCATTCTGTCTCCAGCAGCCAGTATCAGCTGCCTCGGTGTTCAGACTTGAATCAGAATTTCCTTCCTGCAAATGTTTTCTCTCTAGGGTATATAATTTTACCTCTCAGTCCTCCTGAAAATTATAAGGCAATCTAAAACCATCCTCCACTCCTGTTCCTCATATGAACATATCTTTTTCACCAGCCCTCCTTCCAAAAAAGAAAATCAGCATTAATTCAATAAACAGGTGAAAACAAAATTCCTGGTTACTTCTCAGTAAGTACAAAGTTCAATTTTTAATCAATCTTAAAAAGTAGTATTACTTTTAATATGTTCAATAAGAGCAATGAATTAGCACAACAAAAATGAAGGCGTTACATACAGATTATACATTATATTCTTTTACTATTTTTTTAACGAGCTCTACTTAATAACAGTAAATCTTGAAACGTTATTGCGTCTCCTGACCTTGAAACCCGCAGTGTCTGTCATGGCCTTGCTGTTAGAACCACCATCTCTACAAGCACGTGCGGTCTTGTATTTAACGAAATCAACTGATCAGTGCAGTGTTGCCAACCATTTTGTTTTTAGAATTACCTAGTGTTTCATGCTCCCAGTATCAAGCTGGATTGATTAAATGAAGGTATCCATATTCATAATGTTACTTTACAAGGCAGGGATAAAACCAGACACTTACATATTTTCAGACCAACCTCTATTCAACTGAAATTCCTAGAATGGCTTGTGTTGGCTTGAATTAAACTTTTATTTCCCCATAAGCTCTGGTTAGGAGAGATTTTGTTTTCATATATTGCAGAATTATGCACCTATAATTACTTTAAAAACTTACATAAATAGGCTTAATTTCAGAGTCTCACAAGAAAACAAGAGCACATTATTTAATACACAGTTCAGCAATAAATGGAGGTGAGCACAGATTCTGCTAATACTATTTAGCATTCTGACAATTCTGTAAGAAAACAGGATACTCACTTAAAACAGGCAATGCTCCTTGGTTTTTTTTGTGCCAAGCATCACAATGGAATGGATCTGCTACAATAAAGGCAATGCTGAGCAGAGATTCTCCCCCAAATTTAGGTTTAATGGTACTTGAGTGATTGAAATGGTTTGATGGTTGGACTAGATGATCTGAACCTGGGCAATTCTATGATTCCATGAAAAAAGCAGCCGTGCTATTGAACAGGAATAAAAGCTGGGGCAGGAGGGGGGAGAAACAGCTAATAAGTACAAGAATAACTAAGACAATAGCCGTTTGGGAACAGAAAATCATATTTCTTCAGAAGCAAAGTGATTTTCTGCTGTAGATTTAACCCGGATGGGAGAGTTAAGCAAGACTTAGACTTAATAATCGAGAGTCTTTCCCCGGGATAACGAGTCACGGAGTCTCACCAGCACAGGGCACGTGAGCCGTTCCCCGGTATCTCCCATTCATGCCTTTGAATCCCTCATGTAAAGCAGCCACGTAAAATCCCATCCCGTCAATCCATCACAACAGCTCCTGCAGTGCCTGAACCACTCCACTTCGACACGTTGCGATGGCCGTATTGATCAGTGACAAAACTTTGCGAGGACAGTCAGCAGAACGCAGCAAACCTACATCAAATCAGCAGAACCACTTGTGATCCAGGGGAAAGATCCCCATTGAGCCCGTTTTGCAACTAATAAGGCCTTGTGGGAGTGAGACTTCTCATCTTTAATTTCATGCTTATGTAATGTATAAACATACCAAATTCTTTCATTCATGGTGGGAATCTGCTCCCTCAGCAACATGTACATTTCTTCAATATCAGGATTGGAATATTGAATTTATCTTCAAACACTGTTTTTCTAAAGTAGCCGTATTACAAATACCATCAACGTCTGAAATGTTTAATTACCATCACACTGATCCGTAAAATCAATGGAATACCAAGGCTTCAGTTCAAACACGTTGGCACAGCAGGTGAAAAATTTTATGCCAAACTTGACTCATGAACAGGGCTTATTTTTAAGAACATCACAAAAGGCAGAATAAAGATATGAGAGCTCCAGGTCTGTTCAAATTTCAACGTGTACATTTGAGAGTCTGCAGTTCTCCAGATGAGCGCACACAAACAAGCCCAGAACACGAGGATTCTACCACACTTCATACGTGCCCACTCACACACACCAAACATCTCTTGCTTTAATGATAATGAGCTCAGTTCTACAGCTTACAGTTATTCCACAAAAAATTAAGCAAGGCACCATACAGAGCGAACAACTGGTCACCTTGCTAGGAAAGGAAATGTCTAAACCTTTGCTGTTTCTAATCTAGTTTCACTATTCTGCTGTTGAAAAAAACAGTTTTCATTTTTGTAATTTTAGTCCAGATGGATCACAGGCTTGGATAACAAAATAAAACCGGTTAATCAACTTTCATGCCATATTTATGCTCCAACAGGGAGATTTGACTGTGGTCTGCAGTTTTCCAGTGCATACTGTGGAATACAGCCAGTGCTTTATGTACCCTTAAAATTGCAAGCTGCAGCCCCCTTTGCTGTCACTGACCCTAAGCTGCTACTAACAACAATCTCGTCTTTGCCAAACATTGACTTAGTTAAATTTAATTCAAAAAAAGCATAACACCCCTCCAGCAAGCAGAATTGTATTTCACTCATGAAATTCATGACTCCTCAGTCTTACTGGTTATCTTGGGTCAGAGAACCCAGTTAAAAGTCAAGAAACATGCACTTCCTAATTAATTTGTTACAGCATTACTATCCCCATTCTTAATGCAAGGTTTTGGCCGAATAAAGAAAATCCCTTTTACAGACACTGTGATGTAACTGTATCATATTTTGGTTTTCCTGGAGTTATTTTCCCCAGTTTGCTGAAGGACTTGTATGGAAAAAACTGTCGAAAGCTGGAATAGCATTCTGTGCTTTATAAATCACTTGCAGACATTTATGGCAGCAAGTAACTTAGTAATTAAAATCAAATTCTATGGCTGTTCAGAAAAGTCAAGACTCCGATAGCAGACAACAATTAACAGCAGATAGTTGAACCATACCAATTACATATAGCTTGCAATTAACATTATTACTCATAAATTATAATGTCTAATGTGTTTTGCCTAACACGACCAAGAAGCAGAAGAGTGGGAAATGACTCATATTTCAGCAACTGGCTTTACTGCTCCACCATCACTTAAGCACTGGAATCCAGCCAGTTCACCCCAAACTACGAGGGCGATACCAGTGGGCTTTGACCAGTGCATTCAATTAAAGTTTGCCCTGAACAGCTCATTTCTCCTACACATGAAACCTGGAAAACAAGCAGTTATCTCTCATTGGGCTTGGGGTTTTTTGGGGTTGGTTTTGGGGTTTTGTTTGCAGGATTTTTTGTGTGTTTTTGTTGGGGTTTTGTGTGGTTGGTTGGTTGGTCGGTCTGATTTGTGCTACACTACATCTAAAAAAAACCCAAGTTCCTATGGAGATTATATGTAGTATGTAACTCCTATGTTATTTAAATTAATAAAATTAGAATATTTGAATGCTTAACGTGATACAAAAATATGCTTTGTTTATCGTAAAATACTTTATTTCATTGGCTTGAAACACAGAGAAAATGGATACCTGTCACAGTAGGCACTGCAGTTTTTTCCTCACGGTAAGAAACATTTTGCTATTCCCAATGATAAAAAATAAAACTAAAATCTTATTTATAGTTTAAAAGTAGTTGTAACATAGGAGGCTATAAATTTATCAGCAAAGCAGGACTAAGTATTATCTGCAGGTGCCCTGGATTAGTTTCATTTTAGGAGAATGGGAAAAAAAAAACCTACAACCATGGAGTGGAGAAATCATTTGAATTGGCTCAAAATTTGGAAATATTACAGGGAGTCCAAGCACCTATATACAAATAGCTTAAACCCCTTCTTTCCTACAATTGCAGTTCCTGAAATTTCAATTTTCCTGCTCTTTTCCTTCCTCCATGATTCTTTTATGTTTATCTTTTTCAAGGCAACTGAAGCCAGGTCATAGTCTCTCAACAGCTAATCTGAAATTTATACTATTTTATTGTCACAATTAATTTTGGTCTCTCAGTTTTCAAGAAGCTGTTCATACCAAAACAGTTATTTTTATAATCCTATGACATTTATTTTGTTACATTATGTTTGGATTTAATATTTTTAAGTACAATTGAATTAATATGTCAATAATGCCTTTTAAAAAAAAAATCTTAATTGAAAAATATTGTTTCTTATTGAATAAACTGCACTAAGCTGCTTTAAATTTAGTTTATCATCATGTCAGCCAAGGCAAGCAATATCTAATTATTCTCTAAAATAATAAAACTATGCTGACCTCTTAAAAACCATTCCACACTGTGTTTTCATTCCTTCCATAACAATGCACTCAAACACTGCAGCAACAATTACAAACACATCTGGGATTTAGTCGCAGAAACTGCCCTGCCACCTCTGCGAGGGGCCAGGCCTGAAGCGCAGGTCCAGAACCGACTAATGAGATGCAGAAATATGCAAGTTGGTCGTGTACCAGTAACATGAAGGAGTTTAAGTCATTTACCTTCCTTATATGGTAAATAAGTACGGGGAAAAATCACCACCTTGCTGATGTGCCCACCTCATTACTGGCACTCAAGTTGACATGGTATTTATAACTGCTACACTGAGGCACTTTTGGGACAGTAATATGATGTCTAAATCCTCTGACACAAGCAAGAACTAAAGAAAGCTTCAAAAGGATGAAAGTAATGTCAATTTAATCAAGGAGAAAGGTCTGCTTTGCAAAAATATTGTACTGAGCCAAGAGGTGATTTGTTCAAAACAGCACAGCCTCGGATACGACAGAGCGGGCTGAAGACGTAAGCCCTGATCTCCCGGGTTTAACGGCGACCTCAGAGAAAGATGCACAAATCCCCGTCACAAACAGTGAAAATCGCCCGCTTCAGCATGTTTTTGCGATTAGCTAATGACCAAAATAAGAACACTAATCATGAATTTGTTATTAAAACAAAATGTGGTTTTGCCAGAGTTTGAGTGATGCCGCTAGAGCAAATGAGACACTCCTGCACGTGGAGCCATGCTTGTGTTTCAGAGCGTGTAGGCCACAGCAAGCCAGCTCCAGACAGGAACAGAACTCATCAACATTTCCTCACATCTTACCTTCCTCCCCAGCCTCGTTGCTCTCCTTTGCCGTCTCACTGCCCACCTCTGCTTGTCTTTTGTTCTCTGTAGTGGTGTTCCACCCTTCTTCCATGTCTCTCCCCTTAAAAACAGAAGAAAAAAAAAAAGACTATCAGTCTTTTATAATTGAAAACATGCTATTTTTAGATCATTGCAGGAGCTACAAGGAGCTTTTGTCTTAACAGTTGCGATAGTTCCTTGCACTGAAGAAGCTCAATTTGTGCAAACCCAGCACAAGGCTCTAACCCCAGTGGGCACCTAAATATTATTAGCGTGCACAGCAGCATAATTGGGGTTCAATAAGGATTCCCCTCCAACTGCAAAAGTAAATTCATTGGACTTATCCTTGTCTGCGAAAGCTAAAAAGATCCAGTGTATCCTCCTTTTGGAAGCCTTTTTGCTCAGTGTTCAATAGCGAGGAGCTCGTGAGAGACTTCCAATTCCAGACCAAGAGTATTTCCAAGACTAGGATTTGCAGCAAAGTTCACCTTTTGATGCAGGCAGGAATCCTGTCACTTTTCATTTCTTACTGATCCATTAATACTAAGAAATCCCATTCGAAATAACAGAAGACTCTGCCTTGCAAAAACCTGTTCTCTTATGCTCCAATGTCCTCATTTCCACAACTGCCTCATTAAATCATTTCCCAACAAATTCTTTACAACCTTCCTGCAGTAAGATTTCTCTGTTCCTCTAGAAAGAAAACTCCAGGATCTAACTAATATTGATACAGAATGAGAAATACTGGTTTTTTAAAGCTTCAGTAGAGTTTCAGCAATGGAGTACGTTTGCTGCCGAAGTTTCTGCCACGAGCAGGGGGAGTACGACTACCCCTGGTGCCACACGCATGGGATTGTTACGGCTGGAGAAGGGCACAGGATATTAAATCTGGCACCACAGAAAACCAAAAGCCTTATCTACACACCTCAGTGGAATAAGCAATCTTCCTTCTGCTAAGAAAATCACTTTTCTAGAATTAGACCAATAAGATATATCTTAACTTTAGTATTGTGTATATTTTAAACTCACATTGCTTTCATCTTTTCTTTGCTTTTTTAATTATTTTTGCTGAGATATTTCCATAATCATACAGAATAGAATATACTTCGTGCACCTGAATGGTAAGGGAGAGTTCCAGCGCTTACTAAATCACATGTACATAAGGGACTCTTGACTTTGTAAAATGAAAAAAAAATTAATACTGTAATTTTACAGGTGTTTCTTCAGTGATCCTTTATCAGCTTTGTAGTGTATAACTAGATTCACCAACAAATTAAAACCTTAACTCATATACCCAGGTTTCATTATAAAAACTATTTAAAGTACCTGGATACACGCTATTAAGGGTTGTTTCTCCTCCTCCTGTCTGAGAAAAGGATCAATTAAAAAAAAAGTAGCCATACAAGTGGGAAAGCTAAGGTTTTTTAAAGCGTGGTTCTCACAAGAATATGATATTAAGCCAAACAACACTACAGGTACAGTGTCTTAAGATATTCTCTAAGAGTCCAGGTGCCAGAATTTCCACTGAAATCAGAGGAACTCTGCTATAGGTTCCAACTAGCTTCAGGACTGAACTTTATCTTGGCAACAAGCATATTGCAGGGGCATAACACCAAACAGGAGGCTGACCTTACTCATCTGAGCACCAAAAATACAACAGCTCAGCGTCCGGAGCGGGAACGGATGCACCGGCACACAAACAGAACTCTGAAAAGCATCGCTGTTCACTTAAGCAGGTTTAGCAGCTCACATAAGAAGAAAGAATTAGAACCAGAAAAGAATACAGGCCTCCCCACTGCCGAGGACCAGCCACAACACTCCAGGTGGTTTATAAAGCAGGGGAATTCATAATTAAACATCTCATAAGAAGGAGAATTAGTGGAGAAATGCTGAGACGCGTCTTAAAAATCCCATACCTCTCTAGAAGCTAAATATTTTATTTTGGGATGCATCAAAGTAATTATTTTCAAAACAAGAGTCATAATTGTGTCAGAACTTTTTTTCACAAAACAATGGTGATAATAATGAAAGTATCAATTCCCTTTTATTAAATAACTCTGGATAAATGCAGAGTGCATAATATTCACATTCAATTTCCAACAACCTCCCAACTCTAAGGCAGCGTGTAGCAGACTGTGCAGTCACTGGAGTAGCTACTACTCAGGTTCTGATGCCGAATACTCTGCTATTTTACGTAAGTATTTATTGCATTCAATAATTACTGTGAACCAAGTTACTAACGGGAATGTTCTCCCTGCCATATCCAACCTCCAGCTGACCAGCAAGCTTCTGCATAACACAAACCAGCTGCCAGTGGGTCGTACGGAGCCACGCACCAACCCAGCTCCACAGATCATCTTTTCCTAGAGGAATATGTCAATATTAATAAACCAAAGAATTTCAACTATTTATAACCACTTACTGTCTAAAATGGTTTCAATAAAAATCATGTTGTTTAAGTCAGTGGTTTAAATAAAATAGATTTCACTGATGCTGTTAAAGCTGTCTCTAAGTCACACAAGACATTTCCCAGAGACTGCACTTTTCAGCATGGGCTCTCTACTGGCACAGCCCACATTGGACACGGTGACATTAACAGCCAAGTACAAATTTGAATGGCACGCTCCTTCTAAAGAAACCAAAGAGCTTTGCATAACCCATAAGTGTAGTCTCTACTTATGAAGAAACTAAAATTTAAGACATTTAAGTGCCAAGCAAAACACAACCCATACACTTTCTCCTAAACATACCTTGTGTATCTTTATAACTTGTGCTCAAACAAAAGGACATTGTACCCCCGCGGGAGGTGACACCAGGCCTGGGTTTTTAAACCAGCAGCATCACAAACTCCTTCCACGCCTCATGGGGAGCCATGTCCAATCTCCCTTAAGCACAGGGATGGAGTCCCTCTGACTATTCAATAGATTATTCTTCCACTAGGGTCAGGCTATGAATGATTTCTTAATATTTTTCTTTCACCTATTTGTTCAGATGTGGCAGTGGGGGAAGGTAAGGGAATTCTATTTTCACTAGAAGAAAGCTATTTTAAGTAGTATAGTAGAATCACCAAGATTCAACCATGTAATTTTATTAATATTTTTAACATCCGACTGTATTCTGTTCATTCCTGTTCTCAACTCAATTAAAAAACAAGAAGAACAAAAGGCAGAAGGATAAAGAGCTTCAAAACAGGAGTCTCCCTGTGGCACGGCATCAATTCTCTTACCTCTGTAAGAAAACTTACAGAACAAATCTCAAAATACGTGATATCATTTTCTCTTCCGTTCTTTTTTATTTTTATTATTTTTGTGTTAGCTGAAGAGCTAACCTTAAAATAGGTACTTTAAGAAAGATGCACCTTGGTGTGTGCTTCTAGCTCCATAATGGAGCACAGATTTTCTTGTGTCTGGATTGTTAATGATCATGGTAGTACTGCTAACACCAAGTACATACAGCAATGCTTGGGAGGCAGGTCTGCTCAGGAGATATTTAATGCATGGAGAATTTCTACATGTGGAGAAAGAGTCATTAAAAGAGGGTCTAAGTCCCAATACCAGAACTATAAATAACGTACTTCATTTGTTTCAAAGGGATTAGTCATATGAATAAAGCCTAAAACATCTAACTTCACAGAGCTTCTAAAATACTTGGAAACTCTGATCAGTAAAAATAATATTGTGGGTAATCAAACATCCTCTCAGTATTTTCTTATTTTTCATTCATAGATGGGATTTATTAGGGAACTTCTTTATTCAGAAGATTGCTCAGTAACTTAAAAGATTTCAGAAATAAACTCACACAAAAACCCCCACACTTTAGTATGGAATGAGCAGTGTTCTCAAAAGCAGACATTCTACTTACATTAGCTATGAAGCAAAACGAAAAGTATTGGCTTTCTGTTCTTATGAAATGCCCACAACTATGCATGAATGAAAAAATCATGTCTCAATTCCACACGCTTCCAAACCTCCCAGTGCAAGCATTTGCTAATTTGGATATTTGAAAGTAGAAAGTGACTATAAATTATCTGAAAACTGGTTTTAGGAGCACCCACTTGCTAAGATTTTTGTGTTTTGTAACAGTAGCCTCATTTATTAGAGAACATACCTGACAATGCAGTGTAGTTCATGTGGCGCTCGGGATAATTCTGTAATAGAAATCAGCTGCTGTGATTTCCTGCAGAAAGCATGATTCATTCTGGACCAAAACCAACTTAAATACTTTCTGCTTTCAGTTAAAAGTTGGAGATTTCTGGCACGAGATGTTAAAATTGATTAGTAGATTGTTTTGGTGCACTTTTAACCCTTCTCTGCAAACCAAAAAGCCCCGAAAACTCAAGATGCCACCTACAAACTTGGTTAAATCTAATAAAAAAAGTAAGACCATCCGCAATGGAGCTTTAATAGCGAAGTTTATATTTTATTGAAGGTCCCAACGCTTAGAAGTTGTGGACTCCTATAAATGGCAAAATATACACTAGAAAATTTAACTAGTACTCAGCTACAGAGAGGTTATTTTATTCAGCCAAAAGCAAAAAGACAAAACGTAATTATTTGGCAAGGATTGCACTTCATTTTTACCTTATGGTACCGAATGTTAGTTAAAATGTTTTAAGACTCATATTCACCAGATTGCTTTTGAAAGCCAGCTATATAGCAGCATGAAACCTTTATATTTTTACACTCAGTCAATATTTAGCATTCAATCTGAGGATCTCACACCCCCAACACTTGTAAACTAGATATTAAAAACTCTTCCCTGCTCAAAATCCAATTAAAAACTTGGGATCTCCTCCTCCAACTCCCAGGAGGAAACATGGAGAGGAAGGTGCCATGAACCCCTCAAAATCTGTCCCTATTGTTACAGGGACTGTGAGCAGTTTTGCAAGTGGTTCCTCTAAAACATTATTCCCACGTAAGAGATAAAGAACAAACAAATGGACTTTGTGAAGATGAAAGTCCATAGAAGAAAGCAAATGAGATAGAAAGAGACGGTTTTGCTAGTAGGTCTCTTACCTTGATTTCTGGGTGTGGTTTTATTCATCTTTGCTAAAACTTCCTTCATAGCAAATAAACACATTCTATTTTTTCAGATTTCCACAGAAATACCCGTGTAATCTCCATCTCCCAAACTGTCATCTACTAAGGACTTCACCCCTACAAGCTGAAAATAGCTACTACACATTGGAAGAATTATTTAATTTTTCACGTAGAACTTTCTGGTTTTCTACACTATGTCCCCTTTGATTACTTAAAAAATATATTATCTTTTTCAACATTTCTGTTTCTTTTTAGTACCAAAGGAAGCTGAAATCCAGGAATTAGTAGGAAAAGATTTCTGTTCTTGTACGAGCATCAGTGCAGCCACAGGTTCCAGCTACAGCCCTACTGCTTTTATTGTTCACATTTGAGTAAAAAATAAATATTATATTCTCCTTATTTGTAGTTGGCAAATCTCTTCTGAAATTTGGAGCCATGCTGATGCGGAAGGAAACAAAAGCACTGTAAGATTATTGTAAATAGACTCTGATCTCTGATTTGTGAGACGGTTCTCTCAGGTTTCAGAACTATAATTTAACCCATTGGACTCAATAAACTTTCAGTAGGATTACATTACAATGAAGAAGTAAAAATACACATGATTTGATGGAGATATTCCATCTTTAGAGTCTTTGTGTCATTCTCTGTAGCATTTAAAATATACATTATTGGAAAAATTAGATTTTGTTTTTAGTAACAATACACTAATATATAAAACACTATAGATGTTTAAAGAGTATTTAGAACTTTTAAAATACAACAAAGTCAAAAGAAATAATATCTTCTTATATAAAGTAAGCCAAAGCTAACTTTTTTTGCATCTTCTCTGCTATAGATATGCCCTGGATCCTTCTGGATTTGATCAAACAGCAAAAATTTATAAGAAAACATTCGGATTTGTGCTTTTTGAGTTTCACAAAATTAAAATCCCATCTTTAAAATGTATCAATACCACTCAAAATATTATTTATAGTGCCTTTAAGAAACTTTTAATGGCAAACTTACACGTTATATATAAGTTCACTGTTTGCAAATTATGTTTGGGGTTGTCATGCCCTTGTCAAAATCTGGTATTCCTAATTTCAAGTGAGTACCCATAGTCTACAGGAGTTTCTCAATAAAACAAACTTTTGATAATCATCAAGGTCTTCCCATTTCAACCTCCAAAACCCCAACACGTTTCTAAAACTGGCAAGAATTACAAAAAATGGCCTTGAAAATAAGTGTCAAAGCACTTAAGATCAAAACCCAACGGTGTTTCGCAGTTGGGAAAGTGAGTCAGAACAGGACAAGTCCTACACAAAGAGAAACTTCCTGGCAGCCAGAAGATGGAGCCAAGGATCTGGCCTAGATTCTCCAAAACGTCCGAAGAGGCATGGCTTAGATGATGACATTCCATTATAAGATTGGAATGGATTGGATGTCATAGGCTGAAGACAACCGATAAGCTTTAAATGCTTGGAAACTTGGTTTGATTTACACAGTTGGGTTTCCAGCACAGGTATGAACATCCCCTTAACTGGATGCAATAACACATTATCATTGACTTTCTAATTTGAGAATTTCTAATGAAATTTTCTAATTTCTAATTAAAATTTTTCTAATTTGGTAGCCACAGCTGTTGAAGTTCTCATTCTCAAGAGGTCACTCATTTGTTGGTAATGGTAGTTGGCTATAAATGATCTGACAGGAAAACACCTGTCAAGAAATAGACTAAGAGCAACTCTTTTTTATGGTTTAGTTGGTAAACTCTTCACATTATCTACATATGTGAATTTGGATTAGTTTCAAAGCCTCCTTCTAAGGTTCCATCTATGTGAAAGAGGCAAACAGAACCTTATAAAACCTCAATGCAACGTTATTACCTTCATTTTCAAACATTTATGAACATTGATTTTTAGCCTGTACTTCAAAACTAAATTAAAAAAAAAAAAAGTGTTCTCAGGTACTTAGAAGCATTACTGCTTCGTTAAGGACACTAATGTTTATTTAGGCTACGCAGACATGCTGACAGCCTATATACATATCCTAACGTTTAGACAGTTAAGACATTGTAGTAACATAAATGAAATTAAATTTCTCCTCCTATGTATCATAAAAAGAGCTTTGTTTATGCCACTATCATCATAATTATTTGTAAGCCATATTACTTGCCATATTACTGGCCCAGAAATAACTACATCAGAAAGAAACCAGTACACATTTACAGAGAAGAGCTTCTAGAAGCTTTATCTTAACATTTCCTCACATCATTTGATATGCTTGGCTGGACCTCTGAGTAAAAATAAATTATCACTTTAAGTTTGAAGGTGTACCTCTGTAGTGGATTAAAATTCATGCATATTTTCATTTGATGACTGCTTCAGGCTTTCTTTTTAGGCAGCTTCAAAAGGGAGAATATATATATATACACACACACACTTTTTTTAATGCTGAGCTGCTGTTTTAAGCTGGACAAATATGAGTTACAATGTGCTCCAAGGGAAACAAAAAAGGAGCACATTAAAAACTGTCACTTGTATGAAGAAAATACTTCCCAAAATAGACATTTCCACATTTCCAGGACAAATTCAGCACTATCACAAACAGACTTTTTAAATATTCTTATTAAGTTTGCCGGTAAAGTAAAGGATCTATAGCAAAAAATCCCACCTACTTTCAAGTTTAACTATCACTTTGCTAAACATCTCACTCCTCATTAGGATTTCATGACTTACAAAGCCTACAGAGTCATCAATTTTATCCACAAAAAAATGTATTATTTCATCATGATTCAGCAAAATTACTGAGATACCCAATTTGAAAATGCCTACAATCTTTAGCTTTGCTCAGAATGTAATTCTGTGCAACATGTTTAGTCATCTGTGTCTACAATAAGAAATTTGGTCAAGAGAATTGTGACATATTTTATATAGCTCCTGGAATCTTTATTTATTTTGTTAGTAGTGTGATTTTTTGCTGTAGTAGCTACATCAGCATAGCTCCTGTTTTGGTTCTGACCAGAATACAGTTTAGTCTTCTGAATTTACCAGAACATTTCTACAGAAATTACTGTATACATGAGTGGGAAAGATGCTACTTTAATCAGGCATAATTCTATGAAAGGAAGACAGAATATGATGTACAGATGAGTTTTGAGAACCCTGTCCCCAACCTGCGGGTCTTCATGTCCCACAGGGGCACAGAGAATTATGCAAAGCATCTAAGAACCAGGGTTGACAACCAAATTCTCTGGTAACAAAATTAAATCCCACTTTCAAAATTAGTTTTTTGGAAACATTTGAAAGGCACACAGGTCTGATTCAGCAGGGATTCATGCACAAATTAATTCCGCAAAGTATTAAGGTCTGTGAGAAGCAAAACAGGAAAAAAATTTTGAAGGCTTGGAAAACTGGAAAATAGATCAGGAAGGTAAATTGCCATAGCCATTTCTAGGTGAATAAAACTTCCCAAAGTCTTTTATGCCATATTACTTTTAATGGCAACTAATAAAAATATTGTGCTTTTTCAGCAGAACAGATGGAAATGTATCACTAAATTGTTTTCCCTTCTTAGAAGCAGACTTTAGAATTTTACACCAAACGCCACGTTACATCACTAGGAAGAGCTGTTTCTTTCAGTGTTCTACTAAAAAAATGTTCTATCCCAAATTAAAATAAGTAAATAAACAAAAATACTATTAACTTCTATCATCACTCAAGACTGGTCTAAGTACCGTTCAAGCAGTCAGTAGGATTGGCTCTGATTTCAAGAACTCAAAATTTATGAGCTCTTCAGAGGAATCACTAATAGATGGCAAAGAGATCTCACAACCACAGCAAGGGGATGGAACTATAACATGATGTAAAAAAAAAATAGTACTTTCTGCAATTCTTTGGCTAAATGGTACACTTTGTTTTGTCTGTTTACTGGTGGAATGTTTCTAGGAAAATATTCAGGAAGACACTGGGGCAGAGGTTCTAAGAGTCTCTTCACAGCATTTTCCTTTCAGCAGAGCTGATGCACAACAGCCCCACTGCGCAGAAGACAGAAACCTGTGCAGAATTCCCACTGCTGCACATCTGACAGCAAATATGAACCCCCCGACTCCGATGGATAAAAACCTGAAGACACTCTCAACAGCATCATTTCAAAGTAAAATAATAAAAAAAAATACAAAACCAAAAACAAAACCAAAAAACTTTGTGATTACCATGTTTCGATTCTCAGGAAAATGAGTTGCCTTCAACAGAATCTCCTGACAGAAGTCGAAGACCACAAGCTCTCTCAGAAAAAGGCATGAAGGCGCCTGACCCTGTTGTATCTCAGCCGCCCAGAGCAGACAAAGAGCTCCCGTCGTTTGGCTGAGACAAATTCCTTGATCTAGCAGGGAATCTCCATATAACCCTCCTATCATCTTCACAGATTATGCGTGACTTTTTGTTGTTTCGCTAATAACTACTTATAAAATATAACAACACGCAGCTTAAATGTGCAAATGTTTACTGCAGCAATTACAGGTCTGGCCAAATGGAATTCCCAGTGCTGCAGTCATGGAATACATGAGCGGGCACCATAAATCTAGACTCAATTCTGTATGCTGGGTTGGGTTGTGCAAATAAGCCCAGAACAAACACAAAATCCTCTGAAATTGAGAGGTTCAAAGTAAATGAGGCTTTTGGATAACACTAGAGTAGTTTAATGTTCTGATTTTATAAATGTTGAATAGCAGAACAGGGAGAGAACTTGCTCCTCACTAATACATTATCCCAGGAGTAATGAAACAGAACTGACAGATGCGAAAGAAAGCCACGCTGATATTTTCTAAAGACGTATTGCTTTTTTCTTAGTAAAAGAAAAATAACAATGCTTTCCAGAGAAAAGCCAGTTGCGGATAGCCGTACTTTAACAAGGTTCAACCAGGACAAAATACGGATAGGATCCAACAACAAAAAAAATATCCTAAAGAACTGATAAGACAGGCTTCTGAAATGGATAAATGAATTGTAGTGGGCACAATAGAGGCACGTAGAGGCTCTGCTGTGTACCTCAGGCACTCGTTTAGGGCCTACTCCACTGCAGCTCATTAAAGATTTCTATTGACTTCCGCGATCTTTGGTCTAGAGCTGAGATTTTCGTAACTATAAAAAGAAATCCTTCCAGTTTGCACAGGTGCAAATTACAGTCTAAGGAAGGGAAAAAAAAATAAATTGAGACCCTAATGTATCCTTTTATTTCATAAATAACAATTTAAAAGATTAATCAGTACCACCGTTCAGAAGGCTGTTAAAGGAGACCTCTGGGCTGCTGAAGGTGAAGAGTGCTGTAGAGAAGTCTAGGATTTGTCCCTCCGTGCTGGAGGAGATCACAGTGTCAGATTATAAGACAAACTTCATTTCACTGCCTCAAAAACCACTGAAGTCCTCTTCCACCATATAGTGATGCACCTTTTTCTTATGGTGCACATTGTTGGTCTCCTTCCATAAGGAGTCTTGCTGCACGAGGTGTAGGCTAGAACTTCACCACAAATCACAGAATCATAAAATCACATAGGCCAGAAAATACCCCCCCGAGGTCACCTCATCCATCCTCCTGCTGAAAGAATGTCCAGGTCCAGCAGCAACTGACCCACATTCTCCTTAGTCTTTTTCTTCTGCTGTCAATGCACTTCTATAAGACATCATGGTTGTCTTCTACATCCCTTTTTTTTCTCAGCTCCAGCTGAGCTTTGAACTTCCTAATTCTATCCCTGCACGCTGAGGCAATGTGTCTGTATTTCTCCTGGGTAGCTCATTGCTACTTCCACTTTCTCTGTACCTCGTCCTTGTGTTTGAGCTCAATCAAGAGCTCCTCGCTTACCCATGCTGGCCTTCTGCCACACTTGCTTCAACTTTCTAAACATTGCAATGGACTGGTTTTGTGCTTTGAGGAGCTTGTCTTTGAACATCCACCAGCTGTCCCGTGTCCCTTTGACCCTCCAGGGCAGTCTTCCATTAAGGCTGCCAAGAAGATCCCCGAGAATGCCAAAATCTCCTTTCCTAAAATCCAAGTTTGTGTTCTTACTCTTACTTACTCGTCTTACAGGGCTGTGAACTCTGCAGCCTCGTGGTTACTGCAGGGAAGGACACCCTTGCCCTTTATATCTTTGACCAGTTCTCCCTTGTTTCGGAGGAGGAGAGTCAGCAGAGTATCTCCCTTACTCAGCTCATCATTCATAAGCCTCAAGAAATCGTGTCCTGCTTGCACCCAAGCCTATTATGCTTCCAACAGATTTTGGGGCAGCGGAAGCCTCCCATGGATACAACAGCCTGTGCCTTCCCTACACACGCGAGCATTAAAGCTTCTTTCACTTTCACCACTATTGCACCTCCGTCTCTGTTGGCAATAGCACCACTATATCCCCTTCCAAAGGCAGCAGTGGTGCCACCTGGAACAGCAGTGCTGCAGGGACAAACAGGACAACTGGAGGATGCTACTACGTGTGCCACCTCCTGAGAGTCACAGAGGTAAGGTCCTACCATCAGGCATGAGCTTAATGATCAGCGTAGCCAAGTGCAGAATTAGTATAGTGCAGTTTTGTTTCCTACTGGCTTTCACTGCTCATCTTCCTCCTTTGGCTGTTAGATCATAACCGCGCTCTGACACAAGATGTCATGAGAAAGTGCTTTGGCTTTTAGTCATCAGCATCACCCTCTAACTCACATCCCCACAAGTGACCATATTTCACTGCAGCTACAAAAAGCGTGACAACAACAATTCAGGAAAATAAACACTGTAGGAAATTGCTACCTTTGCTTTTAGAATCAAGCAAAACGTAACAAAAAATTTTGAACAGCAAATCTTTTGACTTGCAAGCCACAAGATCTTTCCCTTTCTTTTCAGCTCAAAAATGGGAATATTTTTTCTCTCCTCACTCCTTGTATCTCATCCTGTTATAGTGACTTTTTCCTCCTTCATGCTCAGGCAGTGGAACTGAATGCTGATGAGACAAAACGAGGTTCAACACTAGACAGTCACTTCTAGTCTGATTCCCCGAGCTACTCCCCACCCAGCTCAGGCTATTTTAGGTGACAGGTAAAGCAGATTTACCAAACTGCAATGAGTTTTACTCATATGTGCTATGGCTGACCAGGTTATTCTTAACCAGTCACGAATAAACAAACATGATCTTTTTGGGGGGACTGGAAAAACAAAAATTTCTTCACAATTTTGACTAATACTTTTTGTCTCCCTGACATTGGGAAACAACATGGATACCCTATTGCTTAACAGAAAGGCATATTTCATATGAAATTGAAGAGTCTTGGTTTATATAAGACAGACGTACGGTGGTTCCAATAACAGACTGTGAGGAATCACACTGGTCCTCTACTTGATGAAAATTATTTAGGAATTATGATCTGCACTGTATGAAGTTCTGCCATATAGTTCCCTGTGAATTAAATTTTAAAAGTTATGCCTTAATTAAGCTACAGTCCTTCTAACTGGCCTTCTTCCCATGAGTCTGAGACAGGAAGGCATTTGTTTGCCTCTAATCTTGAACCTGGGCCTGAAGCAGCTCAAGCTTCTTTAAGTACACTGGGTATCTCCGCCGTACTTACCCAGTACGGATCAGAAAAGAGATGAACAATTCAATCTCCCTTTTCAGATACATTGTATGGCTGCTAAAAACATCTTTCAAAAGGACTTCCTATTGTTTAACAGCACGCATGAGTATTAGTAGGTTAAGATTAATTAAAATATATTTTCTTCAATTTTCTTTTCTTAACACTGATTAAAATTTAAGACACGAGGCAAGAGCATGAATATGAATTACAATTCATATGCAGAAGAATTGTCCTTTGCTAAGTATGGATAACATACACAGAAACACATATCACAGCTACCACGCAAAGTTAAGGACAGTAAAGTAACCTTTTTGGTTTATTATACCTTCCTAATTCAATAAGAAAAAAAGCTAAGCTGAGGATTCCATTTGCGAAGACATTTAGTATTGTTAGCACGGCTGCCAGAGAGCTTTTCCCCTTTTTTTAATTTCCTTAAAAAGAAAAAAAGAGCATGGCCTTTGAAACTTTCCATTTTTTAAAACAGAAAGGATAGTACTTAACAGTGAAAGCCTTTACAACAAAATTTTAGACGAGTTTATGAATTCCATGGATAAGGAACTCATCTGACATGATACCTGCTTTTTCCACAATGGTGTTAACTCACATTGCCACAACAAAAATGAAAATAATGTCAATATTTTAAAGGCAACCATCTAGCAGCACCACCATTTCTCATGGAGATTTTTTTGTTGTTGTTGTGAGAACAAAACAAAAACTTGGTCTCTTCCAAAGACGTGTCCTCAAAAGGCCTACAGAATGAAATCCAGATTTACATCACTTTAGGGCAAATTCTAGCCATTCACAGGTACAACAGTATAACGTGTGAATATGAGTGCCCAAGGAATTATTACAAGTACACACAGCAAACTGGCTACTCCCCCATGCGGGCACTCCCAGAAAGCAGTTACACTCTTCAGTCTGTGCACCAAGGTGCGACACCTAAACCATCCCTTCTAGCAAAAAGCACAACAACAACAAAAAAAGGATAGCTTCTTGATCTCTAGCCATAATAATTAAGCTAGTTACAAGTCTGAAATTGAGGCATTATACCTATTATATCTTTATTTACACTATTTTTCTCTTACTGGCTCATCACAGATTGTGTAGAAGAACATCTAGCTGTGTACCTTGTTAGCAGTACCCAGCACACCGACTACCGACAGCTTTCCTGAGTGTCAGCTTCCCCACAGGAATCCCTTGCTACCTCTCACTTTCCTTTTATTATACTGAACAGCTTAATTTCTACTGTGTTTTTCCCATTTGTTGAAGAATCCTGTAGAAACTGTGTTTATAACCCAGATACTTCAAATTAAGTGACATTTCCATTCCTAGAGAACAGAGACAAATAAGAAGCAACAGAGAATTTCCCTTTACGTTATTTGCTGTTGTCTCCACCCTCATGTTGATGCTCAATTCCTACAGAGGAGGTTGCATTTTGTGTAATAGCTCTGTCTATTTGATAATGCTGTAAACAATCTGCAAAACCCTCACAAACCTTGGCCAGGCAAATTTACTCTTCAGACAGTTGAGAACCAGCCTGGTGACACTGCCCCCCGTCTGAAAAAACTTGAAAAATAGCTAATGGATACTTAACCTTATCTTGCAATGCTTACATTATAAGGTAAGGAATTCTTTCTTGTTATTTTATGTGAAAATACAGTAAATACCATAACAAAACCATTCTCTTCAGATGTCTCAACTGACGACACTGTGTATTGTCACGCTCGCCAGGTATTCCTCATTATGGCAATGGCTGAATACAATTTCATTTCCGCTGATAATGCAAATCTGTTACAAACTCGGTGTCCCCGCTCACGCTGCCTACAGCGTGCACAGGGAAACGGCCCAGCTAAACACAACACACACAACCTGGGCTCTAGGAAGCTGCTGCCCGAGGAGCGCGACTGTCCCACTCCCCTCCCGTCCCTGTCCTTTCCTCCTCATTCACGTGGGCATTTATCCGCTGAGAAAATAGAGGCTGACAGGGAAGGTCACTGTGACCAATTGTAAGTCTCAGCATACAAATGTGCCTTTTAGCTGTTGGCTCCGCAAACAGTGACCGTGTCGTATTATTGATAAATCCTTGAAAAGACTCTAATGTATCTTCATTTCAGAAAACAACTGCCTTCAAGGTTGCTCCGAGAAAATAAGCAGGCAGAATGCTGAAGAATTCTCAAAGTTGGCATTCTCCTGAAGATTAAAAGATAATAACACTTCTATTAGAATCACTCTGCTACGCTGTATTGATCTCATCAGGGAGGCCACTGCAGGTCTAATATGAACAGAGCAGTTTTAGAATTAATCACAGGGGTTTTTATTATGGTTCATAGGGCTCCTCATTCAAATGGCATCGTTTGCAATATTTATGGCCTAGATTGGTTGCCATTATTAAGTGCAAGTGTGCCACATGGTGTCTGGCCTGCTGTGTTAAAACACAAAGTCATTCTTCAAAAGTAAATCTTATCTAAACTATGCACAAAAAGCCAATTACTTTTTGATTTACATTTTAATTTCACATTCAGCTTTCCCCTTATATACAAAAACCTTACTTAATCTTTGTTTTGGATTAACTAGCACAGGCATACAAGGTACACTTTTACTTTTAAGTAGACTGTTACAGCATATTAATGCACTCCGCTCAGAAAGACATATATTTGGTCAATGACAAGCTACAATTTCTCCGTGAGAGAAGCAAATGAAAAGGGGGAAGAAATATGGCATCTTGGAAAGTCGACTGGCCACTGATCTTCAAAATAAAGCTGACTCATTAAGGCTCTCAACTTAGACTGTACATTTGAAAATGAGAGACGTGTTCACCACTATCATCGCAAGCCCTCACTGACCAGTTCCAGTAGCAATTTAAGGTACAGCTCTTTCATTTCTATGGTCCTTGCTTTTTCTTTTCCTATTTTTTTAAATTTTCTTTCCCACTTCACCTATGCTCAGTTAGACCATTCCTGTTTACCCAATCTCAACAGTATTTTCGTGCCGTGGTGGTGACAGAAGCTTGATCTGCACAAAGGTGAATGAGTATTTGCACTCCTGATGCTAAGTTATTAAATTACTTAAAAGTCCTGGGAAAACATTTGTGTGTGGGTTTTGTTGGTTTTTTTTAAACTGGAAAGAACCCCAGAGAGCCCTCTCCTATTCCTCACCGAACAACAGGATAGTGAAGGAGGCACGCAAGCACAGCAAACAAACAATGAAGCCCTATCAAGCAATTTGTTTTACATTTATACCCCTCTGAGAGGGCGAGCTAATTTACTGCCATGTAAATCATCCCACACAAAAGCGTCGTGAAGACCGCTGTGAACTGTAGGACCCAGGCTTGAGGGAGCCGATTCAGCCTTTTTGTTATTAGCAGGGAGCAAAGGGTCCTGGTTTTGTCAGACTCTATGTCTTCTCCATATGCTTATCTCTCTGAGATAAGCAACACCAGCAGCACTGCAGCTTTCTTGGTGGAAACCACACAAATTAGTAACCTGCCCATCGGCCTTCATGACTGGCAAAGCCAACTCTGCAGAGAGTCGGTTACAGTGAAAGATGAAACGTTTCAAAACGCCTCTCTTACCACCACAGCTTCTCCAGGATGAATAATTCTGACATTTCAGCAATGGACTGGCCCAGTAGCGATGCAAAGAGCAGCCACACACAGGCAGAGAGGGCCGGAGGGGCAGCCCGAGCCTTCACCAGCCCCATGGAGGCCCCAGCTCCAGCACAGCAGGGCCAGTGGTGGCCGGGCTCCCTGAGAAACCCCAGCCCCAACTCCTCACCCCGCTTGTGCCCGATGGCCCCAGGGCTGTGACACCATGGGGCTGTCACAACAGGCCCCCTCGGCACCCCCCAGGTGCTCCTTGCCCTCAGCGTGCAGCCAGGCTGGATCCATGATGATCTTCCACACAGGCTAATGGCAAGGGTGAAGGCTTTGGCCTAGAAACACACCCATCCGGCCCCGGCCTCTCCTGTCAGCGCAGCACAGGAGCCGGCCTGCTCGTCAGACCTCACACAGATCACCATGATTTATCTACAAATATATTGCTCGGTGCAGATTTAGGCTAAATCAAGCCAGAAATTGCGTTGTACACAAACAAGGCCCGCCTCCGTAACCGAATCCTTTTTGTCCCACGTGAATGCATCCACGCCACCATCTTACCCCTTTCTCCATCACTTATTTATCAGAAATCTGAATAAAAACATTTCGCTTTTGGGATGGTTTGATCGTGAAGATAAGCCTTACTGCATAAACCCCCCGGAATTCAAAGTTTACCTCGCTGTTTCCATCACACCCTGGTCACTCTGCACTGCGCACCGAAGCCAGGTTTGGAGAACGTGGTCGCTCCTCAGACCTTCCCCCGCACGGCACCGCCTTTCGCTAACGACCACCGGCACTAACCGGTGTGTGGAACTGGCACGTGAGGTTTTAATCATTATCATCATTACACTCACAAACAAAACCATCTTTCCTGAAAATTAATTATTTAACTAAATTTTGTTGTTCAAAAGGATTTCCAACATCCCTGATACAGTGTGTTAATTTTTGTCCTAAAGCTCAGAGTCTACGGAATTTTTAGTGAATTTTGGGCAAGAAAGCTGCACTGACTTTTGCAAGGCCATGTAATGAATCAACACCAATTTCCCATTAAATCTAATCATTAACCTATAATAAAAATAAGAATTGCTTGTCTAAATATCTCTGTTGACTTTAAAATCCCTCATATTTTCTTAACTGTATTTGCAAGAAAGCCCTTATTATGACATTCATTTAATTTGAGGGACTAATTATACATGGTAAGCACATACCTGAATGTTTTGATGGATGGAAACACATTTAATGAACTTAGAGAATAATTGCATTTATCTGTTTAGTCAATACAGAAAAAGAGGTATGCTGCTCCATGCTTGTCTTTTCTGAAAGCATAAGTTTTAAAGCAATAATATGGAAAAGACGAGATAAAATGAATGGGGAAATGCTTCCCAACCCCATTAAGACTACAAGAGATAGATGGTTCGGTACACAAAACCAACGCTAAGTTCTGCTGAGAAGCATCTGCTCTCCAGTCCCAACCTATTCTCAGCATTCCCTGTCTCAATTCACTCCTTCCAGGATTCTGCTGTGAATCATCCCCATGCATTTTTGGATTATTCTAGACTAAATGACCCAGGAAACAAAATAACCTCTATGACTTTTTCAACAGCATCATACGCTTGCATGCACACACACACACTAATTTTCATCTTGCACCTACACTGACACACTCATAACTTCCATAAACACCTTGCCCAGTAAACAACTCTCTTAATGGCCACCAGTGAATACCCTGGTAACAAAGACACCGCCCACCTGCACTTCAGCCTGATGGCCAACCACAGCACACCACAACGTGCTATTAAGTTCTTCGTTTCTGCTTTCTCTGTATTTTCCACCCTTCGGGGCTTATTCATATCCTTGTTGATCACCGCACTTAAAAGCCAACCATATAGTATATGATATCTCCTAAATATGAGCAAAATCAAACCCGAGACTGGAATACAGAGGTCTGAACCTCTTTCCTCTCACAACACCCTAGGACATCCACTTACGCTCTTATTTTGATAACTAGTAAAAAAAGGTGCTTTCTTTTATTATTATTTTTTAAACAACCACATATTTTCTGTGTAACAAAACTTCTGAAAATAAGCACTTGGATCCCAGGCAGCATCTTATTTAGCCATCCTCACCAGCCAGGCTCCTGAAATCACATATTGACTATCGTTCTCACCTATGACAGATTCAAACCTAGGTCTCCTTGAGTGAAAGATTAGGAAGTTAATCCATTTTGAAACCTTGCTGCAAGATATTAATGCTTTAAAAAACAAAAGTGATGGATGAATTTATTTGGGTCAAGTAAGAGAAGAGTGCTAGGAAGAGCTAGCTGGTTCTCAATTCCAACAAAGAGTGCATAAAAACAAACCGTAAAACAGGGCACAAAATTTGAATCACAACATGAATTTAAACACTCGTATTATTACTAGTTGGTGTCCAGTTCAAGGAAATAGCATACTTTTAAGACATTTATTCATTACCTACTATAGCATGTTTTGGGGGAAACAGCTCTGATAACAGCACTGTTTTCAGTATCTTTTCTCAATGTTATTTTCAGTAATTTGTAGCCTCTTCTGCATGTGTATATGTTTCTAGATACAGTGTGTATATGCTGATACACACACATAAATGCAGTGTATCCATATGAAAATACAGCCTTCTGAAAACCTCCAAGCGCCGTATTCAATACCTGAAGTTCGTATTTCAGGCTCTACTGGATTTATGTTTTTTACTGAAATTGCCTATGCAATACTGTTCAAGTGGTTGCCGTTAATTATGCACTCGTATTTATGTCATAATTTAGTATGCACTTGAGAACTGTAATTCAGATTCACTTAGATTTAGTTGCCCAGCTAAAGGGAATGAGACTAATTGATGCATGAAAAGGGCAATGCTTTGACTCAGTAAGACGGGAACTTCCAAAGCAGATATCACCAGAAACATCTCCAGAGGACGCCAGGAAAGGCTGAGGATTTCAGGCTGAATACATGGAAACTGTCCAGAGACTACAAAATAGGGCAGCATGCCTTACCAGGGCAAATTACCCAGTTCCACCCAAGATTCAAGTATTCTTTGTGCTTTTACATGTATTTAAGATGTCCATTAGAGATTTAAGATGTACCCTACATGGGAGCCACTGCTATGCTTCCCGTAGCTTTCTAAAGGAAGAAGGAAAAGCAGGAAAGCAAGCAAGGAGGGGTTCCTGAAGAACAGGCAAAAGAAATATAAGGCAAAGTGTTTTCTTACACCAAATTTTAAATAAAGCACACCGAAATTGAATCTATTCTGACAGAATTTTATTAAACATTAAAGAAGTTATCAACCAGAAAGCCCAACTCAAAGTTTAACTCCTAGATGAGGTATCTCTCCAGGAGGAAGTGAGCCTTGTGAACGAAGAAGGTAAGATGGGATGCAAACTCTTGCTGTAAAAGCCAAATTCTCCATTGCCTCGGGCACTTAAAAGGCTACACAGACTTTTGCGGACAGTGACCAGCACCATTAACTTTACTGTTTAGCTCACAACAGAAAGCACGCCCCAACAGCCTACTAATGCTGGGCCACCGCACTAAGTGTGACTAGTACCCTCTCTAAGGGAGAGCTAGTCTCTCTATATCCTATATTTGGTTAAGAATGCTTATTAGTGTAAAAACATTAAAGATAAGCACTAGGAATAGTTGTTATAGTTTGTGAAATATGACATTTTGCCATCAAAAGTAAGGCATTTGCTTTGCTGCTTGACCTAGATACTGTAACACTACAGAACCAACCTAAAGAACAGATATGCCACCATTTTTTCTTGGGGTTACTCTATAGATAAAATGGGAAGAAAGTGCAGAACAACTATAGAGGCACCCTTTCAAAATACTTCCTTAATTTTACTTGTTTTCTATCATATGTACTACCCTAGAAACTGCAGGTGACTTCCTCAGCTTGAATAAATCCATACAGCTCCGCTCCCTACAATGATTTTCAAATCACCAACCAAAAATTACTTTCAGTGAGAAGCTGATGGGCAAAAAATCAACCCCTCGCGGACACGTTTTTATTTTACTGTTGCTGAAAGAAGTAGGAACTTAACAGGAGGAACTGTTTAAATAGGGCAGATAAACACAACTTCTCTTGCATCAAGATACCCTAACCCAGCACAAGCTGCTGAACTTCCCTCAGCAGAGCCGTGACTTACAGTAACTCCGCAGGGAACAGCATCATCCTGTGAGGAATTACTAACAGTACAGTGATGTCTAGGTAAGAACGCGTTCTAGCAAAGCTTGTTAGCTCAGGCATCGTGGCAGAATAACACAGAATTCCCATCCAAGCTGAGTCACAAAAACTCAGAACAAATATCTTCCCAGACCTTCTGGCCCTGCAGCTGCTCTCGGGGCGAGCCCGCCTTGGCTGGTGCCGAACCCGCTCCCGGGGCTCTGGAGACGTCACAGGGAAACGTTTGAATTCTGCAAGGAGCACAAAGTTTCAAAGTGTTAGAGCTCTCTGATCCCAGGCGCTGTCAAAACACGGAGCGAAAAGGCAGGGATGAGCAGATGTGCTGAAACATGCTTAAAGAGACCTGTGTGTGCCGGGGCAACGGTTGGGTATTTTACCGACAGCGTTAGCTACAAGCCAGCTCTGCAGCTCTCAACAGATTCAACATCCCGTAACTGAAACACCATTTGGCAAAACACCACCATGCACATGAAAATACCTAGAGTTAAGATTAAATATTTCACATGTGGAGTTAGCTCCCACTTTCTTCACAGCACTGCTCTTTCAAGGAAAATATAAACTACTGAGTGAAGAGCATCCCATGCATACATCACATTCTTCCAGCAGGTTATTTAGCTTTGATTTTGGTGCAAAAAATAAAATGCAATTGTGGACTTCAAAGTCAACGAGCACTTTTAGACATGCTTAAAGCAGGAAGAAATCCCCAGAATAAGTCATCTCCAGTCAACTGACAACACACCATTTCAGAAAAATAGTTTTAAACTGTCAGTGATCCACTTATTATATGGTTGACTAATTCCTTGAAGAGAGGAAAGCCACGCACGACTACCTAACAGATAGAAAAGGCAGATGATATATGGACTTCCCTTTGATGGAATCTGATTGCTGGCTTCTATAAATATGAAAACATATTTTTGTGATACAAGCAAAGGCAAAGCGTGGCTTAGCCCCTTAGTCTATTTGAAAATGCAAAGGTTTTTCACAGGGAGAAAAAGCCTGGACAGTGCCTTGGATGGAATGATGAACTGAAGCCTCAAATCCCGAGAGTGTTAGTCTGATTATACATTTCTAACTCCCATTCAGGGTTTTAATATGGCAGAGAGTCATTGGGAATACATGGACTGAGATTCATTTTCATTTTCCTACTGGGAGTTGTTTACAGCAGAGGAGCTCACCTTTTTATATTGTACATTAACATTCTCTCTAATTATTTTTGATTCCCCATGCCCTCATCAAGTCCCTGTGATCTGCATCGAGGGACCATATGTAAAACCCCAGTCATCTAACTCTCTTAGATCAAAGAGTGAACTGAATATGCTTAAAGTCAAATTATGGGATAAACCATTTTCAGAGATAAAATCATAAATAATAGGCAGGAAATGCGTAGCAGGGGAAGTTACACAGCACCTCTCACCTGAAGAACAGGAGACTTTCTCTAGGTGTATTACTCCTTGTACACAGAGCCCTCACTGAAGTGTAAACATCACCCAATTAACCCCACAAATAACAAGTCATCTCTAGAGGGGGGAGTGGAGATACTCAGAGATGGGTAGGGGGTAGTTAGACCTTTTTTTGTCAACTTGCAGGAAGTTTCAAAACCAGACTCAACACCTTGGCATAGAAACTAGATGGATTTATATTTAGGCTGACAGGTTGCTTGTTCACCTTCCGATGAAGAAATACACTGGCAACGGTATTTTAATGCTCATTAAACTCCTCCTACAGTTTCCAAGCCTTAGAAAACCCAAGTTACTGCAGTGCAACACCTATCTGATACCTGCCCTGCGGCCCACCACGCACAATGCCATGGAGCATCAGCGGGACTCAACACATTGATACTAGGAGCACAGGGACTTTCTCGTGGCTTGGGAATCTCTACCAGACCATGCAGGTCTGCCTGGCCTAACACTGGTCCAGTTCATCTCCAGCCACTAAGCCCATGGTGCTCAATACCCTGAGTACTTATCATCCAAGCTCAACATTAAGATGCTTCTACATCAAATCAAGCCCCACTCAAGCACAAACTGATAAAGTCTCCACCACCTGTAGTAGAGCTCCACTAGTTCCACCAGAAACAGGTTTGGTGCTGCTGCTAGAATTATTAAATCTTCTTTATATGTTCCCCAATTCACTCTCAACCTAACCCTATTTCAGAAGTCACATTATCATATCCTAACACAAATTTCTAATGACTAGAGATGGAGAAATCGGTATATTCCATCTCCAGTTCCTGACAACAGCACCACACCTACTGAATTTCAGCTGCTGGTATAACAAGAGGAATTCCCCCACCAGAAACGCTGTGCCTATGCAGTGCCTGGCTGCATATGTCAAATTATCAGCTGCCAATACTGGTTGCATTCCTTTCATCAATGATAATGAATCACTTCTGTTAGCATACGGTTACACACCATGCGTCTGACCACACTTTTGCCCTCTGAAAAATTATCTGAAGAGCTATTTACTGAAGTTTTAGATATGGAGAAATTCAACAGTAAAAATTATTGATGCCCACCATTATCTGTTTGCATACACAGTCGGCAGGCTGGGCACGCAGTGCTCACATAGCAGTGGTGGATTAGTATTTTTAAACCATTTCTATTATTGATTTAACCACTTGAAGCTGCTGGAAGCAGAGCTTCTGTCACAGCTGTTAATGCAAAAGGCATTAGGGAAAATCCCTACTGTGAAGGTGTGCAAAAATGTTCACACATAAAATGGTGAGATTTCACTTTTCATCAGCATCATGTACAACCGAAAATCCCGACTTTTATTCAGCTCAGCTAGATAAGAAACATGAAAGGGGAAAAGTTACTATTTTCTTTTTCTCATTTACTTTACTCCTGTCTAAAGACCAGATCCTGCAGTCTACCCGAACTGAGGAGCTTGCCTTTTTTTTCCCCTCAAGTTGTTCCATTAAAGCTAATGCAGCCCCTTGCAGAGCAGGGCCATTCAGAGAGGAAGGGTATCAGTGTAGCTCTGCGTGATCACAAATCCATTACGGAGATCCTGAAACCTGAAGAAAGTAGCTTCGTCAGAAGTTGGAAGGCAGCATGCCCTGCAACACTGTTACAACAGCTCCTGACCAATGCAGAGGGCAAATTAGTTTGTTAATCAAGTTAAGTTAAACATTATTAACTAACAAGTGACTTCCAGACACCAGCAATCAAGAACTAAAAATCCACTTCGTTTTATCTTCTCTGCAGCTTAAAATTCATTCTGATTGAGGCTGGATGTAGAGTCAAGAGTCTAAAAGCTACTCTAGAATAGCTCCATACTGAATACTCCCTCTCTTAATCAGCTGCTCTAAAGTAATTCCTCTGTAGACAAGCTCTTACAAGTTCATGAAGGAAAGACTTCAAAAAGTGTAACGTCTTTCAAAATTCACAGATGGGCACTACGTCCTCCACTTACTTTTCATGTCAGTACATCTCTCTTCTAAGTGATTATTTCATTGATGTGTAACAAAAACTAACATATTACTGTCATGAACCAACTTCACTCAGTGCCTTGACAAAGCTGTGCTTCAATTTTGTAAACACTTGAAAACTAAAAATTACAAAAAATTTGGAATTTCGGGAAAAAAAATCCAAAATAAAGGGCCAAGTATCAAAAACCAACTCCATACCACTCTCACCACACAAATTCAAATGCATTTCACTTGTGCAAAGAAAGCAAGGGAAATCTCATATGTAAGTGCCAAACCCTGCCCTATAACTACTTCAAAATATCCCTGAATATTTGTGTGTCTCTGTGCACTGTAATTAGCCACTGATTAAGGCACTAAACTACTACAACCAGCTTACCACCATCTAAACATCTGCAGCTCTGCTGACCTCAAACGGCATTCAAAGCACCAGGAGCCACACCAGAACGAGGGGAAGCTCATTACCTACAGACTT
This sequence comes from Xenus cinereus, assembly GCA_025774025.1. Classification (NCBI taxonomy): domain Eukaryota; kingdom Metazoa; phylum Chordata; class Aves; order Charadriiformes; family Scolopacidae; genus Xenus; species Xenus cinereus. The sequence continues at coordinate 37,120,998 of JAOXJK010000062.1, read as the reverse complement.
CAGGAACAATACTCTGAAAAGCACAGGGGAAACGCTGAAACAAGTTGCCTTTCTGAAACATTACTATTCTATTCTGGTTTTACATACAAAATTTCTATGATAAACCTAGTGGTTCACTACTAAGCTGCTGGCATGGTTTTTTTTAAACCCACTTGGTCTATGGGTCCAACCGATACGTAAAATGTGGCCATTGCTGCTTTCAAATCCATACATCTGGCAGAACTGTGAATTTGAGGAGAAAGATCTTCTATTTGAATTGAAAACAGATAAATGACAAGAAAAAAAAATGCTATTAACCAGAGCAGAAATGAGATAACTGCACAAATTCAGCTACTCACGAGGGAATTTATTATACAGAACTTGGGCCTGTAGAGATCCAAAAGTCTGAGGACACAGCACAAGTTAAACACAAAAATAGTCTGTTTGCATGGAATATTGCAGTGGTGCTGATCAAAAAATACTGCTTCTGAAAAGCAGTCCAACTTGGATTTCTAGTGCAGGAGAGAGATGCTAATGCCCCCCTTGAACCCCCGGCTCCATGGGTACGCTGCTGGTTGACAGCCCTATTGTTGATTACACTCATTTTCTACTTCAGCAAGCAGCACAATTTTATGAGATCCACCCCCATAGATGTTTGTTCCCTGACACAATCTGGTCTACAGTTCCAGAAGTTGCTAAATATGATTATTGCCTGAGAAGCAAGAAGAAAACAGAAATATTATAACCAAATATGCTAATCCTAGTGATTCCTCTTCTGCCCCCCCAACAATAACATCAATACGAGGCACTATCATTCAAACCCCACAAACACTACAAACAGGGAAACAGACACCAGTAAATTAAGTTAATGAGTAGAAAGACTATTTAGTTATATTTGAAGGCAGCACATCCACGATATTGCTTTATGTCTTTCTCAAAGAGGTAGTTGGGGTTTTGTCTGATTTAAGCAAAGGTAAAAACGTTTGTAATTACCCAGCTGTCAGAGTTGCTTGGGTGTAAATGGGGACAGAACCCTTCATTCCTGTTGGGACCCAGAACTTAATACCTGTAATAACAAGCGGCTGATTAACGTACAGAATACAAAACAATTTTTGGTGCAATTCCTTCATTTGTTACTCCTGTATATAATGTTTCTGAACAGCCTGGTCTCATAAACATAATTATTCTCTCCTTTTCCTGCTTTGCCCCTCAGAGTAACTGAACTAAAAGCAGAGCAGTGTCCCCTCCCCGCTTCCCCCCAGTTATTTTTCCTAAATCTGAGGCATTGAACACCCTGATTAAAGCAGGTGTATTTCTCACTGATCACTCTCCCACTGCATTAAATTGCATCCTTTCCCGAGCAAATGTTGCCAAACAAAGCAGCGCTCTGACAACGCCTCATTTCCAAGCATATTAAAGGGTTACATCTTAGACCAATTTTACTGTTATGGAATTAGATTGAATCTGCCTCAGTAATGTTGTCCCATTCTGGGCCGATGACGAAACCCGAGCTATCCATATGCTTAATCGCACTCGCAAATGGAGCTCTTAACGGTCTGCGGCAGTGATAGTGTTACAGTTGCTGTTTATGGAATTGTTCTCTAATTCTCTTTTTTGTAAACTGAAATATTTTTTCCCAGGATTTGCACACGTTCCAACAGACAATGGTATTTTTCATGCAATGTACTTGGCCTGCAACAGCAGCAGAAGGAAAGGGAAGGCAAATGAGAAGTAACGGGAGGAGGTAAAGAAAAAGGTAAGTGCATACCCAGCCCCAGAGGAAATCACCTTACGTGTGACCCCAGGCACAACCAAACTCCACAAACGGGGCACCGGGTTATCCGAGCACCCAAGGAACCCATCTTGACTTGTTGCTTGCTTTTTTAAATCTGAAAATTAAAATATTTTTTAACCTGGTCCACACACGACCTGTAATATTGCCTATGAAATATCTTAAAACACCTTTTGACTGACACTTTGAAATCACACTCCCATTCCAAACGGGACTCAATTTTAAAATGGCAAAGTTTTAACAACTAAGGAAATAAATGATTCACTTAAGCAACAACATTATGCTTCAGGTTAACAGAAAACAAGATCACTACCTGGAAAAACTACTGTTTGGGTTGGGGAAGCCAATCCTAGAAGATATCATTTCTAACTAATGACAGTGTGCGTGACTAGGTAGCTTAAAACACTTTACCAAAATTATTTTATAAACACTTATGTCTGGACAAAGAATCCTACCTCTTGAAAAGCAGTCTTAAAATCTAAATCTTTACTGAATTGCTTCATTTGATCGAAGTGCTTCTTTCAAAAGTCAAATTAAAGAAAAAAACCCAACAAACAAAATAGATTTTTTTTCTCTCTGCTCTATGTACCCTCTTTCCTCACTAAACGGACAGGGAATGTTATCAATGTGGCTGTAAATCCGTTCCTTACAGGTGATGATTTCTTAGGGCATTAATGATTGTTGGCAATAAGATGTCCCACGCTATGTCTACGGCGTATCTGATTCCGTTTCCCATCTCCCCAGCAGCACCACCTGGGCAGAGGTGATGGGCCAGCACCTTTCTGCAGGTATAAACACTGATATTAGCCAAATTGCACTCTTCATTATGTTGTAGCCCAGCTGACAGGAGCTTATCTGATATTTGCAACCGGTTACAGCCCCTCACCCTGTCACTGCAACTGCAAACTGTCAAAAGGATATAATGATAAAAAGGTCGCCTGTATGCTGCAGGGAAAGTATTTTAATCATTTATAAGCTGGTCAATGGGGTTTAAAAGCACTCAGACATGCATTAAAATGTGTCTGAGACAGGAGCTTGAAGTCAATTTTCAATTGATTCTGTCTAGCAAATGCCGCTTAAGTAAGAAACTCAGAATCTTTTTTTTTTCCCCTTCTTTTTCTTCCTCCTCCAGAAGGCAAAAGCTTAATTAGGAGGATATCATTCTGGTTTACATCCCACAAAATGCGTAACTGCAACCTTTCAATAATCATTTTTACACGTGTACCTTACTTGAAGTAACTTACAGAATTTAATTCCCTACAAAGAGCCGAGAACTCTGTAAGAGAGTGCACAAGCTAGAACATAAAAACAACAGGTCTCATTCTTTCACTTAAGTCTCTTTTACGTTGCAGATTTAATGCTCTTCTACTGAGAAAGAAGGAGGTAGGGAGAATCAATTGCACTATTTTAATATAAAAGAAGAAAAAAAAGAACTCTGAGTACAGCCTGAGAAGTGGGAGTCTTATTGATTTTGCTGTTTTTCACAGGAGTGTAATATCAATTCAGTCTGCAATTATTTTGCATTACTAATCAGCTCATTACAATCCAGTAAGACAATGTTAGTTTATGGTACAATACACTTGTGGTTCATTTGCCAATACCAATAAAATTTCACAATGTATCAGGTAAAATTTTGTTGTTTACGGTATCTACAGAGGCTCATTTGCATATCTGCTTTATTGATAATGATAGAGCTATCAGAGATGGAAAAATCATGTTGTACATGAGGAAATACAACATTTACACAAGAGAAGAAGTTTTTTGGACTCTAAATTAAGCATGCGTAAAGCTACAAGGAAGAGCCAGTTAAAGGTGCTTAAATTGAGTAATTCAACTAGTAGCCTGGCTTTAGTAATAATAGTATATATCTTAATAATGAGTCCATAACATGCAAAATTCAGTCACAGCCACTGGAATTGTTATCTTTAATAGAAATACCAAGATTGTTAGCAATAAAAATATGGCCTATGATGCTGCGAAAGCCACTCAATAGGACCATCAAGATCCACAAAACTTTTGGAGCATTACATGACAATACTGCGAGCAGCATCTTAAAATGCTTGGACAGATTTAAAATTTCTTCATAAATGTCTAATCCATAGAGTACAGCTGGCTTTTGAAGCTTCAGCCATACTACAAATACGCTGAGTAGAACTACATGTGTACCAAGCTCAGTTACACCAAAGAAGATCCAGAAATATTGCTAATACCACCCAAAATGTCTCCAGCCAGATATGACGCCAAAAAACCCCAAACACAGGCATAAATCCAAAGAGTCCCGTGATTCCAGAGTCAAATTCCTCCTCTTTTCCAACTGCCTGCCTTCCCAGCCATTTCCCAGTGTCTATTCTACACATGCAAAGTTTTTTTTCTACATTCTGGAATAAGATCAAATTTAAGTTGACAGTAATAAAAGTTGCAAAAGTTAGACTCTGGCAAGTTTCAAATCCCTACTGCAAAGAACAGGGACATGGAGAGCTTTCAAGAAAAGGCCAACAAGCACATATTTTTTAAAAAAATGAAATAATCTCTTTTCCTAACTTGGTCCTAAAAATATATCTGCATATAAATATGTCCATTCAGTTGAAGTTTTCCAGAGTGGATCGATCTTAAGCTCATTCCCAAGCAGATGAAGACAAGTATTTATCATAGGAATTTAGGTGCAGCCTCAGTAAAGGGCGTTTTTATCAGTCCAGGCTGTGTATTGGGCTTGTTCGAACCAGATTAGCTCCATGTCAATAGTTTGGAATATTCACGTAACAACGTAAGGTTTTATACTAAAATTATATTACTTTTTTCATTCCTTCTTCCAGCTCTTACTCTTACAATTTTTACAAATATTTACTTTATTTCAGCATCCTGCTTGAATGAGATGTGTAGTGAGGAACACCTTCAGTTTTCCATTAAACTAAGTAGCTCAGGTGCCAAAACCATTCACCCGACTTCAAAGAAGCATCTTCTTTCAAAAGAAGATACAAACCACACCTTTTCAATCTCACTCATTGCTACTATGGTCTTCAGACAAAGCCACTAAATACAAAAGCTCAATAAGAATATTTATCACCAGGCATTTCTTTGGAATTTCTGATGGTGTACCCACCACTATTACGACACACTATTATTGTGTGCCACGTAAGACTGTAACTTCATGTTTTACAATATTGTCATACATTTTAATATTGTGAGATTATCTGCTAGATATCATCCTTATTAGGGATTAGGCAGTGTATTTATCATACTTAAATGCTTCACAGCTACCAACCCTGAGTGTATTTTTATCAATATACACAAGCGATAAGAAAAACAGAGTACAGCAGAAATTCAATCGAGAACCAACATTTCCATCCATTTCCAAGTTCCGAATATTTTTATCCGTTGTGAAAGGTGATTTGCCCTGAAATGAAGTATTTATCTTGGAAAGTCTACCTCACAGCCATGGCCCTCCTAAACGCTCCTTGAAAATACTTTCAGATACTATCTCGTTCTTATTCCTCCTTCTTCCTTCTTTCCTTCCCCGATTAGATTCGAGGCAGAAATATTTGTTCTTCCTTTTCTGTGCCCTGTGTGGACGGACTGCTGATGTGAAGGATTCCTCTCCTGTATATCATACCATGCCAGAGGCACCCTGAGGTTTCTCTAACTCCGTTCAGCGTAGCGGTGCCGACAGACGAGCTAAACTACCACCGCTTAACCACGGCAGGAAAGCAGGACTACAGGAACAGCGGTGTTTAAACTTGTTTATGCTCAATATTCAGAGAGAGAGAGATTTTCAACAAACAACCTAAGGAAGCCTCGTATAATATTATCTCATTAGCTTCCTTTTAAGCAATAGACAGCACTTTCATCTTTGAACAGATGAAAACAGATGAACATTAAAAAAAACCCGCTGCATAAAAAATGCCTTTCAAAGACTATTTGCATTGTTGTGAGGGATTGAAATATTACATTTACAGTGTAAATAGACCTATTCACTAAACACACAGCTAGTAACACCCACACTTACCAACTATGCCAAAAAAGAATTTTTTCCACAGAGCTTTTCACAGTAAATGATATATTTTTAATTTTCCCATTTTACTGACTATCTTGGATCTGATTTCTCTCACTGTCTCCTTTGGACTGGGAGTAAATCTTGGAGTACACATCTATAATTTAAAAGGCACAAGGAACACGAGAGGATAATCCTCACTCCTCTTGCCATTAATGTAACTACACCAAGCTCCTGCTTGTTCTACGTACCTTTGGTCTTCATATAACACCATGACAATAAACAGTACAACAAAGAGACCACAGAAACTCAATTCACTACAGATCTATGAAAAAAGTCATTTTAACTTGATCATAGTATGTCACCTGGAAAGTCAGAGCTGGTCAGGTGCAGCACTAACAACCAGACTTCTCGGTGTAGCAACCACAGACCACTGGCACTCTTTAGACTGCTCTATGATCACATTATGTGGTCAGAAATAATAGTTTGCCATAATCAAAAATAAATACGAGAGCCTAAAGGCAACAAGCCAACTCCCTGGGCAGCGGTGTTTGCCTTTGCTATAAGCTTGCCTTGTAATAAAAAGGGAAAAAAAATGATTTTGTGTCGAGATGTTTCACATGGGGATTCAAATTGTCATGGGATAGGAGAGTCCTCACAGGGCAGGAATCAAGGGATGCATTTTCCCAGTGGGAGGAAGGGTGTTAGAGCTAGTCAGCAGCTCACAAGGAAACAGGAAAAAGGGACGCTTGGGTCACGAAGCTCTTGAGAAGTTGTAAGAAGTTACCAAGGGCAGAGCACACAGACACTGCAGAAACCCTCCCCATGCCTAGTGATTGCATGTTAAAATGGCAGATGAAATACAAAGTATAAGTAAACGATCAAGCTCAAATCCAGACAACCATTATTGTTTCTCCTTAATACATTTTGTGATAATTCAAGAAAACTACTTCATAGGATTACACATGGTTTCCCATTCCATATTGTTTTTATTTACAATTCATATGTTCACATATCTGTGCAGGCAGGGCTGCCCACTTCTTACCCAAATAAAGCAGAAAAATGGAAGGTCTAAAGCAATTAGTCAAGCTACAGTGCCAGTACTTAAATGAACCATCTGTTCAAAGGTATATAAGAGCAGAGTGGTTTTAAGCCATAAGGCAGCTCTCTCATTTCTGCACTGTCTGTGATTCGGCAATACCCATCCTTGGTTTGGAAAGGTTATGTGTGTTGCTGGTTTGTAATTAAACATAAAAAGAGCACTAACATCATCCTCTCACGTCACACAAAGATGTAATTCGGTCATAGGTTTCCTTTGGATCTTGGTTTTGGCAGAGTGAGAATGTACATGAACACTTAACACAGTGTGGAGGAAAGAAAACCACTCCCAAAAATTTGCAGAATGCCTTGTGCAAACTGTCGCGCAAAAATCAAGGGCAAGACAATGGACTTGACAGTATTCACTGTGGCACAACGAAATTCTTCTTCAATGAAGAGATTTGACCCTGTCTTACTGCTCAACAGCAGCTTTTATTTCAGATGGAGAGGGGAAGCAAAGGGTAGGAGATTGCTTTTTTGTCTCTTCAAAAACATATCTAAAGCATGACTACCTCCAGCATCCAATTCCAGAAGTATTTTATTAGTACATCTCTGACATTTATATATGCCAAGCCTGAACATGCTCATTATGACTGTTTATTAGACAAAAGGCTACTAGTAGAATGATAATTAATCAGTTGGCATTGATTGAAATTCTTGATGAAATGAAGCATGAGCTGTTGAAAAATAATTGAATGTAATCATAAAATCCATGAATCATCCATAGAAAGCACATTTATTAAACCAGAAGTCATAACTAAAGTATTTTGCCTAGCTGTTTTTCTCCTCTTTGGATTCCCTCCTGTTGAATAAAAAAAGTCAGATGTTCCTACAGCGATTCTAAAAAGACCAAACATCAGTTAAATATCCCATGCAATAGCAGAAGATGAGTTTTGATACGTCACTTATTAACAAGCTCAAAGAGCTTTTATAAAGCACAAAACTAAAACCTGGTATTTGCCATGATAGTTCAGGAAAAGCAAAACATCCTAAAAAAAAAAAAAGTTAGTAAAACTACAGCAGCCTTCAAAAGAACTGACCAAAATAAGTTTTAATTCTACTCTGACTGAAAAAATTAACTCGGGACACACCTAGCTATTCCTTCTCAGTACCATTTTCTGATGGAAGAAATACACAAAGCGATGTCACAATTTCAAAAATATTGGCAGAACATCCCTTTCTACACAGAAATTAAGGCGCTGCTGTTTGTTTTATTAATTGATCATCAAGTAGACACTGATACAGCCAAGACGACTAAGGCTCCCAGCATTAAAAATTGCAGACCATGTTATCATGAAAGAGGTATTTAAGAATTGGGATTGGGTTCAAAGGAAACCTCATTTTCCTAAGATTACAATCAAGTAATTTTATATAAATTCTGCTTTTAGGTGTCCTGAGTAATGATTAATGCAACTGTTATATGAACTGAATTAATCCCCCCTTACGCTGACACGTGTGTAAACATGAACTCTGTCCTGACAGAAGCTAAAATATTTGTATTACAGGCAAAATTGTAACCACTTAATCCTAAATGTTAGATTAGACAAAAATAAATCTTTATTCCTGTAACTGTATATTAAGCAAACTAAAAAGCTCAATGTTTTAATAGAATTTCAATAAGAATTATTGTTTCTCCTCACTATCTAAAATTAAAGTCTTTAAAAAAAAACCATATCCAGTTTAAATGTTTCACTAATACCATAGAGATGTGAACAAACATGAAAGGTACTGATTTATCTCCAAAATCACAGAAACACGTATCAGAATATTTGAAGTACAGCAATATTTCTGTTGCAGTGGATCATGTACATCAGAAAATCTTACTTATATCCTTCTCCTCACGTCCAGAGAGCAGAGAGTTTAGCGAGTCAGAAGAACAGTTCTTGCTTCAAACCGCGCGTAGTCGCAACGTGAAATCGCAGGTGGGACCAACAGGTAAGCAATGACTAAAAACATCTCTATTTCTACATGACATGTCTTCTGGATGAAGAAATATCTTCACTAGCACCATATTCACTACAGCCAGTGCTACAAATTCCTTAATTGGTGTCACCTCTTCATGGCCAGCCCGAACAGGAAGGCTAAATTAGGCAGCACCACCTCTGACCCCTTCGAGCGTTATTTTAGCATCCACCCGGCCATGCAAACAGAGCACTGACCTAGTCCTGCTGCAAATAAACCTCTGCAGAAGTCCCTGTGACAAAAATACAGTCGTTCTAGCTGCTACTTGACTAACTGGGAAGGAGGGAAAAACACCTTGTATAAGAACTTCTCCAGCGCATGATTCCACAGCCGCCACCAGCCGCGTGGCTCCAGGCCATCGGCAGTGCTCTAACGGCGTTCAGCGAGGATGGGTCGAAGAGCACGACCAGGAGTAAGATAAACTGCTGGCACTGTCAGACTTCCAGCCTCCGTTTTCTTCCTAGTACCATTTTCCTCTGTCAGAAGTACTTATTAAAAAAGTCCTGAGCTTACAGGATACAAAGGAAACAAATAAAAGAGCACAGGGCAGGTTTTAATCATTTAATCATGCAAAACCCACCACGATGCATTCAATTAAACCACACCTGAACTCTACAGAGGTAAAATAAAACATAAACTCTAAAGTATCACTAAATGAACTAAAAATAGATTTTAAAGCAAACCCTCCTGTGTTTTTCACATTATGTTTATGTTGCTCAGCTGCATACCCTCTCACACCCCCTCTCTATTCTGATGTATGGATAAACCTTTAAATAGACAACAAATATTACCAGCATGACATTATCTTAATAGGGCACTCAAAAAATACCTAAAGTGATACCTAAATGTGCCACCCATAGAACATAACTCAATTGGTCATTTTTGTTGACGTGGATTTTCAGTCCCTACAACTTTCTCACCGAGGAGTGATTCCACTGAACCCAAAGATCCCATTTAAGGGAAACTACTGCTTTTGTGCCATTACCAGAACAGCTACAAGGGCAGCAGAAATGGTACGGCAGTCGCTGAAATTCCGCTGTCGTTCTGTTATTTAGCCACTTCTCAGCAGAACAATATGACAGAGCGACTGCTGCCACCGTTGACAGAGCATCTACAGTAAGAAGATAGTACGAGATGAGCATAGGCACAGCATGTGTATTACAGATAAAGACAATACAAATGCCAGCTCTAATAATAACCTCTTGTAGAATTTTATCAAATAGACTTTGTTTCTATGCATTATTTATCCACATCTACATTTCAACAAAAATGGCCTCATTCAAATTAATTTAAGCTTTCCTACAGTACATTTGTGAGAAATCAGTATTATGCAGCCCCTGGTTTATGGTATATTCCAGCTTTCTATCATCACAGGTACCCAATAATTATAAGTTGAGTTATTTAAAGTAAATAAATATAAAATAAAGGCTTCATTTACTTCTTCAAATCATCAAATAAATGTGGGGTTTTTTTTGCAGAAGTCTGAGTAACTAATGTACAGCTTCTTTGGTTCTTTCCCTGCTAGTATTTCTG
>JAOXJK010000062.1:37027513-37110631 GCA_025774025.1 Xenus cinereus | reverse complement strand
TAAGATGGACTGTTCTACAATGTTAAAAAAAATAAAATGAGATAGTTCAGAAATTAAAAATTTAACTTGTGGAAGATGCTGCTATAACTAGAAGCCACGAGGATTTAATGAAAGTCCTCAAAGTTCTTTTAGCATGACAACAGCAATTATTCCTTCTCTTCCTTATCGGTGATGTCCCTTTCCCTTCCACACAAAGCAGCCCGGTCCCCTAAGGAGGCAGGAGAAAATCCCAGCAGACAACCTCCACGCAGCCTTAATGGTCTCTTCGAAGCTGCATTGCTCGGCCCCTCTCACACTCCCTTCCTGCCCCACCTCGGGCAAAGATTAACGGCTTTCCCACACACACACTTTGAGTTTATTCAAGCCAGACAAATGACGAAGCTGCAAAGTGATTTATTCCAATTCCCGACCAACTGATGTCCCTCCAGAAAAAAAAAAAACCTCGGCAACATCCAACGTTGCTGGATTGTTTGTGTGAGCAAAGCTGCAAAGCTGTTAGTCGCTGGTCGGGGAGCAGGGGAAAGGAGCCGAGAGCTGGAGCTCAGCAGGAAGGGACTCACGTGCCGCAGGCAGCGGTAGGAGCACGGATGTAACCTTAACTGTAAGGCACAAATGTCAGATACATTTTGGGTGCGCGTGGTTCCACGACAGTTATCACAAGTGTGTTAATTAAGGAAAACAGATTGTGGAGTTTTAAAGGTTTAAGAACACATTGGTGATCACAGATGACTACCACACAACGGCTCTTCATAATGCCGGCACGCGTGGAAATACTCTGCGTTTATTTCAATTCTCCCTGCACCAAATAAGGTGCCTTTACATCTCTTGCTGCTTTTCCCCTCCTTTCCTGCTCAACTTTTCTAGACCCTCCCCAACTGGCCTCCCAGTACACAGCATTACAGCACCATTTTGTCCCCTCGCATTCAGCAGTGACCGGGCATAACGAACAATACTCTTATTTAAACAAGATCAAAAGATGGTATGATGCCATCGATGGGGCTACTACTTTTTCCTCCTTTTCATTTGGAAGGCCAGAAATGGAAAACAGTTTTCCCACAGCCCATGAGCTCCAAATCAGAGAAATAAAAACTGCATGGTCGATACTATTCACTCAGTTATGCGTCTGTCTCGAAGTGGAGGATTTCGTCCTGAAAACAGCAGGTCTAAAAGGCCTAATTTTGAACTCGTTCTCCTTACAAATGTATTGCAAGAAGGTAACTTTCTCATACCTTTCCCAGCAGTAGCGGCGCTGCTCCCAGCAAAGCTCTGAAAGCTGCAATATTAAGCTTGCTGCTTACTCACCAATTTTTAAGTCAGTCTCATTGGCAAGTGGCCCAGTCACAGATTGCTATTGTGATTAATACTTCCATACTCAAAACAATGTTGACTATTTAATTATTAAAGTATGTCTTTCTAACTAGACATTTTTGACTAGCGGGCCTGACAGAACTGGAGAACTCTTCTGTGCATAGGTTTGTTCTAAAAATGGTTGTTCACTGTCAAATAACTTCAATTTGAACGTTTTAAGCTGGCTGTATCCTTAAATACAAATTCACAGTTGCTTTGCCAATAAGAAGCTGATATGAAGCCCTGAACTTGTTATCAGGCAATGAGAAAGTTGAAGTCCCACATCTAGTTCCCAATTTCAGTCATATTTTCTCTCACATTGCATTTTACATTCCCCAGTTAAGTGAAGCAAACAACGCTGAGAGTATTCATGAATGTTTGGAAAACTATTTCTGTTCTCGAAAATAAGTATTTGTTTTTGCCTGACAGCCCTGTGTGTTTTGGTGATAGCAAGAGAAAAGAGAATTAAATGCAGAAGCAAGCTATTAATAGCCAAAAGATTTTGCTTTCAGTGCTTTGTGTACCTGCCAGGTAATTTTCAATCTGGAAAGGAGAACTTTTTAAGGGTTTAAAAATTCCTTAGACTGACTTATCTCCTGCTACCTCTCGAACTGCCAGAAGGTCCTTCTCCCGCTCCAGATGGGAGCAGAAGGCCCCTCGCTTGCACGGGAGCCCTTGCTGCAGCACAGGACGGAGGCAGGGACCAAAAACAATCTCCCACAGCAACTGAGCTCAGTGGCAAAAACTCCAGGTAGAACAGCCACACAGTACCCAGAATCTTAGCTCTTCGGTGCATTCAAGTATTAAATTAGTTCTGCCTATAAAGGCAGCGGTCACTGGTGAACAGGTTCAGCAAATGAAGCTGTTCTGATACAAATAATTCAACCAACTGGCTACTTCTTCATAAGAAAATACCTCATTTTAGCAAATTGCATTATTACCACAGTGTCTTTCTTACCCTAATAATAACCTAGAAAAGACTCCTCGTTTCAGGTCTCTTTAGATTGAGAAATACCAGTCACTTACTCAGCTTCTGAACTATTTTGGCTGTTTTTTCAGCAACAGCGAACCAACATCCAAAGATCACAGCATTTCAATGATCCTTACTCAGCTCTGCTGCAGCGACAACCAGACTATGAAATAAAAGCTCTAGACACTCTTATTAGCACATACATTATACTTACTACACTTGCAAAGGACTTAAACTTACCTAAAACTGTCAACTTGTGCTTTTTGTGTCATTGTGCATTCTGCTGCGCAAGATTATATACAGTTGGGCAGCGTCAGACATGCAACATCAATTCTAAATAAACAGGAGGTCACAAAGCTCGCATTCTCAAAGCCATTACAGAAATTGCAGGCTTCATCCAATCTCAAATCCCAGTGCTCACTTAAAAGCTCTAACCATATAATTAAATGTAGGTCAGCTTAAAAGTGGACAATTCTTTTCAGGCTTTACACAATGCTCTTCAGCAAAGCCTTCAGCAATTCAGTTCTTTTATCTTGGAGGGCTGACAGATCGTTGTCAAAACCAGGGTCTTCCCGGTAAAAAGTTTTAACGCAGAGAAAAAGGTACAACAGTGTAGGAGGAGATGCTTAAAAGAGAATAAATCTCTGGCTTGCTTTCTTCAAAGCTGGAATTCTCCCCTTGTCTGAGACATACTGAGGACAAGTTTAACCCAGGGTAACTCTTCTGTAGTCTAATGGCTTACACCAAGGAGCATTTTGACCCAATCCGTCTGAGACATGCCTGGAAAAATAACCTTCTCTTTTCCTCACGGTCCTGCAGCACAGAGGGAAATCTTTCTTGTCACTCCCTCTAGCTCTCACGTCTTCAGTTTTTGTCTAGAAATTCTCCCCTGGCTTCCTGCACCCCCACCAGCCATTCTTCACAAGAGCAGCCCAGATTAGATTGTCCTTTGCTCCAGTAGATTTTATTCAGAGATACACTACTATGCGCGTTAGAAGAACCTGCCCCTGGTTTTTGGAGTCCTGCTATGGTTTCTTTTCTAATCAGAACAGAGACTATCACAACAAATCAATTGCTTGACTAGAGGCAGGTATGCTTGGACAGGTTTTCTCCTTTTACTGTGTGTTTTTAAAGCCAAGTAACACAAAATGTACTCAAATTGTGTTTTGAAGAAAAACTCTTCGTGGGAGACGAAGGGGTACCGGAGACTGGAAAAGCAAAGGAGAACAATAAACCCCTAATGTATAGGTAGAAGCATAAACCAGCCTGTTTTTCAGCTCCAGCTATAGTCTTTTTTAACTTAGATCTATTTTAATCTCAATGGAACTTGGCTCACTGAGGCTTTTGTTCACTTAGCACAAGTAAAACCTACTCTATAGAATAAATGGAATCATATTCATTTGACATATTTCTACATATGAATTTAAGTATGTTTAATACTTTTAGTCATTATACTATTCTTGAAATTGTTTCAGTGTGGAAAGAATATACTCATTTAAATTCCCTTTCACAGCAACCCATACTTTTTTCTTTGAAAGATAAGAAAAAAAAAGCCACGTGTTCTTAGTGTTAAGTATTCACAGAAATTCATTATCAATCTATTCTAGAAGACATCTAAGCATCTTAATCTTTTGTTGTGAAATAAATTCATGATTTAATTACTGAAGATTAAAGACTGCCTAACCTAGCTGTAATTTTTTTCAGTCAGTGAAAAACTAGTGATGCACTGCACTATTAGAGAATCCAAATCATGGCAATAACTAAGAAACATCATTCAAACCAAAACAACAAAACCCATTTAAATTGACCCCTAAAGCCCTCATATTTAGACAAATTTTCTACTTCAGATGTTTTATCACTCTGCAGTATGAAAAAGCATCTTCTACCCAATTTAGCATTCAGCTAATTAATATGCCAAGAAAAAAACTCCCCAAAACCACACCCCCAAACCACTAAGGTCCTTTGTACCGGACAATTTTAATTTCCACAAGGAAATTCCATGTAATGGTATTATTTAAGAGATTTGGAGCCAACAGGTTATACAAGATGAACGAGCTATAACCAAGAAAAAAGTTAAGCACTCATTTCTTCCCCTCCCTTTGCTCCCTCACATATGTATCCACAGGCCGTGGCTCTCCTTCTATAACACTAACAGCACTGCCGTAAAAATTCCTGCTCTGGATCTAGTCTTATTATAGTAATTAAACCACATCATTCATGCATTACTCTATAAACAGATTCTAAACTCTATTTTTCATGTATATTGGCATGATGCAAACTTCTTACATCATCACTACAATGATTTAACTCAGATTCAAACAAACTGCAGCTTAATTTTTTGATTCTTGATATAAATGTCTCTTATTCATGTGAACATATGAAACTGAAGGAAAAAAAAACGTGTTTTCTACATTTCTGTTCAGAACTTTCCAGGAAGACATGCACAGATATACAAGCATCATTTATCTCATTGGCATGGCACCCTGACAATGTGGACCCAGCCCTACAGATATATGTATCGGCACAGCAGACACTCCTTTCCGGATTATTCCTGGGCATCAAGATAAGACCCCGCAAATACACTCAACAATCTAGCATCACAGTACACAACTGTTAGTAAAAGCACTATAAATGCATAGCTCACAAAAGCAAGTAGGAATACTGAGAGGAGTGGGTGAAATTTTTATTTTTCCACTGTAGCAAGTTTTGACAACTTTTATTATTTTAGAATCAGATTCCACCTCTCCTTCACCTGACTCCCAACTGGAGAGAAGCTGCCTTCTTTTTAGACGCCTAGAATTGTACATCATTCAAGTCATAATTCTGAGCAGCCCTTTCTGATTAAAAAAAAAAAACAAGTGTATGAATATTGACATGAAAGACATCTTGTTGCTGAGCTCCAATTCTCCTACTTGAACAGACTCCCACTCGGATGAGCGGATGAGCCCAGGTCTGCCAAACTGGAGCTGGAACTGAAACCATTCACTCAGTCCAAAGGAAAACACACAATTATTTATGCTATTAAACAACAAATATTTAAACAGTTAGAGTAATATAGGTCAAAAGGACTAATGTTGAACCAATGTATTCTGTTTACTCCTCCATCACAAATTATTAATATAACTTTATGAATAGGTAATATTTGCTCAGCAAGTGTGCCTGTGCCCAAGTCTTCAATAAAGGAAGCTAGGTACTCCTTTAATAAAGCAATGAAATAAATTAAAACCATCACCCATTTCTTCCAAGTTATTATTGCCACTGGAAACATAAATGATGAAAAACTTTCCAATGCTGTTTGTAAACACTTAACTTGAATTTCGAAGTTCGGCACTAATCCATGGAAACAAATCAATGCGGCACAAGAAATACTTGTGACACATCCAAACATCCTGCAAGGAGCATATGTCTTCTCAACTCATGGAACATGATTCACAGACTTACAAGAAAAAGCCTTCTTGAATGATGAATATGGGTAACAATTTAAATATGTTATATTACTACGCGCATGCTTTCAGTTCTACACTTAAAAGGCCACAGGTACACGTGGAAAAACTCTGAACACTGGGTATTTGAGAATCTAAAGTTAGCTGAAAGCTGAGGAACTGGCAAGCCAGAGGCAACGGCTGATATAAATCTTACTTCTGGTCCCCAAAGAATTAATACTGAGGAACGTATATTACTAAGAATTGCTAATTTGGGGATTTCTTCTATGCTTTTCTTGGCCCTTCACTATTCTTCAGCAAATATCTTTGGATAAAGACGTATTCTTCATGTCAGAATTTAAAAACCTTTGTTTCGGCACAGAGCCGAAATTATCACAAGGGCAGTAAATTATATGTAAAGATTCTGGTTTTAAGGATTTCTAAAACCAGAAGGGAAAACCTGCACAGTCAGTAGCGAGATGTACATCTCTTCTTGCCTCCCTCTCCTTTGTTTTTTTTTTAATGAGAGAAGAGACTCTACTCCAGAATTCTGTGCCTTTTCCATTTACAGAACAGTGTTTGTCTCCGTAGTCTCACCCCTTTGGCATTCTCCCTGGGACACACCGCAGCTGACACCAAGATAGAAACTTCATTAGTAAAATATTTCAATTTGAGGAAACAAGAAGTCAGACGCATAGAAACACAAACATGAGCTGCATCTTTGATTCTAGCAGCCAAGGAAGCTTCAAGGAAATCTCTGTGCCAGAGTAACAAAGGTAAATGAAAATTAGAAAGTGGATTGAGCAACAAATATTTATTTTTTTCAGAACTCTTGAGACTCTGTTCAAAGTCAAAGCAGCTTTTTAAGTTAAACTACTAAATCTTGTATGTGACAACTCTGTTCCCAAATCTGGCCTTCATGGTTGGGTACAGTTATGTTTTCCTCTGACTGTTGTTATTACTCTCTTGAAATCTTCTTAAAACAACTGGGACCTTGATGATATTAGGAAACGGGTTTAGCATTATGCGTTAACAGTAGAAAAATTAAATTATGATTAGGTAAATATAAACAAATCAAACTTTGCTCCAGCGTTAGCAGGTGTGTCTGCCTGCCAATTTGCATTTTTAAGTAGTCTGACCAGACCTTTCGCAAAGCAGTACGATTTTCCCAATACAGCCATCCCGTAGGCTGTGTGCCTGAGCCTGCTGCACAGCACTCGCTTCACTTTCAAGAAGTTCCATATTTTTTTTGCTGCTAGCGTATATTTGAAAGTGAATTACGAGAGCATTCCCAGAGCCCACCGTAGCTATATCAAGGTGGCATCAAAGCCAGCTTTAAACGCAGAGAAACAGGTAACTGTAGGTGCTCCAAGCAGGAGGGTTTATGCAATCCCTTTGTGTGGACTCCATTTCCATAGGACATGAGGTGCATTAAAAATGTCAGGTCCAATCTTCAATCCTCAAAAAATAAAGAACATAATTTTGATGCTGTACAAACCAACGAGTGATTTATATAATACATACACACACCTAATACAATGGCTGCCACCCGCATAATTGATTTGTGTACTTCTTTGTATGTATGTTCTCTCATCTTAAAGGCTTGAGATTGGTGAGTCAAAGGGGAAAGAACTTCTATATATTCAATTAGGTTGAATTTTCCTAGGGAATGACCCATTACTCTTCCTGAGGACCATCGCAGACTCTCGGCAGGGCAGGGCAATGATAATGGGGCAGATCCAGCACGTGGGGAGCCTGTAGCAGCAGCAGAAACTGAGATAGAAGCCTCCCGGGACAGGCAAAAGAGAAAACTATGGAGATTTAGTGAACCAAAATAACTGGACTGGAAGAAAGGATCCTTTCTAAAAGGACACAAAGGTGGGAGGATGATTTACTTATGAGTCTCACTTTAATCTATTTCAATAGTTCTTTGAAAACTTTCTGTGGTCTACTGCCATTTCTCTTGCTTAGAGCCCGAGACATTTCAGTAGTTTCTGTTTCCCAACATCAAGGAAAAAAATTCTACAATTCTACCTTAACGTTCTGGTAAATTTGGGTTTCAGTCATCACAGGGCAGAGCTTAATTTATTCCCAGGTGTTTTTATAAATACCAAGCTAAAACGAGCACAGGATGCACTTAAAGAATAGTTCAATAAAACAGGCTTCATATTCAGTTCTGCAGGAGTCTATTGATCAGTACCAATAAAGGCCCATTAACAGAATCCCCAATTAATTCTTCAATCCAGCAAAAGCAAGTGTTCTTGCCACTATAAGTGAAGAATTCCTCTGTACCTCTGTTTGAAGAGCAAAGCACAGAAGTCTAGCTACAAATTATATCATACGGTGTTTGAAAATACCCGATCTCCAACAGAGAGGAATTTCCATTTTTATTAAAAAATGATTCACCAAATAGTCTGTTACTAGAATGAATACACCCCAGTATGGCAAGCAATAAAGTTCCTGTTATAGAGCAGAGAATTAAAAAAAACCAAAAACCACCTTTTGAAATGAACAGCTACATATAATAAAAACAAAATTATCAGAAATAAAGATAATTTTTTTCCAAACAAAAAAAAAATTAAAAAAAGTGAAACTAAAGACCCCATTCTGCAGCCTGCAACATTGCTGAGGCTTCTGCTTAACTAATGCCTGGGACAGAACTAAGGATGCCACCCCCCTGAGAGCTTTCAAAAGCCCCCCAAGTAATCCTGCACAGCGCTCTTGCACTTAGCATGGTCCAGATACATATCACCATGGCCAAACTGAACTCTACTCTGTATTTATGAAATGACAGTCAGTGCTACAAATCAAAAACTTCAATAAGTACTGCTATCCTGCAGACCCTCCCCAGCACAAAACACAACCCAGAAATTCAATATAAAGGATCAAAATAGAAAGTTAATACTACTGAATAGTACTGCACACTCCAAATCCTTCACCTTCAACACTGTGCAATCACCTTAAATTACCCAGGACAGGGATAAAGGATAAAGATTGGAGAGTAAAGACAACTACCACTGGTTTAGTTCTGATTTTAGAGAATAAGTTTAATTAAATATTCAGGATAAGAGAAACACTAAAAACGGAACAACCTTCAGTATTTGATGTTAAGTACTGAGTTTGTCACTTAATATTACTTATCATCCTTGTTTCCTGGCCTAATACAAGCATGACTGACATTTTTCCATTTCCATAACATCAAATGAGTAACGCTTAAAATATCTTGTGAAATACAACACTCAACATTTTCAACTTTGAAGTTATCAGCATAAAGGAAAAAAAAAAATGCCTGTGTCATGGGTAACCTTGTACATCACACAAGGGTAAAACATCTGATGTTCTTCCTTTTTTCCACCTATTTGATAAATTAAAAATCATAGGCACTGGTCAGATTTCCAAAATTATTTATCTCTATCAACTGGCTCAAGCATAGTAACAGATTTTAGAAATTTGCATACTGCAAAGAAACCTGTTACCAACTGCATCCACTCTGACCTCTTTTGTTTAGGTGACAAACTGAAAGACCCGGAGTCTGGACTTTACCAACCAGTCCCAAAAGCAGAGACCATCCAGACCCGTCCTCCTGCCATCAAGTCCAGTGTTTGCTCTGTGAACCCCTCCCAGGAAATTGTTCAACTTCAGTTTTCTGGCTTATACTTCAAACTGCTTCGTCGAGCACACTGAGATATGGCACATTAAATACACAAGCCTGACCAGCATCACCCATTTTTTCATAGCATAATAAATAAAGGTTCCTTTGGAAACTAATAAACATCTTCACCTGCTTTTCCTTGGAAAAAGAGCATGAGTTACTCCGCTCCAAGTGGATCATGGTGCATTTTCCCCTCACCTTACCTCAAGCAGCCTGACCTAAGCATCTTGTTGGAGGATGCAGATGGCCAGGACAATAGGGAGAGAAAAAAAAAAATTAAATTGAAAATTAAAAGAATGTGATCATTTCCCTCCCAAAGAATTCTCATTCGATCTTCACGCAGAGAGAAAAGCCCATCCAGAGCTGTTGTAGCAGTGTTTCACACCCAGCAGCTCAGCCTGTAGGACAGCCATGAGATGGCCTCTTGCAAGCAACTAGGATCCGGTCCTGAGTGTACTCATCTCCTGGAGACTTCACATTGCAAATAAGTGAAGCCAGCCTTTTTCTTTTTTTTTTAATATATATTGTTCCTTAAGGCCTGTTTTCTTCTTAACCTGTTTTCACATGTATTCTACTTGTGTGCGCTATCATTCAACACCAGATAAGCTGTCTAACCACCTGAGACCAGATAACTGCTCCTAAATCAATTTCAAAACTTTCTAAAAGGGAACAGAAAACATTTAGAAACTAAAAACCTAATAAACCTCTTCTTTTGAGTTTACAGTCACCTGTGAATGTCCCCCACCTCTGCTCCTCCCTCTGTACCTCAAAACGTGCCATCTGTTCCAGAGTGGAAAATTATGTATAGGAAGGAACTTTCATGCAACTTAAATGTGACCGATAGGATTCCTTTTTATCCTCATTCCCCTTCCACCAACTGAGTGTAGCTGGGTGAATGTCTTCAAGGTGCAAACGTATCAGGAAAAATAATTAGCTAAAGCTGTTCACGTGTGTTGAGTACAACTGCTTTCACATCAAAGTTTTATTCAAGTCGAACAAAAGAAGTCGAACAAACATCCCCAGGAAAAGCATCTTCTCGGAGCCTGCCTCTGAATACCCGAATGCTGCATTATAAACTCTTTATTACACGGTGATCTTAGTGACACCAACAACTAATTGCCACCGAGATGAAAGAACATCATGTGACACCGTTCATTTCAGCAAGCCAAAACCTGCATTTTAGGAAAAATGGCAGGAAAAGGTGCAGCCTGAAACATCGCCCTAGGAATTAAATACTCCTCAGCTTTCGTTGTTGTTTACCTAATGCTGCCAGGAGAATTTCAGCCTAATTCAAAAGGGAAGTCAAAATTTATTGCTAAGTAATTACTATTACTAAAATAAATAAATAGAAAGGTATTATGTCTGTTTCAAAGGTCCAGGTGTTCCGTAATCTCTACTGAAGCCAGACTACTTAAATTTATGGTAGCTGATGACCTAACACAGCTTTAATACTTGTAGCAGATTGAAAAAGATTTTTGTAATACACAAAAAAGGCATTCTCTGTCGATGTGCAGACTCCAGGCATGTTCAGATCAACACAACTGGCCTTTGTCTGGCACAGATTTTCAGTACTTAATTGGAAACCTGTTAAAATTCCTGAACACGTAGTAAATCCTCACTATGCCAAAACAAAGGCCATTTGTAAAGTGGTCTTCCCTGAGTTCTCCTGCTTTTATAAAACAGGTTCCTTTTACTGCATGGTTCTATTTGATGGCTCCATTTCCCACAGTTTTGCTCTTTTATATAAGTGTCCTGGTTTGACAATATGGTATCCGTAGTTTCACAACATCCATATAGGTTATGAAGGGTTTGCTTTTTTTATATAGACTTTGCACGAAACCAGGATCCTCTACAAGACATGCAGGAATGCACATCTATTCTGCTTTATTGCTTCCAGCTTGGCCAGCCTGAGATTTTATGAAGGACCTTAAAGAGGAAAGAAGGTGACAAACTGCCAATGACAGCCAAACAAGAAAATCTTTTCAGAAATTCCTTAAAAAAAAATTAAAATCTACAAAAATATGAGAAGACATTAAACCTTGAAGGCATTAAAGCTTAATGAAGAAGAAAACAAGTTGGATACAAAAAACACCAAAGGAAATCTGAACCAACCCTCCTGTCCCACAGTGGAACAGCTGCCTGTCCTCACCCAGGTTATACTTCAGTATATATATATATATATATATAAAATAGTTATAATATACTATTTTTAAGAGTGAATGGCAAAGCATAAGTCAAACCCATACTATCATGTAAGCCGAGCTTGCAGCTTTGGGCTTCAGTGCCTCAAAAGCTGGAAGTGTTAGAGAAGGTGGCACGTACCAGCTCTCAGAGTGAGAGAGCAGCTCCTCTCTGATGTTGCTGTAACACGGCATTTCTAAGATAACACTCCGTAGTCATGAAGAAGTGGAAAACAAAGAGTGAAATCTGGAAGAGCCTCCATCGCTGCTGAGCCCCAAAAAGCTTCTGTGGCCCAGCAGCTGTGGAGGCCGGTGATCTTATTGAAATGAGTCTCATGGGAGTGCATTTAATTTAAGGCCCTGAATTTAACACCATTAGAAGATACATTTCCTTGATGATTAAAAATTAAATACACAAGTATTTCAAAGCTTTTGAAATAACTTAGAACTAATGAAGAACTAATTGCTTCACTACATGTCTTCATATAATGATGTATAAAAAAATTGGTGTCAACTATCTTATGTCAATTTTTGCATCGGTTAATTACATGTTTTCCATCAGTCATCCATAATCACAATTAAAACATGAGAATATTCTTATAATTAGTTTTCTGTTTTAGACAAAAAGGACAACTGAAGGAAGTATTAAAACTTGGCTGCATTTTTTTTGTTACTCAACTGACACAATCATTACCACTGTCTTAGAAGTCAACTCCATGGCAAGGTGGGAACTGGTAGTTAGGTTTATTTCCAGTTCTCTACAACAAGAGTACTGGAGTTCAACTAAGAGCATGATTCTGCAGAGCAAAGGCATTTCAATGGCAAAGACAACACGAGAGTTTTTCAGATCTCTAGCACAAACATTCCTGCCTTTGCTATATTGAAATATGACTTCCACACCTCTTAAATTTCAGTTTGTACGTGTCGGAACTAAGTCTATGAAATTACCTTTCAAAAAAAGAAAAAAAACCCTCCGCTCTCATAAAAATATCCTCCCTCAGTCCCAAACATCACCCTGCACTACCTGGAAGACAAAAAGAAAGAGAAACCAGGACCCTAGAGCCCTCAGCATCTCAATATAGGCAGGATTTAGAAGACAAACAAAGAAGTCACGTTCCTGCTCCTACACACTCGGCTGCAAACAGAAGGGCCAGACCCTCCATCGCTAAGTAGAGCCCTGCCCTGCTCTCCAGGAGCACGCGGTGCATGATGAGTGTAACCTCAGCCGTAGGCAAGGCCGACTCCTTCATCCCCTGCTGCTGGCGATGCGGCACCCCAGAGCTACAGCCACCCTTTGCCAGAGGCAGCGGGAGGTCGGTCAAGCACAGCTCTGCTTCGACGAGAGACTGATCTAAACGAAACACTTCTAACAGCACCGAACGCACCCTAACCTTCCCTGAGGTAAGATGAGGGTGACGGTACCTCACCCGAAGGAATCACCTCACTTCAGAATGACTTCTTGCCTCTGTGGGGCTTTTACAGATCGCTCCTTAAACTTCTCGAGAGTGGATCCTTTTCAACTGCTATTTCATTCCCTGGAATGAACTTGAGATACGATGGACACGACAAGGAATAATAACTTATATCACGTGCAATTGCTGAAAGGGATGTGCTGTGTCCTGCTGCATACGTGCTTCTCTTGCATATCTGACCTTGAGTCAAATTTCACAGAAACAGAACATTTTTCCCAAGCTTATAGGAGAGTCGCTGCTTTCTATAGCGAGGACTTTAGTCTCTTCATTAGCTGTGACAACAGAAACCCCTCCATACACGCACACGTACTCAGCCATGTCACCGAGAAGGCAAGCAGAGCCTGTTTCCCAGTCTAACCAATCCCCAGGTCATATCCACAGAAAGCAATTTTATTACCATTTGTACATAAAGAAACTCGTGGGTATTAGTTCCATTAGAGCATGAGACTTAACCTTTACTCAGATCATTCTTTCTAAAACATAACCTGGTTTCACAACCACCTGCAGCACACGAGCTGCTCAGCTGCCTTTTTCTGATGATGCTGAATTTGAAACTCTTCAAAAATGTTGGGAAAAAAAAAATAATCACCAGAGGGTGGGAGGTAGTAGGGTGAGGTGTGGGGGGGGCGGTAGGTGACTGAACACATGAGAAGTTTAGACATTCAGTCCACTCTTGGTGGTCACTGTCCATTTGTGTTGAAATAAGATTTTTAAATTCAGAAACACAACTAGAAAAGCTGTTTTCAGTGCTCCTCTCAACCCTTCCTCATGCATTGAATAAGCTTCCCTAAAAAAGGGGGTTTGAAAAACATGAAGAAGCTTTAAACACTAAACTCTGCCTCTGTTTAGACCTACAAATTATGCATTTTGCCTTCAAATATGATGTACATTTACTGTGAGGGTGCAGTATATAAATCACTAAGAAATATGCTCTTACTTCGCAACTTTGAAATGAAGTAATTTGAATTGCTTTCAGAAAAAATATACCATTTTTTTGTTAGTAGGATTCCAGTGGAAATGCCATTTTAAAATTTGCATGTAAAATAACATTTCTGAGTTACGGAGCTGAAGTGATTTTCTCTTCTGCTTTGCTCATGTTGTCCTTCTCACCAATAGACCATTAGCAACCCTGGCCAGAAGTAGCCCACATCAGCCCGTGCCATGGACCAGTGGGACACAATGGTGCCAGATCTGCACTGTGGACTCCGGAGAAAAACCTCATAGTTCTTTCTACAGCCAGAAAGGAGAATATCGGAGCAGCTCAGTTCTTTCAGAAGTAAATTTAGAAAAATCCTTTGAAGCACAATCTGACAGCTGCATAAAACCACTTCTCAAGAACAACAGCGAGCCCCAGTTTAGATGTCTCCAAGAGACAGAGCAACAGCCCCTGCCCCGTCTGCAATTTGTACTTGTCACAGCAGCAGCAGGGGGGTGTTAATGCCCTGAGGGGGCACAAGCACTGTCTTCCTTTGGGGTTTTCTACTGAGAACGGGACAATCTAGAATGGAATTTCAGATAAAAGACACTGGGGTCAACTCTCTATTGAAAGGAAGTATCTAAATATTGGAAAATTCTTGGATATCAACTCTGATGGCTAATGTTGCACCGCTGAAGTTGATGAGAGTTTTGACTTCTACCTTTAGGAACCCAAACTCGGATGACCCTCCCTTTTTATTGTTAGCATGCGAATCATCCAAGTCTTGCCAACAGGAGCTGCCAAACAAGCGTGCTGAACCAGTACTGGCTCTGCAAAGAGTCCTGCAGACTGTAGATATATTAATCAAAGTGGTTTTCATAAGCTCAGAATAACAAAATTGACGGGGGGGGAGGGGAGGGTAATAGGCAAATGGATGTATATTCGGTAACTTGAAATTTATTGCTACCTATGACTGAAGCTAAGAAACTGACAAACTGAGAGGGATGTACTAAATTAAGCAGGAAACACATCCTCCAGAATGCTCCAGTTCACAGATGTTGCAGATGTTGAAAAAAGGGAGAAAATACATTAGTCATTTAATGTCATGTAGAAGAGTAATGAGACTGAGTTGTGTAAAAATAGATCTAAGATGGATCATTTAATTAGCCTGCCTAAAAATCACAATAGCCAATGAAAGAGTTGTCCCAACTTGTTTTGTCTTTAATTAGTAAGCCTTTCTCAGTAAACGGCACCAAATAGGTGATATAATTTCACGTATACTTCCTCTGAGAACAGTTTCAAAGATCTGTTTGTTGCTAAAGAATAGTTTGGTGACAAAAAATCAAAATATATAACAAAATTAGGAATACAGGAGTTTTTCCATTGTGATTAGGTAAAACAGAAATACACACCACCTCAAAGTATTCGCCCAGCCTCCCCCCTCCCTGAAAAAGGCAGCAAACAACCTAAAATCCAGACCTGAAATGTTTTTGTGTTTATTTATATACCTGACAGCATCTGCTGTCAGGATTTCTCCCCCCTCGCCCCGAAGTAACATCTGTTCCCTGATGTTTGGAATTATAACCTACAAGTGTAAGCACTGACTGTGTCAAAGGATGTAACGTCAAAAAGCTACAAGAATTAAATGATGTTTTTTGTGTCCTGCTATTGAAACTAAAAGCTCATCAGTAAATATATCATTTGGATTTTATCAATCCAGTCCTAGTGTATCTTTGTCTGCAGGTGAGAAAATACTGGCCAAATTCTTGACTTATAGAATTAGTTAAAGGCTTTGACGTTGATTGCAGTGGGAACAAGAGGCCGCAGCCTGTTGACTCCAGTTTTAGTAAGAGTCTTTGCACACACGTAGAGAGCAAGGTTTACCCTACATTCACAATTGCCACATTCCCCAGTGTCCACTGAAGGCGATTCAAGTCTTTACATTTTTCAGGCAAATGAAAAGAATATTACACCTTTTACCAACTTTTTGGCTTGATGCTCAGAAATAAGATGTGCAATTCCTTATGGCAACAAGGCTACTTTTGTAGGGTAATTTTAAGAGCTCCGTGGCCCTGCTGTCAGTGAAATCAGGGCACACTCATCTCTGTGCCCAAACTGATTTTTGGCCCTCCCCGCAGTAGAAAAGTAATCCCGAGAACAACACACAACTGCAGCTCTGCATTAGCCCTTACTCCACTAATTAAGCTCCATCCTTCCCGCTAATAAATAAATAATGAACTTGAGAAAACTTTAATGTGAAGCTAAAAGTAAACTGAACACAACCTCCAGGGACATTTCTTTGTATAGGTTGAAGTTTACTGCCAGAGCAAACGCGGGCGGCACCAGGAGGACAGTCCCGGGTTATTTGACTAACAAATCACACTTTTAACAGGAAGGCACATTTGCTTCCAGCAGAGTCACATTTAAGAAAGTCCCAACCTGACGTAGTTGTGTGCCCTCAGGTGCAACTTCTTAACCTTTCTGAAGTGCAAAATTTGAATAGAAGATTGTCATTCTGCAATTAAAATAATTCCAAAATAGCTATCACCACATTTGTGCACACGGAAGCAACTAGAGGTTACAAGGGCAGCCTAAGACTTTTCTACTTCTTAACATTTGAGCCCTAACTTTTAAAAAAACCTGTAAAGCCACAAAGCAGTTTTTTTGACCTCGATATTATGAAAATAAATGATTTTTCCTATGTATTTCGACTTTGCAAAATACTTATATTCAAGCTATGGAATACAACACCGATGAGCAACAACTCTACATTATTTGAAGGCTACTGTATTCTGCAGGTAAATGCTGGGAAAGGTGAAGAGCAATTAAAAGGGCTGGCCGCCCATCCACCTCGTTTCCAAAGGTTGGTTTCCAGAACTTCTGCTTCTTAAAGCATTCAAAACCCTCTTCGACGACTGAAAAGGAGGTGCTTTGAGCTTGGCAAGAGACAACCACTAATAAGGACAAACTGTGATTCCCGTTCCGCGAGCTGGTGCGGGGACATACGGTTACGGAGGGAGCCGCTTTACTGCGCCGAGCTCCCTTTCACAGCTGACAGTTTGGGGAACGGCAAGGGAGCTCGTGCACAGATGGATGGGAAAAGGACACAGCCGACATCCCATACAGCGAGCCGAACGAGGAGTTAAACACAGCCAAGAAGAGGCTTTATGGTGTTTACTCCCTCCCAGTAAGGGAAAATAGCTGAATTTTGATTCTGGGGCTGAAAATAGCTGAGTGTAATTGAACATTCCATAGCAGCGCTGCTACCAGATCGCTGCCAGGGCTCAGCCTCTCCTCAGCCACACGCTCCATTCCCTCGCTGCGCTGGGCTGCGCTGGCTTAAACAGGTTCCAGGTTCGGGAAAGGATTCGGCAGAAAAACAACTCATCAGCAAAACACTATCAGTTAGTCACCTCCCGGATTTGGCTTGACGTACACCAGTACGAATTCCATTACCAACGGGAGCGGAAGGAAGTGACAGCATGAGAAAGCAGAAGGGAGAAGGGGGGCACGGCTGCTGGAGCCAGAACTTCCATCAGGAGTTATTTGTCCCACCAGGCTTTAAGATGTACCCTGGCCCGGCCACACTGGCTTCTGATTTTGCCCCTCCACTCTGGGGAGACCCCCCCCCAGGCTCTGGGGCCACCAACAGCAGAAGGACATGGAGCTGTTGGAGCGGGGCCAGAGGAGGCCCCGGAGATGCTCCAAGGGCTGGAGCCCCTCTGCTGGGAGGGGGGGCTGAGAGAGTTGGGGGGTTCAGTCTGGAGAAGAGAAGGCTCCGGGGAGACCTTAGAGCCCCTTCCAGTCCCTAGAGGGGCTCCAGGAGAGATGGGGAGGGACTCGGGATCAGGGAGGAAACTCCTGGAGGAGAGTTTGCTTTCACTTGTGCTTTCAGACTTCATACTGTGATATTCAAACCTAAACATCCTACAACAGCCAGAAACAAAACACATCACCTTGAACAAAACCTGAGTTTAGGCAATCTCTCTCCGCCTATATCTACTTAACAGCAAGAATATGGGAGGGTTTTAATGCTTTGAGCTGCCATATGGGTATCATATGTTGTATTAATCATACAGCAGTCTTAAAGTTTTAAAAATGGTAATCTGAGCATCCTACAGCTGCGAAAATTAAAGCAATTTCTTAATTCACTTCTCTGACATAACTTTTGTAATTTTTGGAAGTACCTTGTGTTTTGGCAGTTGTGTTCTTGGTGTGGCTGTCCGCTGGCAGACCTTGTGCAGATTAGTCCAATATTCCAATAGTGGTATTTACACTAGTGCAAACAAATAGCAAACCAGGACCGAGCAGCTGCTTTCTCTGCAGCTCCCACGAGAATGCAAGACAAGAGCTGAGCCGCGTTAGGCTCCTTGTTCCATCCCACAACCCGGAGTCGGTCTTTTCAAGGTAAAACTGCCTTCGGCTGGCACAAATCCCAGTGTCTTACTCTGGCTTTATGGGGCTTTTCACTGCTACAGCTGTCAAATTAGTGACAGTTCAGTATGGCTTGTGGATGTGCACTCTCGAAAAAGTAGGAACAAGGCTGAGACCATCTGATCTCATTTTTACTTCTTGTACTGTTCCGAACTGTCATGCTGCATGTGTTTCTTCCCACCGCTTCAGGGGAGTGAGAACTCCACAGTGGGTCTGAGAGGTTCAGGATAAGTTCATTAAGCCAATTTGTTAATCATCTCCATGAATTCTGCTCCCATTTCTTATGAGGCTATGTGTAATAGATTTTATAAAACCTTAATGGAAATCTAATTAGAGCCAAAGGTCTTTGAAAGATTTCTTTTTTTTTCCTTCTTCAGCCTCCCTCTTTTTTTTTCCCCTTTTAATTATGAATAGTAGGAAGGGACAAAAAGGGACAGTAAAGGAAGGGACAGTAAAAAAGAACACTTCAGAATAAGCTACAAAGTGTCAGCATTTTTCTTTTATATTCACGTGCATCCACAGCAGACAAACTGACAAAACTCCTGATGTTTCTATGGACTGATACTCCACCACGGGAGCTGCTGTAACTGGAGCTACTCAGACAACATCACAGCACTAGACCTGTGCAGGTATCCTTCAAACACGTCAGTCTTCACGCCGGGATCTCTTGAATCCCACAGCCCAATGTATTTGACCAACACACACTGGGGCTCTCAAATCACTCACTGATGAGGGGTATGCAGCATGTAAAGTGATCAAATTGGGTTTAAGGAGGTAATAATCCACTTGTTAGGTAACTGCTCTACAAGTACCTACAGCCCAAAGAGCATTTCATATTTTTTTTTCCCCAAAGTTACTCCTCCCACAGCCTGTCTGAACAGGTGATTGGTTACACTGGAAAGAGACAAAGCTGCTGATTGTACCTACAACTTGTACCTACAGCTTCTCAAGAGATGCTTTCACCCTGAACCCTGCCCCCCTCAACCAATTTATTAAAAAAAAAAAAACAAACAAAAAAAACCCAAACCCACATAGGCATCAACTCAAACGATTAATTGTTCTTCTTAAATATACAGATTCGGTATCTTTAAGATACTGATTTTGCAAGATATCAGTATTTTGCAATTGATTTAAGTGTCATCAGCTCAAAATACGACTCACCAGTGCACATGTACATTATGAAATACAACCACTTCAAGTATTTGTAGCTTTCATCTGAACACGAAGGTGAAAGGGGTTCTACATAACATAATTCTGTAAGCAATCTCACTCAAAAATAGAAGCACAAAGAAATTCCTTTTCAACTCTTACGTCTTTCACTTAACACCTTTGTTTCTAAACATACAAGCATAAAAAGTCCTTAAGAACACAAGTTGGCTTAGAGGGTTCTATTGGGGGGCAGGGTTTGGTTGGTTTCTGTTTTTCCTTCCCCCCAGAAACACATCTATGTGATACTGGAATTCTGTTTGGTTGGTTGTTTTCTTTGCAAGTATTTTCCCCAGCGCCCTGAAACAGCCAGGTTTTCCAGCAAGTTTTAATGATGAGGAAATGAAGCTTGGCTACTAAGTAGACTCTTCAAAAAAACCAAATTTGCATTTATAATACAAATGCAGCAACCTTGGTGTTGCTTATTATTAAGTGCAAGGAAATAGATGGAAAAAGAGAACTGCAAGCCATTACACCTCACCTAAACAGTATGCAAGATGTCAAAGACCTTGAGGGACTAAAATAATTAAATCAATTTGTACTATGATTCAATAGAAACAAACGCCAAACGGTTTCAGCTGAAAAGAACAAACAAATGTACCAACGGGGAACCAAATCCTGAGGTCTTTGTTCAGTCTTAATCTGGCAACTCCCATTGAGATCAACTGACTTCGCTTGAAGATGTGACAAGTTTAAATTGAACGAGGCCGTTAGGATTTTCCTGGTGAATAGACTCTATAGAGGAGCATCACAGAGCCCAAGCTGTATGTCATACCGGATAATACACAGAATACAAGCTAACAATAAAACACTGTCACATGAAAAGTGAATGCTATTTAGGTCACAGCCCTAAGTATGTAAAATAAGCACGATTATCCCAGTCCCATTAGATCTCAGGCAGAGCGCGTGTGTTTTGGAGCAGCCCGCTTCCGAGATGGACAGATCAGAAGGAGTTCAGAGAAAAGCGTCGGGGATGATAAAAGGTTTGGAAAATACAAGCTGTACTCTGAGAAAACACCACATGGTAAGAAAACTTTAGAAAGACAGTAAATGGAAAAAAGGTAAGGAAGTCACCGCAACAAAGTTGTCAAGGTTCAACTCCACACAATTATTTCCTAAGCCATTTCTAGCATGAAAAAAAAGTCACTTGTGCCATGCAGCAAAATAGATAATGTTAATAATATCCATCTACTGACCAAACTTCTGCGGTTCAGTGTTTAACTTGTAAATGAAGACTATTACTTGGTGCTAGTCCTCACCATCCCATCTAAGCCACCAATTATACAGATTGAGTAATACAACACTTTCTGGAAATAATGCTACAGCAGACCAAGGCTATGATTGGAACCTACTACCTTCACTGTCTACTGAGATTATAACATCTCAGACATTTAAGACCTCCTTTGAGCATGTTTTTGAAAGTCCTGAATGAACAGACTCACTATGGCAATTATTTGAGTGCTGGAAAAAAAGAGCTTTACACTTAAACAGACTGAACTCGTTCAGTGTAACTCATCAAAAAGTGGTGACGGGGGGTGCCTTGGTGCCGTCCAGCACCGCACCATCAACCTGGCCTAATCCAGCCCAGCTCCCCAAAGAAACGGCACTGCCAGGACAGAGCTGCCTCTCAGCTAATTAAACATGGAAAAGGAAGGAGGGACAGAAGACAGACTAATTAGATCAGGAGGAGCATCCCACTGGCATGTCAATACTGTTTCCTGGACTTTCACAAACGGCTCCGCAGAGGGATGTGCTGCTCCGTAAAACAGTGGAGAGGCTCCTTTTCCAGGAATAAAACGATGGGCAACGAGAAAGCTTTCTAATGAGGTAAGAGGAAGCAAATAGGACACTGAATCCAAACAAAAATCAAACCGGATTAAGACACAGCTTTTAAGAGTAAGGGCAAGCAACCAGTGGAGCTAACTACAAAGAGAGATGATTAGATGCCTTCAAGATGTGATTTCTTCCCCCTCAAGGTAGAGATGCAAACTCATATCCAAATATCCAGCTGGGCTCCACACAGCGATAACTTTATGAGCTAAGTCATACAAGAGGTCATAAGAGATTTTTTTCACCCTTCCGGCCTTAACACTTACTAACTTAAATTAAAAATGTATTTGATGCTATACTGTATGTCTGGAAAACACTCAATCTTTGTTACGCTGACTGCAATCCGGGGTGAAGTGACATACTGCTTTTTAAGTGCCCTTTCAACTGAATACAAGAATACAACGTTGTGTGGGAGGAAAATTGAGAACACTGCAATATGCATGATAGGAATAAACAGCAGCTGTCTACACATACACAAAAGCCCCATCGCCAAATTACAGCACAGGATACCAGGCTGCCCCCTTTCCTTGCTGTAATTTACTTTCCACGCGCGGTAGCGTGAAACGAGGAGGTACTGGAGGACACGGCGTTGGCAGTACACAGGCAAAACACTTATTTTCCTAGGTGTGGATGAAAAATTGTATTATTTATACAGAAGTGATGACACAGAAGGCATTGTGATAATAAGAGATTATTTCAGGATACGTGCAACCCAAACAGCCTGGTGCTCTGGCCACTTGGCTACTTTACAGGAACTCGAGTGGCTGAAGTTCGTTACACCTTTTCTCAGCATTTCAGAAAGTGTTCTCTGTTTATTTTGGGTAGACTTATATTGGCACCCCCCTGAGATTTTAATTTGCCATGTTAAATTGGTCTGCTTGTCAGGTAGCTTTTCAGTCTCCAAGCCAAGCAAGCAAAAGGCAAAGGAAACCGAGCACCTAACTTCCCCAGGCACACGAGAAAAATAAAATATATATTCTGCTTTTCTGCTTAGGTTAAACCAGAGCTGCTACAGGAAGGGCACTGGTCAAAAATGCAGAGTCCCAAAGCCTGTGCCCTCTCTCGGTTGCATAAGGCAGGGAAATGCAGTTCTTCCCAACTCTTGACTTGCTCCAAGCAGATGGTTGCACTATGAAAAGAGCAGAACAAACGGTTTTGTTTTCTTAACAGCATTTTCTTTAACCCACATTCGTAAGCGCAAAAAAAAGTCAGGAAAGAGCATTCAACGCTTCCAAAGGCTGGATCACTTCTCCCATATTAATCATTCATGTTATTCCTCATTACTATTTCTAGCGTCAATATTCAGAAGACATACTCTCATTCTGATTTATTCTGGAGTAGTTTTAGGAAAAGGTCCAAGTATTTTTGTGGCAGTATTTTGTATCCACAAAAGGTACAATTCAGAGTATCTGCATCTTGATTTGTTCCTACCATACGACAGGCACAAAACCCCGTAGCTTATGTTCCCAAGTGACTGAGTGACAGAATAAGTCCAAGTCTTAAACTTGAAAACTATATTCATAAAGGGAAATCTATGTTGAAAAATTTCCCATAATCCTGCTGATAGAGTATTTAGGATTGGGATTAACTTGATTTTAAAATTAAGTCTGACCTAAGCCTTTGAGTTGTGATCAGCGCTGTAGTACGTGCATCTTGTGAAAATACTTCCTCAATTTCAGTAAAGGGTCAAAGACCTTTTACCAAAAAACCAGGTGTTCCATATTTCTGGGGATGCAAAATAGCAATTTTATGGTTCCTTTAACATTTCAAGTGCAAAACCAAAGGCTTGGATGCAAGGAAATATATATTTCATTATTTTATTTTTACCACCAAATTATAGATAATAATATTTTAAATCTTTCAAACATTTTTCCTATAATAAATAGAAGTATAGCTAAATCACGTCCTCTGATAAATCTTGCAAGACCAAACAAGAATCTCATTTCAATTATTTTAGACAAGTGTACAGTACATACCAGACACTCTACACATATTAAACAAACAATCATTTTAGCAAAACATGGAATCAGAAGTTTTAGTTTTCCCTAAACAAACAGCCTCATGGTAAGAAATCTAAGCTTTAGAACGCTATTAAATATAACTGTCAAAACACAAAAATAGTAATTCCCTCCTCTCAAGTAGGAACTATGTGATTTAGGAGAACAAACACAGAGTTAAGTATATTATTTTAGGTACAGACATCTGATTTTTCCAAGATCCATATTTCTAGCATGACCATCTACAGCCCAGAAAAATCTAGAAGATCCCAGTTTGCGGATTCAGGCTAAACCAGTAGCACCATGGAGGGCTCAGCGAGCAGCCCCGTAACACCGCAGCGAGGATTGGGCTTGAAACTGAACACACAAGCTTCTTACCTGCTACAGTTCGTTTCCCACTGTACATCACGACTGTTGCCCAAAAAACCCTCCTCTACTTCTGACAATACTGTTTCTGTGTCAATTCTGATCTACATCCTGTTGTTCAGTTTCAAAAAAACCCAAACAACAACAACAACAAAAAAAAAAACAAAACAAAAAAGCAAACCCAAATAAACCAACCAAAAAAAACCCAACCCAAACTATTTCCCTTCTACCTAATCCTGTAGGGCAAGATCTGCAACAGCTGGTATTCCCAGGTTTGCTAAAGTCTATAAAGCAAAATAAAACAAAAATCAATACTAAAATGCAGTTTTAAAAGCTAAGGAACAAGAATTTGCCTTTGAATTTAAGATGATTACTCTTTCTTAAAGGAAAAACAAAAGAGAAAGACAGCAAACTTTGGTTTCTTATTGTTCCAATTTATGGCAAACACTGAGACTTTTGTATATCAGAAGTTTCCTGGAAGGTTCTCTTGACAAATTTTATATACTTTATACTGTATATATGCTAAGTATACCTTTAGAAAAAGCTTAGAAATAAACATACTTTTCAAAAAAAAAAACCAAAACAAACCCCAAACACTAGACTAATCCCCCCAAAAAATCTTTTCAGAAGCTCAGTGAAGTGCTTGTTGTACCGTCATTTCCACAGGTCAGATGGGATGTTATAGCAGCTAGAAATGAGCTTTTCAACCTCGATGTGTCATGAAGCTGGAAAACCATTTATTAATAATGGGGAAAACACAAAAAAGAGCAAACCAGTAGAAAAAGGCATATCCCAAGCTAAACAAAACTGTGTAACATTGTTTGTACTGTTACTGATACTGTATTAAAGCAATGAAGATGTATTAAAACACTGCAAAGGGGGAACAGCAGCAAACTCGATGGACCACAATGGTAAGAGACAGCTAGATTTAGACACAGCTGGTGCCAATTTTAAAAGCCTGATTTTTGGGCTGCATTGAGCTACAGTCTTTCAGATATAGCTCTTCCATACGGTGGCTGCTCTCTGTAGCCATTCAGAAGGTGAGTCACCCCTGCCCACGAAGAATCAATAAGATCCAGGAGTTCACAGCATTATTACATTTTCAATTTCTGGTCGAGTGAAAGTATGTGATCCCATACCCTCTAGATTTCAAAAAGCCATTACACTAAATCAAAACTCAAAGAAAGCAGATTAAATATAAATAACAAAGTGTTTTAAGAGAACTTTGAAGGAGGGCAAGAGAGTCTTAAAATTTGTTGGTTTCAGTTGTTCAACCCGTCGCTCAAAACGCCAAGAAGAAATGCAAAACTTGCAGGCGGATAGTACTGCACGTATAGCGACATCGACGCAGCAACTACTTAGGTCGACTGGACAAAACCTGGCAGGAATAAGGAAAGATCTCACTTTTTAACTGTAACATGCTATAGGAAGGTATAAACCACTGCCACAAGTCCGTGTCTCTGGTTAGCGACAGCACTGATGACTAACACATCAGAATTCTTCATGGTATTCCCTCTGATACCTGATGGGTTTAGCAAATTTTGCTGCAGTAAGATACTCTTATCTCCGTAACGAAATCAGGATCTCATTTTATCTAATTTATCATTTATTTCTTAATTTTCAGACCAGCTGTTGCAGTTTCACAGCAGATAACTCATTGTTCTCTCGGTGTTGTCTAACAGATCAGCTCTGGGCACTACTCAACCACTGCAGCAGAGGCTGCTCAGGCTTTAGCGGAGCCAGATCTGTTGCACTGATTGAGAATAACCAGAAAAAAGGGAGAAACCTGCCTAACGTCTCGCTGCCACTTTGATCTAGCCAGAGAACGGCCAACACTCATCTCTGCAGACTCCTCGCTGGGATGCTCTGAAGCCCATTTACTCTTTTAAACGTATTCTCTTTAATTAAGTGGAACGCTATTCCTTATGAGATATCTCTTCTGAAACCAGGAAGGCGCCCTCCTCACACTCTCACTCCCATGCCTGTGTCAGGCCAGTGCTCTCGTGTAAGCTCCACAGCGCTGCTTTCACTATTTCTCACCAAAACGCCGATTAGACTGCATCTGAACTTGTAATCCACGGGGATCTAGGCAAGGTAAAATAACTGGGAAAAAAACAGAGAGGGAAAAATTTGCCAGAACAAAGACTACAGAAAAGAGAAGGTGCTCTGCACCCCAGGTACAATCAAAAAGGGATATGGAGTCCTGAATTATTTTTACAAAGGTTGATCCCAGAATAATCTTGTGACTGAGCATACATCAAACATAAAGCAACACAAGCATAAAAATATGTATTGACAGAATTTTTCTGAGAGAGATATTTCAGGAGGTTGTGGATTTTGTGGCCTTTTTTTGGTAATTCCATTATCAGGAAGTCTTACACAAGAGACAGCGTACTGAGTATTATCTCATATAACAAAATTTGCCAAAGATTGTTATTTTATTGAGGACAACACCTGTTTTGACAAAGAAACCTGAAGGAATGAGGGATTCTGGAATGCTGCATCTATCCAGTCAGAAGTTCTTTTGAGACTAGATTTGAAAGGTGCTTCAGAGAATTAATGTGTAGTATCAGCAGATGCTCAGGGAGGGGTACTCTGTATGGACGGGAGAGCGCACAGAACAGGAATCCAATACGCCTAAAGTGCTAACATCTCTTTCCTGGGAGTTTTGGACCAGCGAGCCCCCAGCAATGCAGCAGATAAATAGCCTGGCTTAAAGTTGCATGAAGGAATCCTGGCGGACAGGCAGAGCCTACACACCTCACATCCCAATCAATCTGCTCAGGATGTTTTCTGTAACAACTGCTGCAAATAGTAACAAAACAATATACAAAACAAGCCAAGATGACTCCCTGCCTTTCTGCTGGTCCCCTGGCAGGTCTCCTTGGGTCTCGATTCACATGCTGGCCCCTCACTTCCCATTTCAGGACAGGGTTTCCCTGGCAGGTAGGTCCCATGAAGCCAGAGCATTTCTCCCACTGCTGACACTACCAGGCCGTACGGTATTAACCAGGGACGGATGACATTTTTATGAGATTTAAACCCGAGAAAGATTGAAATGCTACTGATTGGTTCTGGGTGCTTGGTAGGCATGACAACTTCTTTTGTGATGAATTTTAACAATAACTTAGTTTTAGGATCCTCTGACATAAAAGTCTTGGCTGTTACAATATTAAATAAGAGATAAATCCAAGGAAATGTATCTGTTACTAAATCTTTTCTTTTTTTAAAATCATCTTCATAACATTGCTAGATTAAGATCTCAATTTAGAAAGCACTAACGCATCTGGAAACGTTATCATCTTTGTCAGGACACAGCAAAAGAATTTTATGATTCCTAGACCCAGTTTTAGATAACCATGTACTGCATTTTTGGACTGAAATTCTTGTTAAGGCCAAAATTTTACAGTTGCTTCACAATTTGAGCAAAATTCCAAATGGGCATTAGCTGCAGCCATCGTGACTCAAGACCCTCGTCATCAAGCACAGCCCCTGTGTGCCTGTGCCCATCCTCTCTGATATTGTCATTTGAAAATCAAAGCTGACCATACAGCTTTGTGCCTTCCTCAGGGACTTACTGCCCAAGCCACAGTGAAATTATAGCTACAATGAATTTAATGCAAATTATATTACAGGCATCAGTGAAGACAGAGCTTCAGTCCCCAAAGAGACAACAAAGATTCCCCCCGACACTGGCTTACTTGTTTTTTACCTTTCTACTAGAATTTCTCCCTATAGACCTTATCTTCATAACCACCGAGTATAGCAATGCCTTTTTCCCCTCTGCATGCTGACATCTGGTATTCAACTTTCAAATGAAGAAAGCGATCAGTGGTTGGGAGCAAATGCCCCGTATGGAATTCAGGACCAGAAGTGAAGATTACTGACTGGGAGCATTATAAATGAGGAGTAAACAAACGCAAGTCTGCATCACTGGAGGCAAAATTAAAACATAGATGTTTAAGACAGATTCTGGGTGGCACAAACATACTGGGAAAATTCAGCGAGGAGCAAAATATCCGACAGCTTTGACATTCTGAAGCTGAAAAGACTGGAGACATTACTCATTGTAGGTGCCCCTGGATCTCTACTGTCATCTAGAGCCCAACAAAAAAATACCGTGATAACTGGGGAAGCTGAGGCACAAGGGAAGGTACCAACCACCACCCTGTGGGGAACAGCAAAGCTCATAATTGCTTTTAGATGTCTCAAACCCCATCAGTGAGACTTGGCAGAGGGTTTCCATTACACACTAAGGTGACGGGACCCACAGAGGGCGAAGGTAACACGGGACAACACTTTTTCAGTTGTTTCGTAAGAATCCACGCAATCACACCGCCTGCACCCTCCTTCCCAGTACCTGCAGTCTGCTGGCCAACATTAAATAATGTTACATACCCCAACAAAAGGGATGCTTATCATAAACACACAAATCTTATATTTTAAATGGTAAAGATACACATCTATCTGAACTACTATTTGCTGCCCTACAGAGAAAATAGAAGAAAGAGAGTGAAGTAGAGAAAAAATGAAAAAAAAAGTATAATTAATAGCTCAAAGCAATTTCTTGTTCAGAGATGGTAAGTGCAGAGGAAGGTTTATTAGGAGAAATTACTGAGGCAGAAACACCATGGTGATGGAGGAAATTTTTGGTTTAAATCCCATAGTTTAGAGATAAGAAATGAAATAGGTAAGTAATGGTTTCTTACATGCAATTTCTCACTTATATTCTTATCTATATTTCTTACGTAAAAATAAACAATGTTATTCAAACTTAACACTTGCATTTCTTAATGTATACACAAAATTAGTAGATTTATTATGACAAAGTAGTTAACCATATTTTAAGGAAAATTAAGTTTCTTCTTTAAGACTCTACTGTAAGGTAGCTGAAGTATGAACTGCCGTCAAACCATGCTGACCAAAACATACTGTCTTTAAATAGTTTTTGCTGCTAAATGCAGGTTTCCAAAGAACTGGACATTCTAAGTACAGACCAGTCCAGTTTGTCCAAAGGGTAGAATGCAATCAAGCTGTTATCACCTTGAGTTCCAAATAGTCTTCCCCTTCTTCCCCATTTAAATGGGAAGTGCAACAGGGATTAAAATAAACAAGCATATTGATTTGATTTCAGTGAAATTACTGAATTAGGATACTCCTTGTGATATATTCCGGGAAGGGATTATAAAAAGGCTTTACTTGAAAGCAGCAACAAAGAGAAACAGTAATTGCTACCTATCTGCTTTCTCCCCAGCATCCCCGAAAGGTTTAACTTCCCTGCATTACATGTTTGTACTTGTCTACGCTCCGACTCCTGCTGTGCCACCAGCTCCCAGGCACAGCAAACAATGTCAGTGTCACCTGCGGGAAGGCTGGGCCCTGCCAACAGCTACAGAACTGCTGAAGCCCACAAACAGAACAAATGGAAGTGGAGAGGAAAAAAAATATAGAAAAACCCAATCACTTTAATTGTGAACACTCCCTTTGGAAGGACAGAACAACACTAATTATATGCTACAGTCTGTACGAAAAACTAGATCACTAGAGCAAGCCCCTACCTATGCATTTAAACCTTCTGCCTGAAGTGAGCATGAATGGCACAGCCGGTGCCATCGTTTTCAGCAAAATCAGATATTTAAAATTAAATAAAATTCAGCTTTTTGCTATAACCCAATCCTTTCACATACAGAGCATAGACAAACTATTTAGAGAGTAAGTAAAGCTCGTGTGATAATGGAAGATTGTCTCTGATCAGAGCCCGCAAGAGGAGGAGGGAAGTGTGATGGGGCAGGAGGAAGACTCTGGGAACCCTTTCCTAAGAGGGTGTGGAGTTGGTGCTCACTCTGCTCCTTCTCGCTCGCAGAGCTCCACTGTGAGGCCACTCACTGAAACCTTTCCGTTTTGAAATCGTCTCCAGCCAGCGTTTGGCTCCAACAGTCAAGTGAGGGAACAGCTAAACTTGAGAGCCAACATTATACTGCTCAGGGTTTTGCTATGGAATGTGGGTGGGACCAGCCAGAACACAAGAACACACAAGGATAAATAACATATTTTTTTTCTCTAGCAGATTAAATCCTTTTCTGAGAGAGTAAGCATTAAGAGAAGCTGTGAAGCTGTTCAGCTGCACTTTCTAATGTCCATAATTGTTTAATTCAAAAGACTGGAAAGGAAGAGAAGGTCACTTTACGTCTTTGCTCAAAAAGAAAAAAATTACAAAACCAAAACAACCCTAACCAAAGCAAAACAAAAAACCTCAAACTCCTAAAAAACCCAACACAAACCCCTTGCTAAAGGATTGGTTAACTGTCCTATGATACATACAAAGCAGCGCAAGCTGGCCTGAAATCTGCAGAGGTGAGGTTCTCCCCTTGTTTTAAATAGTCTTAAGGGCTTTCAGACCTAAAGAAACTATTTCATATTACTAATAAAACGCACGCCTTTATATGTCTTTCATAAGATGAGAATTCATCAAAACAATTTAGTCACATATGAATTTTAATTTCTCCCAAACTCCACAAACAAGCCTATAATCATCACTTATCACTGTATAATTCATTAATTTTGTTACTAATAAGCAGGCGATAAATAACATTGAGCTCCCCTAACGTTTTCCTAAGCAGAGCTGAAAACCTACTGGCAAGAAAGGCAGTGTCGGTATCTTCTTGCTGTAAGAAGAGAAGTGACACAAGGGGCTCGCCCAAAAATAAATGGCCTCACCCACGTTCAGGTGGCCAACAGCAGCACGGGAACACTCCGGTTTGTTACAACAATGTGTGTTTTGGAGTTGTAAAACTGTAAAACTCTGCTAAACCGCCTTCCAGCTCTGTGCTGCTTTCTAGTCAAGCACAGGCTTCAGTATTAGAACAACTTGAGAGGTGTAAAGAAAAACCAGCTCCAAGTGACGACTGACATCATGAGCCAAGACCCTTCCTCACGGACAGAAGGTTCATTACTCCTGAGCTCCAGAACACTTATTGAGAGCAGAATGGTTTCCACCTTTGGACTGGAAATCGAGGTAATCCCTCCACTGATCATCACAGGGGGCTTTCCCAGGCATGGACTTGTCTCCACTACTGAATCCCAGGCCACATTTGGCCACCCAGATATCTAGAACTGGGCCCTCTCCTTTCAATTGAGAGACTAAAATTTGAATATGCATGTTTTTTTCTATTTTCTGGCAAGTCTCTACAATACATCTGGCCAACAATAACAACCTTACATGAAGAGCAGTTCTACAGCAGGAAGATGCTCCTTTCCTGACGAGGCAGAAATTGGTAAGAGCCCCAGTGCTGTACCAGTTAGTGCTGCTTACCTGCCAAGCACAAAGCCCAGTCCTTGAAGCTCAAAACTCCTAATTTCCAGTTGCTTGAGGCACAGACACGTCAGTGAGTAGAAGCAAGATGACAGATGGAAGCACATCCCTCTATGGCCTCACGCATTTCCTGGCTTGTTGTGGTTTTTTGCTGGCTATTTGGGGGGCTGAAAGAACAACTTTGTTAAAAGAATCTCTTTCATGACAGGTGAGAGTCCCTGACACCCAACAACGTCTGGAGGGGAGCCGGGCTGTGTGTGTCAGCTAACACGGGAACATCAAGTGATCACGTAACCCGACATCAAGCGGCTCACGCAGTCTGCGGGCAGTAACAACTCAATTACACAGCTGGAAACACGGTGATGGATTCTTTAGAATACATATGTTCGTATCAGTAAGTGCCAAATAGAAATCCAATTCCATGCCGTAAGTGTGTAAAATCCCAGTTATTCATCGAATAGTAGATTATGACCTTATATGCAAATTAAGTTGCGTTCATCCATTTTTAATGAAGCATGGTAGCCTTTGCAGTCTCTCGATGTCCCACAGAGTGCTGTGGGGCACTTTGTCAAGTCCTGGTAAAGGTCAGTTAGTTAAAAATCAGATTTTTTCTGGTTTTCCTTTTCATATATCTGGCACAGCTTTTTTTTTTTTTGTATGGAATGGGTGAAATTTATGCTTGCTGTGACTTCTCACAGCGAACCTTTTCATGCAAGCAGATGAGGACAGATGAATTACATGGTAAAGGCTTCACACTCACATATTATATGGGGGGAGTTGATCAGCAGGGATCCTTTACTGCAAAGCAGAGATTTCAAAGACCCAAGAAAAACTTCTGTTGCCTTAATCATTGACTTCTGGCAGTTGCTTTTTCTCAGCTATCACACAACTGGAGACACAGCACATAAATGAAGCAGAAGAAAACCTCAAAGATCAAGAACATTTCTACAGATTAGTTGAGAGCCACCAATATTTTAGACTTTATACTTTTTACATTCCTATCAGGATCCTTTTCTCAGAGCACAAACACTTCCACTTTCTCTTCCCAGCATCGCCAGATGTCGTCTTCCCCCAGTTCTCAACTCCTCCAAATTCCTCACAACTGCAGCTTATCTGCACCAGCAAATTAATAAATCAACTCTGTTTCCACCTACTGCTCAAAGCACAACATTAAACATGAGGGACTCTGCTACACAAAGATCTTCCTTACAAATAAAGCACCCTGTAAAATGCACGACATGTTACTCCAAAGACAGTTAAGGTTTCTAAACAACATAGTTACCTACATCATTAACTGAGCATTTAACTAAGAATAACAGCACCTGGGGTACGCTGTTCACACAATGTCTTTTGATTTTTAAAGGCACCGCATTGCATATGTTACCAAGTCTTAACTTTAGCCTAAGGTATTCTTATGTGTGTATACACACCTACATGTTTCCCTTGAAGCCATTCTAAGTTGGGATTTGATACCAGGTCTTCACATACCTGTTCTGGGGTTAGAAGAGAACCAAAAATGCTACTTCCTTCTGTACTGTCCCATTGCTCTTCAGTGTGACGTGCACTATATTCTCTTTATTTCCCCTGCAGTGCTTTCCCTTCACCATATCAGGCAGGGCTTTATAAACCTGGCATAGTGCTTTTAGCAAGTCCTACACGCAATTACAACATGGTGTGTATATAAACACATTCGCCAAAATTCTGCCTGATATTTTTCATAAAAGGACAGTCTTTTGTTACACCCTGTATTTCCAAACCCTGAATAGATACAAGTCTGTCTGAATGTCCCTGGAGAAAGAGAAAGCCAACCGATTAAACACTTGAAAACATTCATCAATTTGGAAATAGAATCCTGCTAAATAGAAATCATTGTGGAAATACCCATTTTCACCCACTGTTATTATTAGCTGAAAGTTAGTTCTGACATCATCTCACCCATCCTGAAATCTCACTAAATTCTGGTATTAATAGCACTGTACTTTAGTATATTAATCATGTATATACATGCATATGCTTGCCTTAGTTCTTGTACAGAAGGCAGCCTGCTCTTAGCTGCTGAAGCTATAGAGTGTACTTGCTAGGCAAGAAAACATACCTAGACTATGTGATCACAGCCTGCATGTGTTGGTGTGTTTCCAAACACAAGGTAGTTCTAAAGCAGTCAAATCTGGATTCCCTAAACACAAGCCAACACTGTGCATTTGAACTGTCATCCGATTAAAATGCAGCTGCTGAAAATTTAAAATGGTAGGCAAGCTGTATCACAAAGTGGCTTGACATCCCTGGTCCTGAATTATTTGAAGCAGGCAGAGTTAATAATAGAAGAGGTTTCATATGGTTACACCAGTTCAGCAGAGATCAAATGCCTGTAAATGTATCCCAATTTGCTCAAAGGGCGAGCGTTTCCTACCCGCCTGCTGGTAGAGACTGACCAAAAGAGAGAACTTCCTCACTTCAGAAGTCTCTCCTGCAGTTACTCGGTTTTATCTTTGCCATATTAAAAACACTTCAGTTCTTTTGACTGTGAAAAAAGAAACCATCATTAGCACTACCTAGTACCTTAGATAGAACAATAGTTGAAAGGAAAAAAACCCCTACAACCCCACAAACCTCAAATCTCTGGTTACGACACGGGGGCCTGAACTTAGCACTAACAGCGGGTTTCTGTGCCTCTCTGTACCCCGGGAGCAGCTTCAAGTGCTAAAGCAGCATCTCCTTCAGCGCTCCGACCAAAGCCCAGAGCCTGCTGACACCTCGCAGAGACACGGC
Organism: Xenus cinereus; assembly: GCA_025774025.1. Classification (NCBI taxonomy): domain Eukaryota; kingdom Metazoa; phylum Chordata; class Aves; order Charadriiformes; family Scolopacidae; genus Xenus; species Xenus cinereus. The sequence goes on along the minus strand of JAOXJK010000062.1, from coordinate 37,076,758 downwards.
CAAACCGCCTTGTTCTGGGGACAAGTCTTAACAGACTTAACAGCTGAGGCACAGAGATCTTCAGATCCTGACAAATGTTGGTAGGACTTACAGCACTAACTCTTCCCATCCATTTACAGCAGAGACATCTGTTTAGTTGGAGACTTGTGGCTTGACGAATTTGTTTATTATTTCAAATGCATTCAGAAATAGGATAATTGACATTTTACATTGTAACGATTCACCAGTTTGTCATTACCATGCATTTTAATTAACATGAATACCTAAAGCTTGGGATTGAAGAGAGAGCTAAGTCATATTAGAGTCAATAACTGTCACGTTTCAGTTCAGATTCAGACACAGAACAAAACTAGACATGTCTATCAAAGCCGACATTTCAACAATGCCAGTTAAAGGGGATAGTACCAATTCAGTATTTTTAAAGATGCTTGCATGAAATTGAAGAGTAGTCTTCAATAATCTTTAAAAAAAAAAATAGGTCCAGTGCAGTACTGCTACATGTTAAACTAACTACTGTTAAACTTGACTATATTGTTTAAGTGAAGAAGTAAGCACAGCTCCATCCCATTTCCAGTTAACCCCTGCTGAAGTCACACAGGGGTTGCACAGCCCTTTCCTCTTCTGTGGCAGTGCCCTTAGCTCTGAGTTGCCAGATTTAGATTAGAAACAAAACAAAACCAAACCCCACCACACCCCCAATTACACCACCCTACTCCTCCTGATGCAGGAAGGAATGCCAACTACATGCTTTAGGCACAGTATGTTTACATCTTGCCTTTAAGTTGTCTTAAGTCAGTCTTCTTTTGGTGAAATCCATGAATATCCTTCAGGAAATCCTTTAGCTTTCACTCACGTATACTGCAGTTCCACTCCAGATAGTTTTTCTCCCTCAATAACCCTGTATGAGCACAAATCCACCTCCTACTTCATGCTCTGTCACAAACTATCTTTAACGATAACTTGATAACCATGCCAATTAAACACCACAGGAGAAAGATGTATATGCCCTCATTTACTGTTTGTTATTTAAAGTGGGAAAACACTACTTTTTAAATACAAATTTTAAACAGAAAAATCAAGGCATATTTTTGTTAGGAGTGTGTTGTGTTATCAATGTGTTTCTCATGAAACTGTAACAATAAACTGGAGTTAAGTTATAAAACCAAGGAAAGAGAAACATCCAGTGGTGGCTGTACAAAATTTTCCATGTAAACCCTATTACATCTAATAAATTCAGATATAAATTAGATGGTTAGCATGTTATTAAGACATGTAAATGAGTAACTATAACTAAACAAACACCAACTGCACTGAACGCAAGGGGGGAGAAAAGGAGATCAAGGTGGTTCCTGTTAGATTAGGTCTGCAACTTTGTAATGAAACTGAAGAGTAATTCTGCCTGATAATATACCATCTAGAAAATGAAACAAGTGGTCATCTACCGTGCATGAGGCACCAGCTTCTCTTTTGCCCAGCAAGCTGTAAAGATACAGCCCAAGGACCCACATACTAGTGACATATCCACACCGGATTCTCCTTGTATCAGTGCACTCGTACGGCAAATATTCTAGAGAGAACTCACCACTTAATGAGCCGTTTTGATGCTGGACCTCAAAAAGATAATTATAAAGGAAATCCTGAAACACAGCAAAATGTAATGCTCTTGTGAGAAGCATAAGAGTGCTGGAGTGCAAGCCAAAAGGGGGTTTGTAAAGAAGCAGCAGCCGCTAGGCATGTGCTGGTTTCATGAGGCCAGTAACTGCTCACACAGTCCATCGTCGCTTATTCCTGTATCTTCTTCCTGCAAATATCTTACAATTTTATCAAAGCCAAAAATATTATAGCCAAGTAGTAGTGATGCTATGATTATGACAGCAGCAGACGTTCACACCATGTATTATATTTTCCTCTGATCACTGTTTCCCCACAGTAATAACTGAAATGTTCTATCTTTTACCATTAAGAAATGGTAAACAGATCTCGGCGCTAGAGAAAGCAAAAGGAAGGGCCCCAGGTATATTTTCCTACCTTTTCTCTTACAATAAAGATTTATTATCCAATGACATAATCTTAATGCTGTAACTTTCAATAACCCTGACCTTTTAATGTTCTTTACTTTCTGCTCTAAACTCCAGGTTTGCTGTCCCTGAGCCCAGGGTTTTTTTTCACTTTCAAGACTACAGAGCATTTTCAGACTTGTTATTATCCATTCTGCTCCCAACTTTGTTCAATAAGAGTGCAAATCACTTGCGGGCAGAAAGGTTGGCTGAGAGCAAGATAAAACATGTTCTCTGAGGCTAACTGATTATGGTTTGAAGATATTGTTAATGAGTATCTGACTCTGTCCATCGGGTATACTTTAAACATGTTTGCCTCCACCTCTTGCTTAAAATGTCTAAATCATCTCGGTGCTGGTGAAACACTTACGTACTGCAGCGACGGGTGCTACAGAAAACCCTTATAACAGATCTGGGAGTTAAAACATAAATTTTTTTATTGCAGCCGTACAATTCCTTGGGCTTGTATTTCCCAAAAGACAAAGTCTGGCAACAGCACCAACACAGCGACCTCAGCATAGAAATCACTAAAAAATAATAACGGAAAGCCAATTTTGTGGGTGGAAAAAAGGTGAGGTGTTTTCTTCTGGTCAAAAACAAATAACCCACATTTATAAGCATTTCTTAAATAGTTTACCAGGTAACAGCCCTCTGCAATCTGGAGTGCTGCAAATGGGTTTATTCCACCAAACTCTTCCAGTCAGTCAGTTTAAATCTAAAAACATCTCATGAAGTCCAGACAGAAACCTCACCACCAAATGACAGCAAAATCTGGGTGTAAAGAGGTTGTCGTTGCTGCTTACATCAAGGCCAGGCATAAGGTTAGCAGTTTCCTCACTTCCCAATTAATGTATTCGTAGCCACAGGCTGGCAGGTCTCTGCTTCTTCCAGAGGGAAGACACTCGCTCTTGTGGCAGTAACTCCAGGTTCACCCCAACGCCACGTGGCAGGGACACGGATACGCCAGGGCTGGCAATCCTCTGCTTCCGGCAAATGCTGAAGGAACAGGTTTTCCTCCCAAACCACTACTTATTTTCCCTTTTTTTCCCCCAGCTGTTAGGAACACATGCTCACTGGGGTATCTGGGCTTTCCAGATGCGCAGGTCACCAGCAAAGCAGGGAGCCTGCTCAGCTCAGCCACTGCTGCCTTGACAAGTGCCTCACACTCAGGCCAAAAACCAAATTCTGCTTGATAGATGAAATAGGAAATTTTGTATCAGTGATACAAACCTTTCTTTTTTTTTTTTCCTATTTAGAAGAAACTAATCCACTGTTTTGACCTATATATTTTGTTTGCTTACATGTTACACCACAAGCTTACAATTCCCATAGACAAAATGAAGCTGTTAATTAGCAGCCTACTGTTAATATTCACCATGACTGTGTTCTTCTGTCTTCAGGAAAGACCTTTAGCTAAAACCCTGCTCATTATGAGTGAAAGGTAATCCTAAATCACCAGTGGAAATTGAACATTGAATTTTCATTTAATGGTCTACTAACCTTCGCCGGTAGTTTTCTTTTATGTACACCTTAAACTATATGTATAGCAGAACACCACCCTCCAATTAAACAGTGGCTTAAGATGCCTTCTAATCTTGCAGCTTATCAAGAAAGACCCTGAGAAAACCCTACAGTCCACGAGCTCAGAAGCTTTCGGCACCAGAAAGACGCAGTCATTTTTTGGTCACGCTATTTTTCACTGGTTTGTTTGCATCACTGTATAATGCAACTCTAAAGAGAGTTAGCTAAATTAACCATCATAACACTACAGATAACTTGCAGAAATGCAACATATTGCCTTCTTTTAAATTAGAATGTTATTTAAAATTAATTGGGTTATAATAGTGACACTGTGCACTGAGTAATTGAGTGAAAATTGCTATTATACAGAGACTGCCATCACTACATAATTAGTACAGCAGCAGCCCCTACTTAAGGCATGAATCTTCTGTCCGTGCAAATGCCGGGGTCAGGCAGTCAAAGTGGCCTCTAAAAACCGAGGCAGCCCTTCCCTGCTGGCTCCCATTCACGGAACACACCAGGCATCCTCCCGGTGAAGCGAAGAGGAGGGAGGTAGAGGCCATCAACAGGAGCAGCTCCGAAGGCCGAGCAGCCCCAGCTCCGCCATCAGCCCTGCCCTGGAGAACCCCTGGACTCTCTCCCGGAGACCACCCAACTGTTCCACCCAAACACTGCCAGGCTTTGGCTTCAGCTTGTTTGCTTCAGCTTTGGATCTTCACCTCTGCCCTATGCCATTTCAAATGCTATTTCTTATTTTGAAATACCATTTATTCCAAAGAAGTCCCAAATGAGGATGAAACCACAACATTTAATCTCAGCATTTTTGTTTTGACAAAACATGTTAATTCTAATAGCCTGCAAGGAATTTTCTTTGCATCTAGCTCAAAATTATCCAGCTCTGTTTTATTTCAGGATAAGATAAATCTCCAAGGCATTTAGATATTTATTGGTACTGGTCTAGAAATTATTTTTGAGATGCCTGAACTCCTTGGTCTACATAATTGTGCATGAAGTGAACGTGCACAATTGTGCATGAAATGAACTTTCTCTCATCCCACCAAGATCTATCAATGCTCTTCAATTCAGCTCCCACAGAATCCACTTTAAAGTGACCAATGTTTTCCGCTGAGGCAGAACAGGATGCTGGAAAACTCACGTTAGCACAACCCAGGCTCCGTTGGCTGTACCAGAGCCCAACCGAGATCACACCAATTGAACAGCGTATTATTATTCTCCAATTTATTTGTGTATTTTCAGAGAGCAGCTTGGATGTTACTTCACTCTCTTTCCTGCCTGTGCCAAACCAAAATTTTGCCTATCTCAAAAAAAAAAACCCAAAACAAACAAAACCCCAACCTAAGACCCCTAAGCCACAAACTAATTTCATCATCTTGAAGCCAGGGAAAACAAGGATGAGAGATTTTCACAGGAAGAAAAGCTAATTCATTTTGGAGCATACAGCACTTCTTTTAATGCCAAAAATACAATACCTCAGATCACTGACCCATTTACTAAGACTGGTATCAAATTAAATATAAGTACAAAAATACTCTCAGTCCCAAAGCACTTTTTTTTTTCCAGGTTGATACAGCAGATTAAGCACAAGTTCGGTTACTCCATTATTCTATCAATATAGCAATTATTATACACAGCAGGAATTTAATCACTCTCATGATACACCCAGGCTGTTCAGACCGCTCGTTGGGTCGACTTCCATGTCACACCAACGAGATTTGGTCCTGACACTTCCTTCCACAGGCTCACCAGTAGGTCCTGTCCCATGCAGAGAGACCGTCAGCCCCAAACCCTGGCAAACTCACGGGAATGAGCAGCAGCAAGAGGGATCCACGCTGGATCCCTCAAACAGGTTGGTCCAAGCTGATTAAAACCAGCAACAGTCTTGCCATCGCCACTTACGAGCTTTCAATCTGCTTATAAAGCACATTAATTCATTTAGATTGCTGTGCAATTTAGTATTTCAACATTCAACTTTTTCCCAAGAAACTTCTTTGAAGATGCAACCAAGTTTCAACCACAGAAGAATTTTGAGCATTTTACAAAGCGCAGTAAAATGAAAGTTTGGTGTGGCCAAACGCACCCCTGCGGTTTGTATGGCAAATTTTGCACACAAAGAAAATAGAAAAATGAACCCTCAGTCCAAGAATAAGAACAGTGTCATTCAGTTCACACATGCATTTTCCCAAGCTTGCCTTTTGTGTTCTCTACATCAAACAGCAGAAAAATATTTTAACATCTTTTAAAAAAACCCACAACCCTAAAACAAATAAAAAAGCCCAAGAAGAAACCCAACAACAAATCAACCCTCCCCACACAAATCAAGTTACACTTTGGAAAAAGAGACCAAAATCTATTCAGTAAGCATCCACCTGGAAGTGCAGTTAATGCCAGACCACTCATGAAATATACATCTTCAATAGCTAAAAAGTTAGTTTTCTGATCTCATTTTCAGAATAGATTTGTTTCCAAAATTTGCTACTGAAACTGCTGGATGCCATTCTTCCAACAAGCAGAAGAGATTTAGAAAATTCACAGATGTTTTTATGGAGAAAAGATCGCTGCCCTTCAGAAGCACTGAACGTCTTCTGTGTTAAACCATATGCAAGTGGGTCTCATTTTCATCTTCTGCAACACCCTGAGGTCTCCAAACAATCCAAAGAGTTTCAGTGTTTCTAAATGAAGTGTTTCCTATACAGTCAGAAACAGTAAAGAAATAACTCAGAAAAATGGATTATTAACTTCCGACAAGCTAAGTCCTTCATGACAGGAAAATAAATTATATAATGAGAGCAACAAACAGGATAATTTGTACCTAAAGCATTTATCTACGCTAAATCATTTCTGTTTATCAGCACACAAAAAAACATTCTATAGCTAACAACTACACAAACTCAACTCAGCACTGTGGGTATGGCACAAGTCTTTCTCACAGGACAAGGACCAGAAGTATGAAAACCCACCACGAGGTTTTAAATAAAAAACCTAGAGTTTTTGCTGGTGTAAAATACTGAGAGCTTCACCAGCTGTACAGCAGATTCCAGTGCAACAGAACTCTACCAAATGAGACCCACTGAAAAGTTAACCAATAGATGTAGATTTATCAAATCACAGCTGAAGAATTATTATTTTTATCACAGGGATACTATCAACAGTGATTACATGATGCTTGATCTTGAAGTAGACACCTCTGCTGTAAGTACATGCCAATCCTGCTTTTATTTTCTGGTCTCGCTGAATGTTATTTTTCCCTCTGTGCATGTCTCCTGTTTTCAGCAGGTTATTTCTGCTCAAGCAGACCTTGGAAGTCTTCAGTAGCCCTGAAACACTGATCTGCTTGGTTTTGCTATTACAACATAAGCAGCTCATCTTATTTACTAGGGAGCTTACTGCAGTACACTTTATTTCTTCTGGAAGTCTCATTCTTTTAATTTTTTATTTTGATCCTACAGGTAGGATTAGAATGCTGAAACAACAGTATAGAAAGCATTCACGAAGCTACAGAAAGACACCCTCTAAAAAACAGCAGTGCAAGACAGCCAGTAACTGCTGCAAGAGTTCTGCTGCAGCTCGCTCTGCTTGCGAACGTGGCATTAATTAAAACAACATATTAAGGGTGCTCCAGAGAATCAGTTAATTGATTATAGATATCCTTCCAGAATGAGCTTTAGAGGCTATATTGCATTTCATAGTAATGATTGGAAAATTTTAAGGTGCCTATGTGACAAAAATGTGCATATATATGTATATATGCATATGAAAACCTTCCTAAATGCATTATTGTAGCTACTGTTTATAAAACAGGAGCCACGTGGACTGTAAAAGGTAAAATAATGGAAATCCACATGCAAGTCAAGTCGTGCTCCTCTTTATGCAATTCTGAAAGGTACATCATTACTGTATCAATCATACATCTACAAACACTTAAAATACACATACATAATCAGTAATGATTTGTGGAAATTCTGAAGTAACCCTCCTGAGTGCATCTTTCTTCCGTAACTATGCCTTCGGGCCACGATAATCAGCAAGAGAAGCAGAGACCAGATTTAAGAGCTTTCATTTTGAAGCTGATTTGTATTCTTCCACTACATATGGTTCCTTCACAGGTCTGCATCACCCTGCGCTGGAGGAGCACCGTTGTGCATCTCTCCAGAATTCAGAGCAGATAACCCCACCATCACCAAGCAAACCTTCTGAAGAGGTATCAAAGAGCAGGGGACACCGTTGACTTATTTTATCCTCCTTGTTTCCCTGAGAGGTTGCCCCGAGACCATACTCGTGCAATTCTTCCACTCTACAGCCAGTATTGTTGAGGGAAAAAAAAATAAACTACTGCACAGTAATTTATAATAAATCACTCATGAAGCCATCAATTTAGTCTTCATTACAATCTTCTACTACAAAGATTTTTATAGTATGACAGAAGACTTACTGGGTATAAAGATTTGCCTGAGGGCTGAATGTAATCAGAGATGGGACAGAATAAAAACACAACTAGCTTGTTAGGACTGCTACACAGAAACATACGAGAAACTGTTAATAATGGTGAAACCCATGGGAAAAGATGGATTTTTCGCACTAGCTCTTCTCAGGAAGTCAAGACCTTGCCACATTCAATACGTTTTTCACAGTGATATTCCCAATGATTTGAGGAAGACATCTGGTTTAGCCTACGGAAAGTTTTTATTCCCCAACACCTGCTTCTTGCAAGGTCCAGTGGAATTTAGTACAGTTAATCAGGGAGACTGAAGGATGAGCAAATGGTTTGAAACTGCAAAATTGACTTTTCTTATTCTTTAAGAGTGCTCCTCAAAGACCCCCAGAAACAGCAGTGGAGGGATAGAGACACACGGGTAATCAAAAACGCTAGTGCTTTTGTGGAACGAGAGTGTCTCTCTTCCCTTCTGCAAGAGTGATGTTCCCTCACAACCAGGTAAAGCCAGTGAGGAACAGAAAACCTCCTGGTTGCCAGATTCTAGCTTGGTCCAAAGCAGCACGTTACTGCCCTGCCTGATGCCCGAGGGCCTACGGTTTTGTGAGATCTTAACATTATTCTCATGTCTTGTTTTTTTAATCCGCCAAATGAAGTAAAACATTCATTTTGTAGCCCATACTATATTTGTAGCATGAACTGTCTGCTTATATTGACTAAAGTGATCTAAACCCAAGGAATTACAGGCACGTACTAAGTCACAGTGAATTCTGATATGTACGAATGCCTGGTAAATGCCATTTGCTGTTGCAAAGTAATTGGGTCATGGATTTATCCACTTCAACTAAACGCAAAATTAATACACTTACTGATAAGGACAAATATCAGGGATTTGGCTAGATGGCCACCAAAAGGGAAGGTCTGTCTCCTCCATCCCTCGTGGCATCGTGCCTTCCCAACATCCCAGTTAAGCCCTTTGCCCCACGTCAGCACTCTTGCTCACAGCACTCTTAACTGACCTAATTGCATTCATTAACCCAGCAAATGACTATTTCTTGGGAAACTGTCCCAGTGTGGGGGAGGAAGCACCTGAAGTGAACTAGCTCAGTGAGGGACACGACAGGAGACATGTCTGTAGCCCAGGGGCGTGAAAATGCACTCCTGGAGCATCTCTCAGCCAGACTGAACCCAAACATTGGTGCTCGCTCTTCCAAATGAACTAACATGTCATTTTCAACTAATTTTAATTCTCCAGAAACTAACTAACTAGTCTTTTGACAACACAGAGTGGGATGCAAGCTTGGATGAGGCTGAAAACAATCAAAAGAAACAGAAGAATGGAAAATATTGTTTATCAGTAGAAAACAGAGAAGAGAAGAAAACAAAACCTGATGGACTCAAGAATGAGGATGCCTGAAGCAAACCATCTTTAGCCTCACCCCTTTTAGTCACACAAAGATCAGGGTTTCTATTTGTTTTTCTATGCTGATACGCTGCTGACTCAGAGGGCCAGAAACCCAACAGCAGCTGCACGTGTGTGGGATAAATTGATGGCTAAAACACATTCTGCAGTGTCCTGGAGGTTGAGAACTGAGGAACTCATGGCCAAACAGGCCTGGGTTCTCACTTGGATCTCTTACCTGAAGTGCTAATCACAGCATGGCAGCTATGGGTCCACCTGCTGTTTATTTTCCACATAGGCTTATAGCAGGTACTTGCAAATCACTGTGTCCGTAATAGGCCGGTACCATAGAAAGGGAAAATACTTTGGTTAATAAAATTCTACGTACAGGATAGGTCGATACATTAACGTTCACACAGATACTAGAGTTCACACGCATATATACAGATTTTTCATTAGATCTGGATCTCAAATACTGCCTCCCCCCCTTTGTTAAATTCCACTGATTTCTTCTTCTACTTTGTCTGCCACTGCCTGAACCTTTCCTAGCTGTCGTACCAGGAGACAATAAAACCACTGTCAGCTTTCGCGCATCTGAACTACCTACAGCTTCCTTCTTTGAAGTGTTCAACTTCATTTCTTTTAAAAGCCTCTTGATGTGTACACAGGCTCACCTGTAGATCCCCAAGTCTGGGGACAGGCAGAGGTTGTGTCCTTCGTTGCCATTCATCTCTTTCCTATCTGCCTCAAGTTTTGCTTAGCTTCCCCCCTCCCCAACACATCATATTGCCATGGATTGAGCATTTCTTGGAATACATCATCTCATTCCTATCTGTCAGCCTCGGCTGCCTTCTGCTGAAGACATATGGAGAGCATTCTTTCTCCTTGAGGGGTGACCAAGCAGACAAGGCCTCGAGTGTGAACCCTCTGCAGCAAAAAATGCTGGGAATTGCACGGCTTCAGAATAAGCTCTGGGGAGCAGAAGTGGATAAAATTGCCACAGAACAGACAAAAGCATTTCCCTCCACTGATCCAAGCAATGTTTACTGAAGCTGATGATTGATATTGCTCCTTAAATTTTTTTTTGGTTTTTTTTATCATCAATTTTTGCTAATGAAGTTGGCCTGTGGGAGTGGTGAAAGGACAGCTGCTCGGGGCAGTTGACTTCCAATCTGCAGTTGGAACATGTCTCCTTCGGGTATGCAACCACAGATATCCAAAGTTCAAGAATTCTGCTGCTTTGCCAGCAAACTGATCCAGCCAACTGCTAATCTGTTCTTCAAGATACCATGGTCACATAAGATAACATTCAGAATTCCATTAACCTAGAAGATTTCAACCACTTTTTCCTTCCACCTCACAAATAAAAGTAAATGAGATCAAGTTTTTCCTCACATATTATTCTCACCGCATTTGTCGTGTTTCAGGTCTATTTCTTGTCTGAATCATTAAAGTGCCTTGATGCACAACGGATTAAGTACTTAAATAAATAGTTCACTTTTCCTCTAAATTGCAAAAGTGATTTCAATTTTTTAAGCTGTTCACAGAAAACATTTTAAAAAGGTAAACATCCTATTCATTGTGCAAATACAGAATATGTTTTCATGGGCCAACTTTCCTAAAAACGTTTATAAATGTCCGTAGTTAAAGACAAAAGTTGTAAAAAAGAAAAAAATGTATTTTCTTTGTCTATTCTTGTTTTCAAAGACAGAATAACTGTTCTGGATTCAACGGACACAAGCTTGAACTACTAAGAACCAGACTGGCAAGTCAGCCAGGTATTTTCAGTGACCCTGCGGCAGAAAAGGTTTATGGCAGAGTGAAAAATCCCTGCCTGCTTGGACTGGAAACGCTCCTGGGAGAAAAGAGGTGCAGCTCTAACCCTTAGTTTATCTGCTGCCCAGACCAAGGAGCCCCGGGTAGCAGGCTGCCTTACTCCTAACGCTCTAATAACAGCACTTCTCTAGCAGAGCCTGTCTTTAGAAACAATACAGAAATATTTGTTTAGATGCTGTTTATTTCAGTATGAAAGATGCTGGCCAAATATTTCCCTTATGTTATTTTTATGCCCCAGGGCAGCCTCAGATGGGGATTGATGTCTTTTGCTTGAAATATTTGCTGTAAAAGAAAAGATGCTTATTTTTCAGCCAGGAAATCCAGCATGAAAACAGAGAGAGGCTGAACTTAGCACTTTCTCCTGTGGCCACCACATCCCGCTCTCTGACTACATGTCACATCTGGTTTTGCCCTGCAGTCTTGCCACAACTTACAGAGTCACATACATAATTCCTGAAGCATCTGGAGCCTAAGTCCAAAGCCTGTCACCCTGGGCTCCCTACGGAGCTAACTTAGGGAAATCTAAATCTCTAAGAGGCAGCTCAACCCATGGGAGCTACTGAACAAACATTTCTTTCCACCATCTTCACAGAGCAAGTGGACTCCTAATTTGGGAGGCTTATATACGTGCTTCAGGTTAGACAGCATTAAATCCATGAAGCCAGCCCAAATCAAGCATTACATAAGTCAAATTTAGACCCACTATGGCCACAAAGGGACCTCTTTGACACTGTTACAATAAATCTCTGCATAAATCTATATGAACAGTCAATAGGAATCATTGGATAAAGACCCAATTTCCTTTTCTATAATCCTGACTAGAGTTAAGTCTCCTGTTCAAACTTACCCTCTATTGCTCCTGCATTTCCCAGCTAATTGTATTATTCCTGATGAAAGTATCTAGGTTCCTGTCCCCTCCCAGGCTGACGGCAGCGCCGGGTCCCCTCGTCCGTGCAGCGGGCACAAGAAGTCCTGATACATTCCAGGACAGGGCTTCCTTTCGGGCCAAGCTCCAAATCAGATGGATGCTTTCAGATGACAGGCTCCGTACACTGACAAGCACTTTGTATTTCCAAATAAATAACACAGAAATGCATCTTGTAATGAATTATAGGTACAGTTCAAGCCTCACAATTACATCTGCATCTGCTCAGTGGTGTTTGCCAACAGTGTATCATAAATACTGCATCACTGACTCTAGCAGTCATTTCCACAGTAAAAGTACCTTCGTGCTCTGGGTTGTCCTCGTTACCCAAACCACAGATAAGAACAATTCTTCACCACTTTCTCCAAATATAAGGTTTTTTTTTTAAAAAAAAGTTACAAATCCATTACAATGCAAATCCTCACCCATTTGAAAAGGTTGGAATTTTTAAATGCAGTATCAGTTGCCTATATCCGCAAATTTCATTTTAGAAATACCACCAAAATACCAAAAGAAGTATTTGTAAGTGTTAATATTGAGACAGAACCCCTAGAATCAAGGGATGAAGGAAACTTCTTCCCCGATAACCTGAGTAAGGAGTTGTCCATATTGTAGGAAGAAAATGAAACTCTAGGAGGAGAAATGCAATGTAGATTTGTAAAAGTGCCATAAAGGGATTTAAAGTCTGTTTCGGGTAACAGAACACAAACACTGACTAAGAAGAAAGAAAAAAGGAAAAAAAGGCTTTGGTTTGAGCATGTGAAATTAGGCAGTGATGTTAGGTGCCCTCACAGTACGTTTTATGTATGTTTCTATATTTTCAGCTCAGAAATTTATTAATCCAGGTGTAGCCGGTACCTTTAGTGACATCTACAGATCTTCCCCATTTTAATTTTTTTTTTTTTAAATACATACAGCTACCTTTGAAAAACATTTCTAAAGTAATTCAGGGCCATTTTTCTCCCTCTCTAAAACATTAGCTAGGAAAACAAATACTTGGATAATAACCTCCATCATACTATACAAAAAACCTGAGGAAATTAATTTGATGGAGACTCTCAGGCACGCAGGGTTGCTTCTCATGCAACTGTCTCGAGAGGAGGGACAGGCTATATAATACACATCCAACATAAAGCAGTGGTAAGGATACTCCTCACAAAAACAATTCAGTATTTATTGCTCTCATAACACTCCTCAAGGCAAACGATGGAATTTACTTGCTAGTTTTAATAACTTTTCCTTACATGGAAACATTTCCATTACTTCCCAAGTATACTACTTGTTACTTTCTCTTTGCTAGCAAATGGGCAACCTGGAAATACAGAGATCTTCTGTAGGAGTAACAGTAGTACAGCAAAGAGCCAGTAACTTGGTAAGAAGAAATGAACTCAATCCATAGAGAAATTGGGTGCGTATTGTGGTCTAATAGAAACCAATCACTACCAGGTAAATCAGCATGAAAAAACCAAAAAGGTTACAGAACCTAAACACAACATGGAAATACGGAGTTATCCTAAAGAACTTAAGAGCATTGAAGTGGAACCAGATTATTGGGGATGCACAGGGAAAAACCCCACCTACCCTGGAATATCTGCAGAGGGTATTTTACAGTTTCAGCCAAAAATGGAATGCAGCCAGACATGCAAGGGAGCACACTGATGGAACAAGGGACCCTCACAAAGGCAGCATATTAACTAAAAATGCAGCTCCAGGAAAATTTCTTCAGTGTTATTTCTGTAGTATATACAGTATTTCTATGTTGTTTCTTTTTATTAAAAAGAAAAAAAAAAAAGGACAAAGCAGCAATTTGCCCTTAACCCTTTCAAGCCATTAGCGTGTCCTTGGAACACAGTTCTTCTCGCTCTGCACAATACCAGCAGGTCACAGTGATGCTATGCAGGGACCTTTCTCTCATTTCCTCTTCTCTGCTAATTAGACCATTTTTTAAACACGCTTACCAAAATTAATGAAGAGACAAGACATTGACCATAGAGCTATTAAGTCTGTACTGAAAATGCATATACTGTAGCACAGTCACCTGCTGCACGCTGCTGACAAGGGATGTGTTCCTTTGCTAGAACTGTACACACAACACAAGGAAAAGGTGATTTAGTGTCTCAGAGCCCCGAGCCAATTGCAATATATGGGTTCAGAGAGCTCTGAAAATTCAAGATTTTTTTTTTTTTTAGAGGTCACAATCACATTCATACAACACAGCACAGCTTTTGTTTAACTTTACTCGTATGTTTTATGGCTGACAAACAAGGGATCTAAAAGTCACTTGTGTAACCATAAATTGTAGTTAATATGGCAATTCCCCCAACATCAGACAGGTTTCATTAAATCTAGAGGTTTTCTGTAAAACACATAGTGAAAACGATGATATTCCACAGTTTGTTTTTTTAATGCATAACAGACCAAGTACATTGAACTGCATTAATTATTCTACAAGCTGTACAGGAATATCAAAGAGGCGTTTTTATGAGATATGGTTATTATTAAAACATAACCATATGCATATTAATTACAACTGTTCATTAGAGGACAGTGAAAATATTTTTGCTCCAGACCATGAAACAATTATCCTGGGAAAACGCGTCATTGTTTTTCTAGTCTGCTCTGCCCTGATGCAGGGGTTACAGTTATTTGCTGTCAGAGGCGAGAGCTATTTTCTCTAATGGATTGGCATTTCCAGGTCGGATGAGGTCAATCCATAAGAGCAGTGTTTGGGGGCTGCTGCCACGTTACACAACCCACGCTGGGCTAGTTCAGCCCCGAGCCATTCAGGGGCTGGAGACGGAGTTTAGCTGACTGCCAGGGAGAAGAAAGCAAGCTTGCAGAAAGAGATTGATTTCAATAAATGATAAACTCACACTCACTAAATGCCTAACACTTCTAAATCAATTAGAGCAGGGCAGAGACGGAACGATACATCATGTCTGCTAGCAAAGACTTCGAAACTATTATTTTCAAAGACTTAATTTCCTTTTTTGATATACTTGGAATAATATTTGCTTCCTCGAGACGAAAATGTCCAAGTCCAGGGCATGAACATTAAGTCACATGAATAGTTTTGACAATTTTCATTGAGGCTATTTCTGTGAATGCAAACAAACTTTAAAAGTACTCAGGCTGTGAGAAAGGTGTATTCGCCTTCTTCCTGGTTTCTGCCTTACATATTCTGGTTTCATTTAAAAGAGAAGTAGAAAGTTTCCACAAGACTGGGTACTAGATTCAGGATGTCACAAGTCAAAGGGTGACATGATGTTCCCCACATCCAAACAATTTCAACTTTCCAAAGATGTTCCTTTTCCCCCCTGTTCTTACAGAGGCCGAGCACTGCAGAACTTGGCAGGGAAGTCTCTGTTTTCCTTGAAGGGTGGTTTTACAACGCGTGTCTTTAAATGGTAAGTTGGGGTTTTCTCCCCCTTTTTTTTTTTTTTCCTTTTTGGTAAAGCCTGAGTATTCACACAGACACCAATGCCTAAATGAAACCACTATAACTGAAGATGGGAAATGTCCTCAAGTAATTGAACAGAATGATTTTTCTACCTTTATCTTTACACAATAGACAATACTTCAGGCTGACAACTCTTAATCTATGCTGTATAAAGCACCAGCACCCCCTCAAACAGCCCATTTCCACCCAATTTCCTCAGACTTCTCCAAAAAGGCGTTAAGTAAGATTTTGACCTTCTGTTCACAGTGGTGATAGGCCACGTATCTTCATTCAAATATATCTCCATCTATTTCTCAGTCTAAGTTCTTGAGAATAAATGTTAATTGCAGCCCACTTCAAGGGGAGTCAAGGAATTAATAACTTACATTAAGCCAGAAAGATATTCAGGTCTACATAAAAAGCTAGACACCAGAAAAAGATAGAAGCCCCTTCTTCTTGACACAAAAAAGAATTTACTATCTCCAAGAAAAATATTTTCAATAATCCTTCTCTTCTAAACATCTATTTTAAATATTTTTGTGCAAAATCCAATCCTGTACACACTAACCACACCTCTCAATCAAGCAGCACTGAAGTGTTAATACCAAATTAACCCAACCTCGTAAAGACTCCCATTTTCCATTCTGTTTATAATTCTGCAAAGTAACTTCAGCTCCCCAAAGTAAACATCTCAGAGCTACACAAATCACTTCTTAACAAACAAAACCCGCTATCGTGTACATACAGCTTACTATTGCCTCCGTACAGCATCTCCCAGGATGCTTCTGACCTCTGCTTCTTCCTCTCGGAAGAGGCCCATAAGAGGAATAAATATTCCTCAAGAAACCAGAGGAGTGTTTAAAACCCTTCAACAGCAACCATGAAAGTAAGAATCAAACAAGCAAAAGATCAGCTGTCAAAATGGTACAAGACACAACAAGCTATGTCTTGTACAATCTTTTCTATCAATAAGACAGAAGTAAACGGCCAGGGACCCTCGAGTAATGGACAGTCCTCACTGTACATATCATCTCCAGGCAACAACGGCAAGCCATTTTTCAAAAGGAAATTAAAATGCTTGCTACAGGTAATTTAAGATTATAGGCCAACGCTAAGAAAACTACATTAAGGTTAAACAGCTGGTATGACTTACTCAGAATTTACGTTTAGAGTTAGTAACTGAATTTTAAAGTGATGTTCCAGCACCTGAAAAGATAAAGAAACTATTCCTGAGATTAAAAGGTACAGCTGGAAGGGCTAAGCATAAAAGATTTATACCACATAGTTTTAGTGGAGAAAAAAGGTGGAAATAGATTAAGAAAGCAAATGAACACATGAAGAAAAACATGACTAGTATTTTGCTCTGAAAAATCTGTTTCAACTAAATCTCAGTCTAAAACTTTATCAGCACTAAACACGTGCAAAATTCCTCTGAAGACAATAGGACATAGTTATATTTTCAAGCGTTTGTTAGATCGGGGCCTTCCCTCCCAGGGAGAAGTGTTTGCTCAGCAGTCCGATCGCTTACTGCCGGGGAAGATATTACTTCTTTCCTTTACTGCAGCCACCACAGTCTCTTTTATACCATTAAGCTTCTGCAAACCCACTATCACAAATGTTCCGTGCCATCCAGCACACACACGCTGTCACCTCCATTGGCCCAATTTGGTTTTTCATCAGTACCTCCTAAATACATTCCCTATCATTTTGAAATTAGGAGCTACATTTTTTTATTGACAAACAAACAAGCATGATGACAAATACTAAATTGGTGATATAAATTGGTCAATCCGACACCCAGCATAAATCAGCATCATGCTGTGTAAGTCCGTGGAAGGCAAGAAAACCAAGGCAAGATAAGAAACTCTAGCTCAAACACAGGTTACAAAAAACCAACACTTAATCATAATTCTTCCCTTTCCCCCTCTCCCCCAGTTTGGACTTAAATACAGGAGAAAACTATATTTTTCCCGTAAGCTTCCTGAACATAATGTTTTCTCTGAAATATATATTCTAATAAAACAATGTTAGAATAAACACACTGCAGCACATTAGAAGAGTTACAGCAGTAGAACAGCTGCCAGATTTCAACTGCATGACCCAGGAAAAACCTTAAGATGCTTTCTTGCACACTGTACCTTGGAGATTTCATAAATTTCTGAATTATTATGTTTTTCTTGTGTTTCTTCTGTCTCCCTTGTGCCAGCACTGGCATGTGCATTAGGAAAAAGAAAAATAGAAACCCCCCAAAAAAGGTCGCAGTGCATAAGGATGAAAACCCCACAGCACAGCTGTAGGGAGTGCGAGTAGATTCCAGAGAAGTATCATATGCAGAGCGTGGAAATAAAGGGGAAAGCTTCTCAATGTCCATTTATTTTTACTCTAAAATATGGATATTTGCTGCCACAGAAGTTGCTCAGTTCATTCAGCAGCAAACAAGTAAGGCATCAGAGGAGGAGAAAATAAAACATAACAAAACCAAACCAAAAATAAAGCTTATTGTTTGTGTACATGAACCAAGAACTCACTTCCCAGGCAAGAATGATTTCATGGTTAAAGCACTTGATGGGGACCCTGGAGATCTGAGTTTAGTTCTTGTCTCTCACAGACCCTTAAGCATGTCCTTAGGCAAGATGCTACCCTACCTTTTAAATGGAAGCAATATTTTCCAGCCTCTCACCCCTCGTCTTCTTCATTTCCACAGCAGACTCCTAAGGACAGAGGGAGCTGATGCTCAGCAGCAGCTGGAATGAAGGTTTCCCAGCCTGGTTTAGGGCACCAGCTTGGAGGCGGTGCAGAATAACCCCTCTGAATGCACAGTCCTGCTGTAACCTACAGCATCTTCAACCTACCAAAGGAAACCTGAGGGCAGAAGTTTTAAGTGATCCAGTTCTGGGAAATCACACTATCACATACATGGCGTACATACACAGTTTTGTTTCCTAATGAAAAGTCCTCTCGCTAAGTAACTCCTTTTGATAAAAGTTCCTCAGTTATAGGAGAAAGACTCAAGAAGGTGGGCTGGTTATCAAGAGACTCTCTGTCTCTAAGCATGCCGAGAGCTGAGCTTAACTCTGAAGAATATGAATTACCTTCTCCATGTAGTGACCTCATTAGTCATGCTCACTGAAGATGATTTTCAGTAATACAATGAAAACTGAAAAGAGCATAAATAAATTTAATTTCATATAAGACTGAACACCATAATAGTGCACCATTAATCTGATTCAACAAAAACGTGAATTGGGATCTGACATCCTGTGTCCATCGCTCAAAAGCAGCAACTATTCATCACTATACGAAATAGCATCTCTGCTCCAACTTCAAATTCCATCAGGCTGCCCTGGAAAACTCTGTTGAGTTCTATGCTGAAAATAGGGATTTGCACAAAAGATAAAGTATTTTATGAAATAGATAGTCAGTAAGTTATTAGGATCTTCAACATCTACGCAGAACATACGAAATGCAGGAAGACAGCATATTGATACAGTTATCCAGGAAGATTCCTGCTAGGTCAACCACAAATCCAGTTCACTTAGCGGTTAAAAACAACATCTTAAGAAGATAATATAATAAAATTAATCCCAACCTTCTCTTCTACTAACTGTCCTTGTTTTCTCCTATCTTATAATCTAAACATTCAAGTTTGTAACTTTATTTACTTTACTGTTATTTGAACAGAAATTTTAAGCTTCTCAAGCTGAGTTCAAAAGAGCACTCAAAGTACATTTAAAACTTCAGAAAGAAGATGTAAAGATTAAATGTCTTGCTCTGAACTTATATAAAACTTGAGAGATGTACTATATTTCCAGACTTAAGTAAGAATAATTTCACTTTTAAGGACAGAATACATATATTGATATTTTCATCTATTATTACACATACAGGTATGTGTAGATCCAGAACACATTCAATGTATTTTGTCAACACAGGACTGATTTTTCAGTGTTTGCTGCTGATCTGTGTGTTAGGATTCACATTCCATTCAATTCACAAATAAAGATACAAAGCCAAAGCCAGAACTCTACTCAAACATCGTCAACAAGCTTTGGGGTCATTTAATGTAATGCCTACATACAACTAAAGTGCATTATTTGCCATTTTGAGTAAAAGCATTATAAGGCGATTCATCAGCTTTCCATTAGGAAATAGATTTAATAACCTACCTATCTAAAGTATATGTTATAAAATTGCACTAATATCACTGCAAATGCACTGGAAAGAAACATGAGAGAAGGGAAATAGCTGAAGGACACTGTTACATCATAGTTTTATTTTTTATTGTTTTTCCATTTGAATTACATAAAGTGAAACCAAATGTTTTGGCAAATTTGAAACAGTAAAAGAATGCTCCATAACCTTCATGTTTTAGTTTTGAATGGGAATGAGCTCTGAAATCCTCAAAAGCTTTATGAAACAGAATTTCAGGTCTCTATATAGCTCTGATAATACATAAGTTTGTTCAAATTCATGTTGGTTGAATGGCACTTTGCTGTGTTTTTATTGTAAAAAAAACTGAAAACAGTTTTTGGCAACGATACAGAAATACAGAATTCTGTATAGTTGCCAAAAACTGTTTTCAGTTTTTTATAATAAAAACATACTAAACTAGACACATGAAAGGCTGACAAGACGCTGATGGGAGCCACAAGGCACCTTTTTGCAGACATCCTGTTCGGTTGGTTTTGGTTTGGATTTTCTGTTTCATTTGGGGTTGTGTTGTTTTTTTGTTTTTTTTTTAAATACCATATAATCTCTAGCTGTTAAATATTAGTAATAGATTACTTAATTTTCCTTTCAGTACAGTTTGGAAACTATAAATTAAACTGATCTATCCCATAGGAGTCCTAAAACCTAAGAAAAAGACTCTTTCAGAAGCCCAAGTTCACACAAGAGTGACACAGAGATCCTAAGTAGAAGTGAACTTAGTGAAGCTGTTTATGAGCCAATTTCCCAATACTAAAGCTGAGGAAGTGTTTTAGAAGAACTTTAAATCCCCTAATTCATATTATAGGCTTAAAATAATCTCTTGGAAGAAGGTGGGGGGGGGTGAGGGGAAGAGAGAGGGAATATTAGTGCACAAATCACGACAGCAGCTGCTCAAAACCAGAAAAGTTGTCTTCTCTAACAAAGTCAGAGTTCCACGTTTACTTGACCAAGTTTGAAATACTCTTTTCCATCTCAGAACATTGAGCTGTATCTTTCCCCCCCTCCACTAATGAACTCCATAAACTTAAGAACGACCAGGAATGCCATTTCCCTTCCCTCCTCCTCTTTCACTTCAAATCCTTGTCATCTGTGTGCACGTACACATGCACATAACCCTCTCCCCCCTACACCTCCAGTCTTAGTCAACTTTAGAAAACATTCCAAAATTCTGGAGACAGTGTCTGGGATTTTAATTTGAGGAAGTCATTGAAGCCAAGAAACTGCTGAACTCTTTCTGCAAAGATGTTGAAGAAAAAAAAAAAATAATCTTACCAAAACCCCCCAAAACTGTCAAATCCCACTTTTTTTTTTTTGAGAAACACTTTCATAAATTCTAACTGCAGCACTTAGGAAAATTCCTGGTAGTGTGATGACAAGTTCAGTCAGAAGATGAAAATAGATTTGGCAACAAAATGTCTTGTAAAGAGCAGACCAGAAAGTTTAACTATCCCTCTCTGCTTCTGCATATTGCATCCCTCAACTCTCCCTCAGAGGGAGGGAACATCAGTAACCCAACCACACCTCCCAAGAGGTGGAATAATTTTACATCTCTAATATATCACACACAAAAAAAAAATCTTACAGATGTAAAGAATTTCCTATTAATGACAGGTCATCTTCATACTTACAGTTCTGAAACAACAGAAAACATGAAGTTTCTAAAACTAGGAGATAAAGGACTTGATGGTAACACCTGTGACAACCCGCATTTACTGTGTTTCTGTAAGTACAGGCTGTAGATATAGCAGTGAGGGTCACCTGAACAGACAGAAGAGGACAAAATACCCTGGTTTTCCTGTAAATTTCCAGCCTCTCCTCCCCTGTCTTTATTCATTTCTGCAGCAGACACCTGAGGGCACAGAGAGCTCATACTGGACAAGAGGAAGGACTTTATTTCTCTGCTCAGAAATCACAGCTCTCTCAGTGATCTCAGGGAGAGGGAGCCCCAGCCAGGCAGTGAGACATTTATACAAGCAAGTTCCAGAAAGTTCTTACGACACAGTCCTATGTACATGCGTTTTTGCCTTATTTTCAATGTTGGGCAAAAACCTCACAAGATCCTTTTATTGCAAGGCTTCATGCTATTTCAGATGCGGTTTATTCTGGGATTCTGTATTACTAGTTATTCCTGTAGTTCAAGATCAAGCTAATTATCTGGAATATATCACTACTCAGCCATTCTACCAACTTTACTTTTAATTCTATTTTGTTTAATGTTTGTTTAATCCTGACCATGTAGGAATGCATCTTTTTTATTACCTTTTTAAATACTTTGGATTCAAAAAACCAGAAACAAATTATATTGCATTGTGGGAATTAGGCTAATATTAAGATATATTTTACATTGAAAATTTTAATAGTACTTTAAGCTTGTTATTAAAAATTGCTGCAAGAGACAGTTGTACTTCAAGCTGTTTCATATATTTCATTAAAGTAAGGCTCACAATTGCAGGCATCTAACCCAACCAGACGCTGCAGTCATGAGACATAAAAATCTGTTGAACAACAAATTTGGGATTTGTTCAAGCAGGACTCCCCTTCAGCAGAGCATCCTAAGCTCTGCACTGTTTCATGAGCAACTTGTATAGGTTGTTATAAACACGAGCCATTAAGTGAATAAAATACCTCATTTTTTCATCCTGATGATACAACTTCCACTATGAAGAATCTTTGCAAGTGAAACCTAGAATTTTACTTTTGCCTTTCTCTTGAAGCAAAAATAAGGACAAAACAGTGAAGCGAGCAGGCATGATGACACCCAATTCAACCACAACACATGTATGTTTTGAAGAATTAAAAGAACACAAAAGCAATGGTTTAAAGGGAGATGCATCAATAAACTATGGTACTGACCTACAATCAATTACAATTTTTTTGCAAACAATTTGAAACTTATAAAGCCAGCCTACAAAATACACGAAACAAGCTACTAGAAACTGCTCAGACAGAAAAGGGTAAGTAACATTCAGCAGGTAGGCAATACAGCAGTATTAACAAAATTACAGATTTAAAGTTGCTTTAGTTACAACATATAGTGCAAAATAGCCAAGTCCAGAGCCCAACAGGTCACCTAAAAGGATAAAAAAGAAAAGGGTGGTGGGGGAGATGAAAAAGAAAAGTCTCAGAAAGATAAAAAAAAAAAAAAAATCACATTCACCAAGTTGTAAGTCAAACTTTCCAATCAGTGATTAATCAGCTCCAAGCCACAGAACTCACCTGACTAAAGCACCATCTAAGATGTACCAGTTTGGGGACCAGCATTTGCTCGAACGATAAAAAATATCTGGCACATGCAGAACTGGAAAGACGGCTGAATATTTGTAACTTCTTGACAGACTGCATCTACCCCAATAGATCAGAATAAAACTGTAACCACAATATAAGTTTGCACCGAGGAACACAAAGATTTCTTTTTCCCTTCATCACATATGCATGCTCTATAAATTCTGGGCTTATCTATCACCTGCACGTAAGTCACAAAAAAATCTTGGTTGAGACAAGCTGGTGCAAAGAGGGCAATTCTAAGCTCCCACCAGCACATTTCAGAGGTTCAGCTTCACTAATTTCCACCCCCCCAGCCCGGGTGGAGGTTCTTTTTCTGATGCAGGACACACAGGGTTTATAAGGGTATTGCTTCCTGATCCGAGAGGAAAATGACCTCATCCTTCTGAGCCTGGTGATGTACGTAGCTGCCATACTGTCTGTCAAACCCCAGCAATTTCAGAGTCTCGACAAGAGACAGAAACGCCTCGCAGGCCTGCCAAATGGCCCTGACACTTGCAACTCTTACAAGCACTAATTCAATATTAAAGTTTCAACTAGTTCCATTCTACAGGAAAGGTCATATTTCAAAAACAATTTTATTCTAAATCAGAACACAAGCTGGAAATGCTGAGGATTCCCCCCTGCCCAGCCACCACCCAGCAAACAACAGCAATGAAAAGATGTGTTAGCCCCAAGAGTTACAAGTCTCTCAGCTGGAACATTTCACAGAAGTGATTTTGAAGCAGGAACAGAGAATTTGAGACACTTTAGCACCAAAGACACAGCACATCATCCTTCCCATTGGCACGGGGGAGAGAGGGAGGAGAGAATTATACACTTGTTAAGCATATAAAGGTCAAATAAAAATGTGGATTTTAAGACTGCCATCACACTTGACCTTTGCTGCTCATACGCGACTTCAGGAAAGAACATTTGCTATAAAATATTGATAAGGTAGGCCTTAAAAAGAGCTTAGCACAACCTCAGTAATATAAGACCAATTATTAAGTATAAATCCAGTAAGGAGAATGCAGCTTTTTCCCAGAACTGCAGCACGCCTGTGATACTCCTGCCTCTTCAGCAACACAAGGGACACCCACAGCATCTCTCGTGCTGCCAGCACCCCAGCTGGGGCAGCAGGTTTCTGACCTGGTCACCAGCCACCAGGAGATCACGGTGAACTGGGAGCTACAAGAACTACATCTCAAGCACTATCCAAAGTGAATAACTCAAGTTAGCTTGATGGCACCTACGGTAGTTATGATCGCTCTTCTATTTCCCAGGTAAGTATTAAAGCTGCTCTATCTAAAGATGTAAGGAAAAGACAGAATTTCAGTGCATGCAAATTATGTCTAGAGATACCCTGGTTACAAATCCTGTGCTCATCGGCCTGGATGCACACCAGGGTGTAGCTACCAGCTGCCTAGGAGGATGCTCAATGAAGATGATAGCAGTTACCTCAATTGCATGTAGGTATTCAATGATTTTGTACACAAGGACTCTATAACTCACTGAAAAGAGGAAAAAAATACATCAAAATGCAAAATGACAATATTCCTAACAAGCAAACAGGGTGAATAAAATCCCAAGCCCTCAGAATGACGTAAGTATACAGCAAGTACTCACACAACCAAATGTGGGTTGTACCAGGAAAATCAGTCCCACAAACCCAGTTGTCCAGTCTGGCAACTTTTGCTGGAGAGCCTGGTTTATCATTGGAAATGATAAACCAGCATGTGTCAGCATGTCCATGGAAAGGACTTTCTATTTTCCAACCACTTTTTGAGATTAGCCTTTTTTCTTAGAGTGTTCTACTAATTGTTTTTTCTTCCCTTGCATCAGCAGGAGACCCAATTATAGCTCTATCTTCAATTTGCAATAACCTCCTTTTTAAATAGCGCAAGTCACCTTTTCACCTTTTATTACAGAGATAGCATAAAGGTCTGATAGAGAAATAGTGCAAATCCTAAATTCCATTTTTCAGAAATAGGATTTTATAATTGTTGGTCACTTTCCTTGATTTAATTTAAATCACATTTACATCCTAATATGACCTAGAAGAAACTATTTCACAGTCATAATTTTCTGTATGTAGTTTTAGGTTTTTAACATTGTAGAAACTACCTCCTATTTTTACTGATTACAATCTTCCTTTTTTTTATTTTTCCCCTCCGGAAGTCCCAGCGTCACTGAATCTATTGTCACTCACTGAAAGCAATTTTTTTTTTTTTTAATAAATAAGTAGGCCGTCTATCCTTGGGCATGCAGACTGTTAACCTTGAAAGCTGCTGTACGAGGTTGACTGATATGCATTGGAAGCGCAGAGATGAACAAACCGGGGCAGTATTTAGTTGGAGTAAACTCCCAAGATGCTATTAGTCGTGATTTCAAAAAGACATCTCTCACTTCCACCTGGCAAATGCAATTATGCAATAGAAGCGTAATTCACAAAATAAACAACAGCTCAGACCAGCAATTTACAGAATGACATGCACTATCTACTGTAAATGTATTTGAGAAACAATGATAATAAATCAAAGGAAAGTGCTTATTCATTTTGGAAACCTGAATCACCAGAAAACCATCCAGTTTTCATGTTAAAAACAATCTTATAATCGGTTAATAGCATAACAAATGTTTTAAAATAGCTTATGTAAGCTGAATCTTTGAGAGACCTGTTAACAGTAATTAATATTATCGAAAAAGAGTTTTGTAAGCTTTGAAAAATGAGCCTTACTGAACTCCACTCCACACAAATTCTTTCAACTCAAGATAAAAACCCCATTGAGCTCACTAGAGAAAAGGAAGGTTAAAAAGGGATAGGACTGAAATCTTTAAGATGCCAGAGGAACTGGTGGGACAGCACTGCTCTTGCCTTTCAGAGGGTAAATGCTTTGAAATAAGGGTAAACACTAGAAGATGACTAGTAAGGTTGGCACTTTTTCACTGAAGTAAATGAGTTTACACCTGCTGATAATTTGTCTCTGAAATGACAGAATTCTAAAAGCAGTACATTCTTTTAAACTTGTGATGCAAAAGAGCAAGATGTTTCCTAGCTAGGATTTAGATTTTCTTACAGAAGCCAGAAGTAGTCCTGATGCTTCCCCTTTCCACCTTTGAGACTCTGAGCCTGACTGAATAGTCGTGACTCTTCTGCTAGCAAGTCAAAGTCCGTGATCAAGAGACCAGCCAGAGGCTGTTGATGGAGGAAGAACTGTCATCCCAAGCTCCATACTCCCATCTCTGATGGGCTGCAATTCAGCTTTCTTGCCTCTCAGAAGCACAGAGTGCTTCGTGCAGCAGTTTCTGCTGCCTCCCCTTCCTTCCCTTGGGCCGTCCAACAGCTAACCCTGTCTCTACCTGCTGCAGATCTTAGCAGCATCTTTATAACTGCAGGACGTGGTTGCGAAGGCTTCCTTCAAGTTACACTTTGATTCTGCTGCACTTTCACACCCTTAAGGAGGGAAGCGCTGCAAATTAAAGCACTTTCAAATAGCTGCAATGTTTATAGTGACTAGGAAGAGAAGGATAACAGGAAGGAAAAAAGAAGTCTTGAAACCTAGTTTCTGATATTTCTCTTGATCCACTAGGAATCACAACTTAATTTCAGCATTAAAACAGTAGCTATGAATAGGTATTTAAGTGCATTTTAGAGGAGAAAAGCTAATGCTTTAAACAGAAAAAAAACCCAAAAGCTAAAATCTACAGTAGGAGCTTAATGCACACCATCTAAGCCAAGGACTGAAGAATCTACATGTGATTCCTGGTCTCCCTGGAAAGAAATGAAGCACGTGTCCTGCCACACCACCTATTGCAGCCTTACACTCTAAATTTGTAGGGACAGATCTTTAGGAAGGAAAACAATCCTGTGGATTCTACCATCAAAGAACTTTGTCATCAGAGGTGCACTAAGAGTAT
Organism: Xenus cinereus; assembly: GCA_025774025.1. Taxonomy (NCBI): domain Eukaryota; kingdom Metazoa; phylum Chordata; class Aves; order Charadriiformes; family Scolopacidae; genus Xenus; species Xenus cinereus. The sequence continues at coordinate 37,049,737 of JAOXJK010000062.1, read as the reverse complement.
AACTCAAATACACTGAGACTACTCAAGAGAATGATTAGTTTTACACTTATCAGTTTAACACTAATAACAACTTCAAATAATTCAGTTTTGGGAGCTGCAGTTGGGGGGAAGGAGGTGCATCCTACTCTGTAAATTACCTGGATTTATTCTTCTGTTTCAGGACAAACTAATGCAAAATTCACCAAGTCAAGGTCTTTAAAGCACAGATCTCCCTGATTGCTAGTGGGCAGCAGTCACCAGCAGTTTCAATGCAGCTCAGGTCCACGGAAAAAAACACTTCAGGCTCCCTGCTGACTCAGGCAAGCACCAGAGCTCTGGGAACAATCCCTTCATTTTCCTCAGGGGCAGTCAAATAAGAAGCAGCTTTTTATCCAACTGCTGTATTACACCTGTTTTCCTCTCTTTGAAGAGCTTTATTTGTATATATTATGCAAAGATAAGTTAAATATTATTGGAAGTACACTAACAAGAGTCTATATTTCTTGCAGCTGAATTGCCCGTACTGGCAATGGGATCTAAAAGCATTAAATGCGATTGAGAGCATGGTACAAGGGAATCAGTTTCTATGCATGACAAACCAAGATAGATGTTACATTCCAACCTAAAAAAAAAAATAACATTTTCACTGCCACTGTCAGTATAATTAATAAATAATACTTACCACACGGTGACAAAAAGACAGAAGGGGTCAGCATGGAGAAAGCAACGTGAGTGGCAGCAGCACGACAGGGTCTGTCCTCCCATCCAGTACACACACCGCCATCCAGCAGCAGGAGGAAAAAAACCACATTTCTGGATGATGGTGCCACCCTGATTGGCACAGCACATATGCGAGGAGCTGGAATAAACATTATAAACCAGAGAACGATCCTGGCCTGCTCTATGCCTTCAGGTGTCCTGGAAGAATGATGGCTTCACAGGCATCGCCCTCCCAATGTGACTATTGCAGCGACTCTTCCTGTTAACACTCCAGCTGATTACAACCACAGTCATTACTGACAGGAAAACTTTGGTTGACAAGTTTCCATACCAGCTTCAGGCAAAACCAGACAGTTTTTAGTGCCTTCAGAGATGGGCCCGCTCAGAGCCACCTCAGCACCACAGGGGGGATCAGGGAGGCCCAGCCGGGCCCTGGGATCCACCACCCCTGAGAGAAACAGGCGCTGTGAGGCCACAGCTCTCCTGACAGGAAGGGCAAGGGCTCCTGCAAACCCCTTCATTTGAAGGTCACCACAGGTGAAAGCAATTAAGCTTCCCTCGGGAGAGACCCAATTGGGCTCAGCTGTGAGAGAGCACATGTGGGCCTGCCCCGAAATCAGGGGGGTGGGTAAGGGCCTGGCCTTCTTACCACAGGGAAACAAAGGCAAAAGAGGGAATCCAGGCTGAAGAAAACATGGGGTTTGATATTAAAAGTGGAAGGTTTGGGATTACTGCTGCATCCATGGTAACTGTGGGCCTGGCACTCTCAGTGAGAGCCCGCCATGGCCACCAGCCCCAGCACCCGCCTCAGGCCTGGCCACCACAGGCCGTGACAGGACTAAAATGTCCTCGGGAGGAGCTCGGAGCTGGGGGGGAAGCAGGTAACAGAGCAAACCACCCAAAGACCCTCCACAGGAGTGTGCAAATCACACCTGCCTATACCAGTCTGTCCCTCTGTTTTCATTACAAGTGCAAAGAAAACTAAAGTATTTCAGAAACTGCAAAATTTGGGATAGGTTGGATTTTCTCTTGGCCAAACGACCTGCCAAATTTGATACAAATGGACGAATACCTTCATCTACCCTTAACCTGCTGTCTTTCAGTGAAATAATTGTGAGTTTCTAGTTGGAGAGACACGCTCCAGCCAACAAATCCTCCTCTCTTCAGCACACTAGTTGAATAACAAGCTGGTGTATAGGCACCCGGTGACTTACAGGAAGCACATCCTAAACAGCACACATACATAAAACAGGCAGCACGCTGCTGCAAGCCAACAAAGACCCCCCTTTTGCCCAAAAGCCTGTGTTTATGGAGAAGACACATCTCCAAGCTGTCCCTGTTGCTGTAGTAGGGACAACAGTGAAATCCTGATGGCACCTCAGTCACAAAAGCTGTGACACGAGCAATTTCTATAACTCTAACGGGGACTCAGTGCATCTCAAGCAAATAAACTTGGCCATTAGGTAGCCACAAACTAGCGGTGACTTTCATAAGTTGGTGGTAGCATTGTGGTATGTGCAATAAATAGATTAAAAAAGGTGGAAAATCTGCTGAGCCTCAGCGAAGTACTGCCTCTGCTGTGGGATCGTTGATAGCTATAGATGAGCTACAGAGCCAGGTAAGCTTATGGGGTTTTAATGTGTGATTAACTTTTGACTTATTTCAAAAGGAAACTTTTGTCTAAGGAATTTCATCCATGAATTTTCCACAGAACTGCTTCACAACCCGTGTGTCTGTGTTGTATTTTATTTCCAAAGCTCCCTGTTCCTGTAATTTCAGCTTCCCCTCAGGGGTGCATTTTCCCAGGAGCTCTCCCCAGGAGATTTTGCCTTGCATAGTAGCGCTCCCATTTTTCCACTTGAGAAATCTGGACAGAAATGTTTGAGTAAAGGCACGTTTTACTGTGCACCCTGGGACACGCTGCATGATGGTTTTAATTCACATGGCTCGGTTCCTTAGCTCACGGAGGGGGCATTCCTTTCCCTCCATCACACCACGCTGCACGTGCACAGACAGCACAAGCCAACGATCACAAAATCATAGAATCATCTGGGTTGGAAGGGACCTTTTATATCATCAAGTCCAGCCATTAACGCAATGCTGCCAAAACCACTGCTAAACCATGTTCTTCAGTACCACATCTACATGTCTTTTAAATACCTCCAGGGATGCTGGCTCCACTGCTTCCCTGGGCAGCCTGTTCCAATGTTTGATAACCCTTTCTGGGAATAATTTTTTCCTAATATCCATCCTAAACCTCCCCTGGTGCAACTTGAGGCCATTTCTTCTTGTCCCATCCTTGCCTGTTCCTTGGGAGATGAGATTGACCTCCCCTGGCTACACCCTCCTTTCAGGGAGTTGTAGAGAGCGAGGTCTCCCCTCAGCCTCCTTTTCTCCAGGCTGGACACCCCCAGATCCCTCAGCCTCTCCTCACAAGACTTGTGCTCCAGACCCCTCACCGCTCTGGACATGCTCCAGCACCTCAATGTCTTTCTTCTGTCTGAAAAGCAGTGTTCTGGGAAGAAAGACGTGCTGAAAATCCAGAAAGTGCCAGCAGGCCAGGTGCATCTCCATTTTTTCACTTCCTGGGTCAATGGAGCTCTGTTATATCCCCAGGCCTTATTTATCAGTCTTCAAAAGCACTGTCCCAGGCTGTCTGTCTCCTGCTTTCAACAGCCAGCACGTCAGAAATGCCAGCAGCTACAGAACGCTGCCAAACACACGCGCAGGCACGATGTCTAAACAAAAAAACCAGGCCCACAAGGTGAAATCCTAACCACGATGCTGTCATTCTTGCATTCTTTATCTGAGATTTAGCAGGTGTGCAAGCCTCTGTTTTTTAACAGGTGGAAAATGTCATCTTGTCATGAGAGATTCGATGTATAACACTCTAAGGCTCTATTGCAGCAGTTCATATATCTCAGCGTTCATCGCCTAACAATGAGACAGAATAGCTTTGCTGTTCTCTGAGCCGTAATTTAGTTTGTCGCTTACTGGCAAATATATTTCAGTGTTGCACCCCACAAACATGTAAAAATATCAAATGCATTGTATTGTTAATAATATGCTTGTAAGTCATTCATGGCAACTAAACTTGCATTACAATTAAATCTCTTCTGACCATAATGCTGTTCCTGTTATGCCATTTTACTACTGCACAGTGAAAAGTACAAATCAACTTACATCCTACAAGAAAACATACTGAGTTATACTCACTTGTTTTAAGTGCTTTTAAACATTGTTCTTTGGAAACCTAAACTGGCATAAAAATACATGATATAAAAATCTCACAACAAGAAAGTAGTTTTTTTTCTTTATCTTTCTTGACAATTATGCCCACTGATTTCTAGTTATAATCCAGTACTAGATATTGTATCTAATAGATATTTTGAGCTTTGGCAGGAAATTTTTAACTGTCCTTTCCCAGTTGGGAGAATCAATGAAATTATAGTACTATCAGAAGAGCGTATCTGAATTCACACCCTCAGCCAGCAATACTGCTTTATTATTTAAAGTATTATTTAACATTCTGTTAGTTTTGTGTTCATAATTTACTTTCTTCCCATAACATTGTTATGTTGTCTACGCTAGCAAAAACCAGGAAATCAGTAAAAGACATAGCCAACAAGAATTTGAGACCAAAACTCCTTTTCAAGGGATAGAATAAAGAAAACTATTCATCTCACTGGACCAAATACCAAGCCTTTCTTTCCAGTAGCTCTGGTCCTAGACATTTAGAAATTTCTGGCTAACTCCCATTTGAAAAGGAGGCAAAAGTTACTTCTTTGAGGACTTAAACCTTTTTCTTTTTTTTTTTGTACTGGATTTCTAATGCACTTTAACCCCATATTCTGGAAAGATGAATTCAAACCCAAATAAGCAGGGACAATGAATACCGGAATGATGGAGGAGCTATTGTAGAAAATAAAACCTTTGGTGTCCTTAGTCTTAACAAATCAAAGGCTGAGAGTGTTATTTATAGAGGGCAGTCATATCCCACTGGAAAAGTGAAACCAAACCCTCCCAATACTACACTTTAAAGGTAGAGCTGGAGCCAGTTATGAAAGGAACTAAGATATTGTGGCTGCCAGTTATTGTCAACAAATAGATTTTTTTGCCCCACAAGACTTCTTACAGTTCAGTGGTTGTGCCTTGCCGTGACAGAGGAGGGCTGGGTGATGAAGTGGTCACCAAGGGGCCAGAGCCAAGGTCCCATTTCAAGGTAAGCAACCTCTGCAGGACGCCAGGCAGGTGATGCCTCACCACTCAGGTGTAGCCTTCCAACAAAACGTTCTTTTTTTTTTTCCTAAATTGAATTAATTAGCCAGTCTTGCCTTGCAGGGAACATCAGTTAGTCATTAAAGCACAGTGATAGGAATTGTAAGGTTGGAATCTCTCTTAACTCTTTCAAAGCTTGGTTGTGTTGTTTCCTAATCTTCTTCTGCACCACTGAAATCAGTATTTTGCTGTCTCTCACAAGGGAGCCAGTAGATAACTGACGGATTATTGAAATCACTTTCTGAAAACTCTCCTGGCACCTATCTGCATCTGTAGATGTCTAAACGCATTTAAAATCTGGCCTTCAAGTCCTCCAGGTTGGTAAAGCACAGCTAGAGAAGTGCTACAGAGGTGCAAAGTATTATCTCAGTTATTAAGTATACACGTTTCCTTGGATACAAGTCAGGCTAAATTATGCTTCTTTTTTTTTTTTTTGCTGTATGCTAATAGGCTTTTGCAAATTAATTAATGAAGGAATTGGGCATACTGAGAGAATTACTTGAAAGATGCCTGAAGGATTACTAGTTTTTTGACTTCATTTGCTTGAAAAATTGAAAGGAGGCAGAAAATGTCAGGTTGTGTGTCTGAGTCTTTATACTGTACAAAAACAAAATAAGCAGAAAAAAGCACCTTTTTTCTTGTACAGAAACAAGGAGAGTCACCGGAGAGCATTTCAGCATTCCATGTTATTCCTGTTGCTAAGGAAACTTTCCTTCATCTGTGCTCAGCAAGGCATCCTCAATAATTCCTCCACAGAAGGATGGCATTACAGATCCGTGTCAAAACAATCAGCTGATAATCAACCAGAAAACCAGTCACTGAAAAGTTTTACCAGGATAGTTCCTGATTTCTTTTAGGAGCCTGGAGGAACGATAGCAAGCCTGTACGATTACTCTCGTCCCAACACAATTTGCCTCAAGAGGCAAACCAGAAAGAAACAAGAGTAAAACTAATCATTTGGCTTGGATGTTGTTGGCATTGGCCCATGAGCTTACATCCTGATCACTCTCCTCTGTGCTTTCCAAAAGACAAAGTAAAAATCTCCCTCACGAAAAGACCAGTAAATGTTCTTTACTATCATCTCTGCTTAAGACACCCTAAAGAGAGCAGGCAATAAAGAACTCATCCACATCTCTGTACTCTGTAGCAGATTTCACCGTCTCCGTTGCACGTGTTCATTTTCAGTCCATTACACAGCCACCGCCGTGGCTTTCAATGCCCCTGCTCACAAACCAAGGCACCATTGATCACGAGAAAGCGAGCGGAGTTGTCTCTTTATATACATAGTAGGCGAGAGTGTGCCATCTAATTTACATCGTAGGATTTCTTATTCTTTTCCAGCAAAGGTTTACCTGCTCTCATTATATGTCTTGAGCAGCCAGCTAGCAGCTAACTCTATTGTGCCCTTTAATATAAATCAAATACTCTATAAATACTGCATTTCCTGGGGGAGTTTGGAATCATGACTCTGCCAGATTTCACGATACGATAAAGGAAGGGGAGCTTTGGTCTCTCTCTCTTCCTCCACGCTAAAGGTCTTCTGCTCCAGCAGCACCTCGCTGACCTCCTTCCTCCAGCAGCGTTTCGCCACCGACACGCCAAGAAACGGGGCTCGTTTGGCGTGACCCTGCTCTGATGCACCTTCCTGAGAAGGCAGCTCCCAGCAATCACTCGTTAGGGAGGATTAAACTTTCTGCTTTACCCTGTCCATTTTGTCTAATAGCCACTAATGACCTCACGCTCTGTGCTTTTGTCTAATTGCTTTTTAAAGCCATTTGCACTTTTGCCTAGTGTTAAAATATGCACATTATTGGTCCCAGTAGTGTTCCTCTCGTAGAAAATCTGATACGGAAGACGGCAGACCAAATTTTCATTTGATGCACGCTTAAGTATGGTAAAAATAAGAAAAAGGAAAGACTATGAGACCCTTTCTGTTTCCTGAAGGGAAGCAGTGGCTGCCTTACACTATGCCACTTGTCATATCCGCTTAGAATATGCCTCCCTAAAAGGAGATGAACCTTGTATGCTTTACCCTCCCATTCCACTCCACGGCATGTCTCTGCTCTATCACAATTTCTGATCACGCTTCCACCATCTTGAGTCCAAAGTCTATTTCCCTGAACAAGGCTTTGTTTCCCTCTTTGAAGCCATTTGAAGACAATTCCTGCCTGTTCCAGAACCAAGACAAACACCAGTTTGAGCAGAGATCAATCAGTTTTTGTGTCCCCTCAATCCCACCGCGTAACCCAACAGCATTCACGGGAGGAGCTGCACAGCTCCAGTGCATGCAGAACCGCCCTGGCATCTCCACATCTGGATGTGGATGCACCTGATGCAACTTCAGAGAAAAGCATACCTTTCCTGTGGCGTACTGCCTGAGGAGATTTTTCTCCTTTTATATAAGGGATTTCAAGGTTGTTATTTTCCCATTTGAGCTCCTTTGTTTTCCAGGATCATAAGGTTTTCTGGTGTATGATGTAGAGCTACTGAGAACAGCTTCTCTTTTTCATTACCTATATGAATATTAGCCATTTGTATACATAGTGATAGTGAAATATATGTGTTTGGACATTGCATTAACATCAACATACATACCTTGGTTACAGTTACATCACACACACACACATATGGACAACCAAATTCAGTCCATTCACAGGCCAGTTCCCTCTTTTGATTACTACCATCCTTTCTCTTCTTCCTTAGCAATGCGCACAGCCTTCAGTAGGAAGTCTGTGTATGGAATTTCAAGCCATAAAATGTTTTTTTTCTTGTTCCTTCTTCATCTCCTGGATGAGAGCCCACAAAACAATCTGAACATCTCCAGCACCAGCGTGTGACCTTCTATACCAGACTGTTGAACGTGACCACAACTTTACTTCCTCTGGAACCTGCCAAAGCAAGTCTGATGCTGTGGTCTATAAAACTGTAAGCAATTCCCTCTTTCCATCAAATTGAGAACCTCAAAGGGATACCATTTCTTTTCAGATGGCTTAGATTTTGCTCACAAGACCTTAGCTTTCATCTTGGCTAGCAGTGAATCTGAAGGAACGGAAAACACTGAAGTATTGTGGTATGTCTGGAATATGAAAGATACATTCTGTTGCTTCTTTGATGTCTCATGAAAGAAAACTGAAAGAATACAAATACAGTGTCATTAAAACACATTACTAATCCAGCAGGGATGGAGAGCCTCGTGCATTATAAATTTTTGCTCAATAATACTTCAAACTATGATTCGTAATCTATTGAGGAAACTGTCATGAATAATGGGTTTCAAGATAACAATGAGTTTTCAACTTCCTTGAGTGAAATATGGGTGACAATTTTTTACCACCATTTTGAAATACCTTGGAGTGGCAGTTGCTGGTTAGAGAACAAAAAGCCAAATGGCATGGTTTAGATATACAGAAAATGGAAGATAATGATGCATGAAATAAATGGAGAAAAATTGAGGAAAATACTGGAAAGTGGAAGTGCAGAAAACAGTTTGACCCACCAGTGAGCCTAGTCCTATTTCTATGGAAATGAGCTCATTACTGCTAATTTTTTTTTAAGCTCCTGGTTGATTCGTGAAGTGCTTTTTGAATTCCGATAAGAGCTTCATGAATCACTGAAAAAAAAACATTTGAACAAAATATCCAGAGTCAAATGATTACCAACTCCCATAGATTAATCAGCTGTCTGAGTACTTTATATAACAGAGCATGCACGAGGAGAGCCAGCTTTTCCCCCTGGTATCATAAGTCTATAATGTTTCATTCTGCAAAGAAAAGGGATCATGCTTCTGAAATCTAATTCGGGATGGTTACTCCATCCAAGAGCCTATATTAAATAGGAAAGACATCTTTGATTTTTTTCCCCTGCTGTTTCCATGTTTGATCTGTTTCAGAAATCAGCATCATGAGAATTGGCCATAGAACTGCTTCTCCTTCCTCAGAAATAGGAGCATCTGTGGTTTTCATACAAACGGCGCTTCCACATTTGTAACCAAGTCAGCATTGGCTGCGGGCGCCCTAAGCAGGCGAGGGAAATGCCCGAGGGCCAAAACACTGGTTCTTCTTAAGCCTTCAGGATGCTGAAGTAAAAAAATCAAATCAAGCAATGGATTTAAATAGCACGTGAGATTTATGTATTTTAGAAACCCAGCCATTTTTAAGGCTGTCTGTAGACACGGCCAGGGTACACGTCTGTGACAGCGGTATTTTTAATGGAACGATGCTGACTGACTTTACGTGTTACACATACAGCATCGGCACTGAACACCTTCTATTAATTCTCTAAACACTTCAAAAAGAATGCCCCGGGCAAATTCGGTGAGACTCTGCTAATTTGCCTTGTACTAATTTTCAAGGTGTGCGTAGGTCACGAGCATTCTCCAGCACGAATCTTGGAACAATGCTCTCGCCAGAAATTACACAAAATGCATCTAATCCTATTGCATGTAAGTGCCTCGTGTCTCTTTTCCAAAACCTTTCACATTTTAGAAATGACTCTATATATTCATACTTCATACGTGACAAATAGAACAGAAATAACAGTCCTCACCAGAGACGTACGGGCCGTGCTGTCATTCTAGAAACAGGACTCTGCACTGCTAATTGTAAACAATGGCTTAATTGACATTCGAAGTGTTGAGTATTTGGATTGGCTTTTAAAAAAATATTATCTAGAGATGGATGGACATACACACATATCATTCTGCTCTTATGACAGATCTCAAAGGATTTTCATTTTAAGACTAACAGGAGGTTCAAAGCTAAATTTCATGACAAATTACATGAGCAATTACACTGGTGTAAATAAAAAAAAATTTGGTTTATATGACTCTGCTGAATTGGTGCAGATTTATACTGATTTAATTTTTATAGAATTCAGAATTAATTTTGGAAGAAGGATATAAAGTTATAAAGCATAGTTAATAATATCATTAATAATGCAAAGATGGTACTTCCATTGTCTATATTCCCATACATTCAGGCAGGATGTGAGACGCAAAAATTGCTTTGTTAAAATATTTCCAAGGTTTTCTTTTTGCATCTTGCTTTTCTCTACTTCTTAGGGCACCAGCAGCCTAAAGAAATCAGCATTTGAAGAAAAACAAAGGCAGAGGATTGATGTGGAAAAGGAAAATATCAAAAGTTGTTTCTCTTAGCTGTGAAATCTTATGACAAAGTTATAGAGGTGAATGCAACTTCGGAGTGAAAGTTTGTGGGCTCTGCTTATGAAATGCAAAGGAAAGGTCCAAAAGCCAAAACCATACACTCACAGGCTTTTTAATTGCATCGTGATTTATGACATTATTGATATCTCATTCATTTCCTCTCTCCCTCAAGGGAAGGCTATGGCGTAGGATGGAAGAACAATTTATTATTTCAGATTATTTCGAAAAAGATAAATAATAACAAAGATGACTTTCTCTTTGTTATTTATTTCCACTTATAGTTGGGAATAACAATACTTCTTCCTATTCGGTTCTTTGAATTCAAGATGATGAAACTCCTATTCAAACTAAATTAAATTATAATAGTATCATTGCAAATGAACAAAGATCAGTGCTCCCTTGCCTAGGTGCAAAACAGACCCACACCAACAGGCAGCTGTCACTCCAAAATTGAAACGACAGGTGAAGCACAGGAAAATGATAAAACCCAGAAGTATCTTGTTAGTGCTGCCAATCAGAAATAGGAAAAAAAATACTTTTTCTTTATTTTAATTATTTATATGGGGTTATTATAACAGAGAACAAGAGGATGTAAAGACAAAGAATTCAAAACTGAAATCACTGGGAAGAGAGGGAGATGATCCTGGGAAGGAGATGGAGAGTTTGAGGTAGAAATCCTCTAAGGAAGGCTCCTGGAAGCAGCAGCAACTCAGCACAAGGGAGAATTCCAGAAAAAAAAACCAAAATGAATTGCTGTTACGTCTCAAATCAGGCTGTGCTCTCTGTGAGAGTTGCAGTTTGCCTGAATTAGCCTCTTCCACAGCTCCAGAGAGACAACCCCAGCTTGAGTCAGACTCATCATGGAAACTCACAAAGATTTTAAGAAGGTACATGGAATATTGAGTATTTTAAGTATTTGTAATTCCACAAGCACATTAAGCATGAAAAAAATTGAGCACATCGTATCACTTCTTATGGTAAAGTACAACTTGCAAAGTTGAGTTCGGAGTTTGATTTACAGATTGCACAAATGCTATTTGAGTGACAAAGGGTCCCTCTCCTTTCCTTACTGAAGTTCTTTAACGATAAGTTCCTTTATATAATTTTGTTTTAAGGCTAAGAATTACGTAATGCAGAAAATTCCAGTTATGCAGCTTCATGTGACATATAAGGCTCCCGCATAGTCCAGTTCTGCTGAAGAAATTTCACCAGCAGAAATCTGTTTAGTGGAATCCTACCCAGCCCAATACAGTAACTGGAAGAACAGGATCCAAGCACTCTTTGCATGGCTATTGCCATTTTTTCTCCAGAAATTTAAGTAGCTGGACCTTATTCTCTCTCTTTCGTACATCTTTTTACTAACATTATATATTAGTTTGCCCTTTTCAACAAACAGCCCTTTGATTGGGTGGGATCATACTAGTTTTCTCCTAGTTAAAGAAAAAAAATTAAATCAAACAGAAATGCGACTGGATCATAATTCTTCGTCCCTTTTTCTCTCCAGGCTACAACCCAAACAGGAGGCGAGCTCCCACGGGACCCCGGGCTTTGGCCAAACAAAGAGGTTGTGACATGGGCTCAAACTGATACCGATACTCTCATTTAGCTCCCAACTAATTTCACTTCATTTCCTTGAAGGAGAAAGGCAGTTGCTGTAACGCAGGGGTCCGAACCCACTGTCTCCTGGTGCCTACAAGTATTCTCTAGCATTCTGGCTTACCAGTCAGTACCTAGCTAGCCACACGGCGCTAGCTTGGCTTATTTAGGGTGACATTAAGAGACAATGCAGAGTAAATGGCTTCCTAATACTCCTTTTCTAGGAAAGGAAGTCTTTCACGGACACCTCATGATTATGAGTATTTAAAGAGACGTGATGCCTGGATAAAGCAATTTTTGTGTTACAATGGCGTTTATGCCATAGCATATTTGATAGCTCCACCATAACAAGTCTCAGTAATGAAGCTTTGGTTGCTTCAACGAATAATTATTTTTTAAAAAGTCCATGCCACATTAACATGCCACAGAAATAAAACAACAGAGCTACTTATTTTTCCCACTGTCAGCCAAGATAACACTACTTATGTGTCCCTAAAGAGCAGCTGCAATGCTCGGCCCATCCGCAACGTTCGCGTCTGCTACATGCTGTACAATAAGCCAGAAACTCGTTATTAAAAGGAATATTTACAGAGATGCCTCAATGGTGTTTTCCTCGTTGTGTGTACGCAGCATATCATTCTTTCAGATTCCCCTTTTTCCCCCCAGGATAGACACATTCACGTTTACAGTTAAAAAATCATATAACAATCCACGGCCAGTCGATATAAAAACCACCAGAAAGATAATGTCATTGATCCAAATACACAGCCCTGATAAAGTCAGTGCCCTGAGTGACTACAGAGACCAAGCAAACCAGGACTCAAGCGGTTTCCCTTTTAATTGTATTGTGCCTTCTCTATCCTCCTTAGGAACCAAAAAAAATAGCGCATTGTCAGTCTGTGCCCTTTCCCTTTGTGGATTAAAAAGCTCTGCTGTAGTGTATTTACACTTCTTAAACAAGCATGCTGAATTAAGAGCATTTACTCAAACCCTTTTTTTCTGTAATACTGATTAACAGTACTTTCATCTAGAAATTTTTAAACACATGTTTTACTTTTCATCATATTAATGTTGACAGACCTCCTTTATCAGTACTTTAATTAACAGCAGGTAAGGGAAGCAAAGTGAGTGTGACACGCTATTACTTCAGCTTGATTTCAAGTCTGCTTGTGAGACTTTCTCTCAACTCGGGGCTGAAATTGTCTTATCTCATACATTCCCAGGATTACTGTTTCATGTAAATGTCATTTTTGCTGTCCAAAACATTAAAAAAAAAACCCCACACCAGTGCGATGTAACTACTGTCTCTTTGTGAGAGACATGAGGGAAGCTGTACGCTTTTGATCAAAGACAAGATCCTGACTTCAAAGTAACACCTCATCTGTAAATATATTACAGAGTGCTCTTTGCAAAGAAAGGGGGACTCCTTGATTTCAAATAACCTCAGGCTAATACCGTGGGATTTGCCCGCATTCGCAGAGTTTAATCTTACTCCTCTGAATACTTACAGAAAATTAGACAAAAAGACTTTAAAGACTCTGTGTTCTAGTCTCTTCTTGTTTCTATGAGTCTGATAGAACGTAGTCCAACACTTCACTGGAAGAACACCCAGATTAATGCGGATTGAGAGAAGAATGTGGAAAAATTACAGATTTCAGAAGCATCAGAGATTTTTTTTGAAACTTAACTCTTCCCTCCAATGATAGAAAGCAGCAGCTATTTGCCTGCAGATGATCTATCACTAATTGCACTGGGATCTTCTACTACTTTTTGTATCACTATTGGAGATGTTTTCATTATTTCTTTCATTGCTGCAGTCTAGAAAAGCAAAGCAGAACTCCAGATTATCTTCAGCCGCTTTGAAGACGCTGGGAAAGGGTTTTAAGTTATTTCATAATCCACTAATCAGCACAGACCATGGTGGTATCAGATCATACAAATAATATTAACTATTTAAGAGCCAGCTACTGGGCTAATAATTGCACGTGCGGAGAAATAGTCTTGAGTGGGCACAGAGGGGTCAGTTTTACCATCAACTGACGGTACAACCAGCAGTGCAGGTGTGCAGATACCACTCTCGTCCGCAGGTAGGCAACAGGAAACAGCATAAGGCATTGAAATTGTTGACACTTTTTTCTCCAGAAGAAAAAAACCCACCATAATTCAGTGATCTAGGTATGGTTTATCATATTAATTTCATTACATCTTTACAAAAATATCCAGCTGCCTGAAAGAATCAAATTTTGGTTTTCAGAATTCTAAATGTTGAGGTTATTTTAAAATGTCCTCTTGTTTTACTAAAACTTCTTATGTCTGCCAAAAGTGGAAACCAAAAAATTCTATTTACCTAAAGTGAATGTTCAGTATGCTGGAAAAATGCAGAAGCTGTTATTTCTAATTAGGGATTAAAACCCCTTGAACACTGAAGACTGTTCATAAGCTGAAACAAGTCTTTGTTTCTGCCATCTTTACTCCCAAGGTGTGCATCTCCTCATTTTCATTAAATGGATTTCCTGCAGTAAATTCATCGCTAAAACAGCTCCGAGTTCCTTCTCTGGATTTCAAACGGATCCGTTCCTCCCAGGTTCCTACACCAATATTTTCACTACCGAGCACAGTATAATCCTTAGGTGGAAATTTGCAGCAAATTAAGGAGAATTTGTCCCAAATAAGGTGGTTCCCATCCTTCCTCTACCAGCACTGCTAATCTAAAATAAAACCTTTCTCAATATGAAGATGCAGATTGTGAGGCACCTTTCTTGTTAGAGATTAACAGCCATGGAACAAACCAAGACAACATGGGTAAATAACTTCTCCAACATTTATATAAAATCTGAATCTACAAAGATGTTCTCAATTTACACAAAACCAGACCAGACACTTCCCAGGACTCGTCCTGTAAAGACCTGACAGTCGCTGTTTGTGCCATTAGCACAGAATCCGTAACCTTTCATATGCTTGGTTGCATCTTGCCATCTCTACACTGCTGTCTTGAAGTGAAACTCCCACAACTTCTTGATGGGTGAAAAATTAAACAGTGTAGCAGGCACAGAGGGAATTTGAAGTTTGTACAAGCTCAGACTTAACCGAAAAGCTAAAGGCATACCTGGAAACACTTTTAAAATATATAAAATTCATGAATACTTTTCAGGTTGCAGCTGAGACATAAATATGTGTAATGAGCATGTAACAGACATCTTACCTCTCCAGCATGGATATATATCTGCTGCTTCTCTCTCCCCTGGAAGCAGAGTGACTTAATGTGCTTTGCTTGGTAAGTCACCCTCCAGCAAAATAAATTTGATTTCTGCTGCAATCAAAAGAATTTAAACAAAATCACCTATCAGCTCTCCCTAGGTTCATTTATCCAGACGTCTATTGCAGGCTTTATTTTCAATATAGAGAAATTAAACAAGGTTTGTTTGAGGCAATCTTCACGATTCTCTATGGATAGGTGTGAAGACTAGTCTTAGACGGCCACGTCTTTCACATGCATCATGTTTCCTGAGCCCATGGTTCTGTGCAGCTCCCTGTGAATGAGTCACCCCAGTCATGCTCCTTTGCATCTCTGTCTTCTAAAAGCAAAGGGCTGGCGAGGAAAGGAAACCCAGGGGACATTCGGTGTCCCTGCCACTCTCCCACCCTGCCCTGCACATACCACAGTCAGGAAGTTCCAAGTGCATCGCTCTCCAAGTACGAAGGAAAAAGAACGGCAATGTGCTATGAAGCAAAATCAGCTTTTAAAAGATCTATTTTCGTTCTAAGCCTGTGGCTGAAGTTTTAAATAACTGCTCCAGCAAATCTGTAGGCCCAGCCTTGGTGACCGCTCAGCAGCAGTGTGGAATCGCAGAGGTGCCAGACATTCTTCATTACCCTCTCCTTGTAGTATGGCTCACTGCTTCATGCATCACATGTAGTGCATGAAAATCATTGCAAAACACACCATTTTGCTCAACAAAATACGTTTTTAACCATCCTGCCCTTTACATGTTATACAAACCATCAAAAGTAACCTCCAGCTACTTAGTTTTGTCATATCATCTCTTAAAGAATGAATATTTTCCATGAAAGAGAAATTGCAAATCGTATTTCTTAATTCAGACGCACCAGTTCTGCACACTTATTCATCCAGTGTAACGGTGTCATGTGACCATGATTTTTCACTAGTTGTTAGTAAAGGAAATTGTGCAGCAACCACTGAACGTTTGCACAGAAGAGGTCATGACTATCTTTTTCCATCAATATGCTACTGTAATAATTTTTTAAAAAAACAAGGGCATCTCGATGGATATTTAATACGAAGAACAAGATTCTTTTTTCATCTATATTACTGAACAAATTATTTATTCCACTCTATTCACATAGATAATTTTAAGCAGCATTTCAAGTAAATTTTAGACAAATATGTTGCAAATCCTGTCTCCCATTTGAAACTATAACTTTCAACAACTGCCTAAACTTAGCAACTCCTGTCTATTCTATTTGGTAGAATACATCTACCAAAGTTCGGGATCTCTCCTTTGAAGAGAGGCACCGTATTGGAAAAATAGAGTCACTGACTTGATTCCAAATGGAGCGTTTGAGAATCGGGCTTCCATTGCCCAGGAATTCAATACCAGCCAAGTAATTTTCCCCGCCTCTCAAACGTCTCCTGTTCCATCTCACTGTAACAATGAAATAAGGATGTACCTGACATGTTCCACAAGAATTCTGCATCTGTTTTCATATAATATTTTACCCCCAATTTGGGTTACAATTTAGCTTAATTGTGCCAAATTATCAGCAGGCCATCTTTTGCTTGAAATCTTTTTTCTCTCTCTACTGTCATTTTTACAGGCAGCTCAGCAGATAATTTTATGCTACTGCAGTCACACAAGGCAGATTCTAATATTGATCTGAATTTTCTCCTTGAATATGATTTGCATTCTTAGCCTGATCTATTTTTTTTTTCTTCTCATAGAACATGATTTACATTCTTATGTCTGGCTGCTTCATTTTAAAGCCATCTTGAAAAAGTCTCCTTCTAATCATCCTTCTAAATTCATACGGGAATAACTCTTCCTACCGATGCTTAGGAGAGGAAAATCTCAAATAAATTGACGCTATTCTTGCAGACTATAATGACTGGAAACTGTATTTGTTGATGGAAATTAGAGACTTTTTTATAGCTTACTAATAATCTAGCTCTGGGACAGCTAATTACTAGCGATTGTCATGTCTGAATACTGAGGAAGTGCATTCAGTCTTCCGGCTGGTCTAAATAGGAAAAAAATAGCAAGATCAGCCAAAGACCATCCTTGTGGCATAGTAGTCTCCAGTATAAAAACTTATTTTGCATAAAGCAGGAGAGATACATTCTCCTTGGAATAAACATAGGTAGTTTGGGGAAAATTAATTTCCCTGTAACCACGGCCTATTTCTTCTTGCCTTCCCATCCATCCATTGCGCGTGTGTGGGAGGGGGCAGAGTCGTTCCGGTGTATGAACACGTTCTCACTCTTTGAGGGCTATTGGACACCTTCTGGACTTGACTTAAGGCTACCTCCTCTCTCATGAGACAGAACTGCATCATTCAGATGATACAATCCATTGCATCTGACTGTCAAAATGAAGGGGGACCTAATAAAATCGAAGTGCTTAAGTCTCATGAATTTTGCCCATATTTAAAAGAACATCCGGGACAAGGATCAATTACACTTAAGTTCTCAGTTGTTTTTCCTAAGTTCATTCACTTTGCTGTCTCAGTTTCCAAAAGCATCTATTATAAAGAGCACGGATGTAAACCCGAAAGAGGGGAGATTTAGATTAGATATTAGGAAGAAACTCTTTGCTGTGAGGATGGCGAGACCCTGTAACTTCCCAGGCCAAACAGAGCTGAAGCCCAAAGTTAACAGCTTCGTGACCTAACACTCCGTACGCAGTAAGTTAAGAGATGTAGGAAACTTTAGAGGCTGATTCAGAAGAGAGACAAATCACTCTCCAGAGAGGCCTAACTCCTTTCGGGAGGCGTCTGTCTCATCATTGACTGTAGAGAGGATGGGAGATGATCAGGCTCCAAACGCGGGCAGTTCAAAGGGACCAATCTCTACCTGAGCATTCTTCGTCCCTTGCCAAATTGGGCCTTTTAATCTCCACCCTATTTTACATCACCCCTTTATTAATGACCATGTCAATATACTCAGAGGTTTCATATACATAAATTCATATTACTGTTGTTCTGATTATTAATCTATTTCTTTATTGCTGTTACGCTTCTAGACCTGTATTCTTGCTCACCAAAGTCTTCCTGTTCCTTTCTGTTCTACCAGAGCAGCTTCTTGGTGTTCTTTAAGCTGTGGTGGCCCATTGGTCTGGGCTTTTGTTTCCTGGTTCTGTGCTACCTCTTAGTGGATGGAGGTCATATAGATTTTTTAAATTTTATTTTATATTTTGAGATGCTGGCTTTCCTCGTTATTTTAAGGTGCTAAGTAATTACTCGCCTCTTGTAGCTATCATAACACAATTAATGGGCTGATTTGCTACAGAGGTCAGTCCTTTGAACAGTGCAGTACAATCAAGGCAATAGAAACGAGGCAAGGCAGTTGCCCCGATTTCTCAGTCTAAAGAAACTGCCTATTACTGAGAAGTCGTTCAACCTGTTAATCAGATTAGCAGAGGAACCTCATCCTCTGAAATACTGATTGCTCCTCAATACTTCTTTTTTATACTCCATTGCTGTCCCACTAGTGTCTTTCCCATTCAGCATCCTCCTTTGTCCAGTAACTCCCTCAAGTAATCCCATTCTTCCCTGTCTCCTGGATTTTATCAATGAAAATATTAGAGAACAGGGCAGAACAGGAACTAAATATGCACTATTAAAACCAAACAAATCCTACCACAAACAGACAGCCTTTGGCATTAATTTGTTATTAATATAAATTTAATGTCATCCGAAGTTATATTTTTATTTGTGCCTGTATCATGTAAGAATTTGTTATTTGGCACTGGTGTGAAAGATTCATTTATCAACAGTTTTTATCAGCTATTGCAGTTCCGTCATGCATCTTTGGAAGATGCCTGTGCTTTCTAGAGCTAAGATTTTTGTTCATAAGTAAATTAATATGTTGTTTCATACATGATTTTTATTTATTTTATATACCTGTATATAAAGATAGATACAAAATACTAAAAGGAGAAGTCCAGGAGCTACTTTCTTTAACCTGGCAACACAGAGTTGCTGTTTGTATCATGTGCATCGGTTTGTTAGGAAAGCCAGGGACTCCGGATGATTTTTAATCCATGCAGTCAGTAGTCTCAAGTGTTAATGTATCTGCATTAGTGGCACACCATGGCTTCGCCGGGAATTAAAATGTCCAAAGCCTTATGGCACTTCTGAAACCATCACCGACAATGAAGCAACAGATTTGACACTTGAGATTATAATTGCATGAGGGAAAAAACATAACCCTTTTCAAGAGTAGCATAATGTAGGAATAATTTCAGAAACAGCTCTTAATTTTATATGATGCATGATATGCTCATGGATGGAAGACAGGGTGTAAGGTCCCAAGAAACAAATACTCATTTTCAAGACTCTGAGAAGGCTTTCAAGTGCTCAAAAGCCTGTTCCCCTACAGCTGGTGGGCTGGATATAAGTGTCTATGTATTACACAACACAACTATATTAGCAGCCCAAGGGCAGACTAGAAACTGTCAGTTGAAGGAGTGAATTCTCTTCTTAAGACAAATACGTAAATGCTGTAAATATCAGGAATCTCACAAATACGCCCCAAGAAAAAGGGCTTTACTGGAGAAGGGAGGTGTGAGAGACAAGGCATAGGGTTATCTGTAAAATATGCAGTGATAATTTTGTTCTTGCAAAAAGAGAGAAGAGAGAAGAGTTAGGAATTACCAGATTAGAAGATGTTTAACAACCTTCAAAGTAGGCAAGAAGAGAGTATGGAGAGGACGCCTTCAGTATGAAAAATAAATGAGGCTTGACACATGAAGCGGTTAAGACACTGAAAGATAACCTATCTTAATTTGGAAAAAGCTATGAACACAGGGTATATTCCTTAAAATTCACTTGATTCTGCTCCAATGGTTTCGAATGTACCTCTGGGAGGTGGTTAGATCTGTCACCTCTTCAAATAATTGGCCTGCTCCTTCCTCACCTTCTCAACGCAGAGCCTGCCTGTTTGCACACATCCATCACAGCGCAGCTCCTCCTGGTTCTGTTCCTAAACTTCATCCGTGTGAGCACAGCCTGGGAACGAGAGGATATTGCACAAGGATATCAGTTCAACTGAGGGCAACCAGGGACTCTGTATGGGCTCGTATGACCAGAGAAAGACAAAGGCAAAGAAACACCTGCCTTTGGATCTGACTGAGCTTTTCTAAAACCTCCCGAGATGGAAAAGAGGTTGGGGGAGCTCATTGCTGAACCACAACACTCTGCTAATGAATGCCTCAAAAATATACAACACACGGCAGAGGTAGGCACAGAGAGTGTGCAAAGAAATGTTCAAACGTTCTCCAAACAAGCCCCATAATCATGAATACAGAGCAACAGAGAATTTCATATTTAGACTTATTCAAGTTTTCTGAGTCACAAATTAGCACTTTTAAGAGCTTATCTTTTTCCCAATTGACTTTAATCAAGTGTTTCAGAAGCTGGAAAGTGTTTTAAGTGAATAGAGCTCTTAAGCAGAGAGCCCAGGGAACAGAATAGCAGCTATTTTGTACTCTCTTTCAATGTTTTTGATTTGCTTTTTTTCTTTGTTGTTGCGTTTTTATGGTTTTCAACACAAGTGAAGCACCACAGCTGTAGGTTTCACAAATGAAAAGAGAGGCGCAGGCAGAAAGAGACCCTTGCGGGGACAAGCTCGAGCAAAAATTTAGAATAATTTTCTTGACAGCGTCAAGCTGATGATCTTTTAAGTGTTCCCTTTGCTATGATCTCTAATGCACTTCATGTAGACAAGAGACCGATATTCTCCCAATGACAGAACTCCTTAGTTTTCCGAAATACTGTATGAAAACACACTCACTTTTTAAAATAATATCTCATTTAAAAAAAAAAAAATCAACACACTTTATAATCATGTCTTAAAAGGGCCTTAGCCAAATGAACTATGAACTCAGGCAACCCTACCTAAATTTTAAGGCAAATGGTCCTGGAAAATTTGATTAAAGTCTCCCATGAAAAAAACCAGATCCTGTCTATGTCTGTATGGAAAATTAGGAGGCTAATCATGGAGAATATTGCACCACAGCAGGCTCATGAAGTATTGGTAATATGTGAAGGGGGAGTCTGTCACTGAAGCTAAAAGGGACCATTAGAATTTAAGATGCAACGTGACTTCTCCACGATCCTCTGCAAATGCCCAAGCCAAACCCCCTCTTTGCTTGGATGGCGTTTTGCCTGGCCAAATTCTTCAAGATTTTGCCTCAATCTGTCTCCCACAAAAGCAAGAAAATTTAGGAATCAGCTGACATCACAGTTCCACTCACTTGTATGCCATGTGAGCATCACCAGGAAACAACTCCAAAAAATAAGGAACTAGCAGTGAAAAATCATTATTATTACAAAACAACCGTGTCTTCTAAAACCTTACCTGTAAAACTGCTTTTCAAAAGGTTACTTTCTCAAAAAATATAACGTCTTTCATTAACTTATGGGAATAAGCTCACTTATGGAGCTGACAAGACTAATGACAAGGCAGTTCAAGGCAGCCAGAGTGCCCAGTGGAGATTCGGGTATCAGAGTTCCACCACCGACTTGAGAAACGGCTTTTGAAGTCATTATGATTTAACAATTAATAGGAAGATTTGTTTGATAGCTAGATGCCGCCAGATAAAAAAGACATGCGGTTCCAATTACCCATTATTTTGACTGTAACAGATTAACAGCATACTTTGAAGCATTTTTATATCCAAACCTCTATAATTGAAAGCGAAAAAATTCAATTCACCAGCTTCCCCACATTTAAAAAAGAATACCGAGTTCTCTTTTAATAACAAATGTGCAAATAATCAGGACATCAAGAACTGAAAGGATGAAAGATATAAGTCAAAACCTGGGAATCAGTGATGATCATTTTCTATTTTATCAATTTTAATACTTACACAATATTTCTATGATGGTTTTCAAATATTTTATATTGCCTGCATTGGTATATATTGAACTAGACAGTAAATGTTCATCCCACTGAAGTGAATGGCAAAAATCTTCTTCTTTTTCAGAGTTATTCCTTATTAATTGGGTCTCTTGATCCTGACCCTGTTAATTGTTAACAGCAAAGGGATCGAGAGACCTGGGACTGTGTCTGATCTGAGTTACAGCTACTGAATGTGCTCTGAATATTTCATTATAAGACTTAATTCTGCACCAAGAGACAACTTGAAATAGCTATTATTTTTCTTACCTCCACTTCCCATTGCATGTTTAATGCTTCTCTCACTCCTTTCTCCAAAAATGCCTCAAATCACCCCAACTTGGTTTTGAAACTT
>JAOXJK010000062.1:36978767-37027340 GCA_025774025.1 Xenus cinereus | reverse complement strand
TTTTTCTGGTTTACCGGTTTTATTTTCCAAGAGCATCTCTTACTTTTTTTATTTAAAAACTAGTTTTGTTGATAGGTAATTTGATTGGCTGATTATAGAGCTAGCCTTAATCAACTTTTATTCAAGTTCAACTAGTGAAAGCCAACTTTCCATGGCTCTCAGCAAAAGTTGCGAATTCTTTTTCCCCATACAGACCTTGAGAATTACTTTGGTGAATGAGTACATGCTTTTGAGGAGAAAGAATATGATCTGTGTATTTGTAGTGGATGGTTTTTCATAAACATACTAAATATTTGGTAATACAAAATTGTGTATATATCAGTGTAGGCTGAAAATAATGTCCTATCTGGCAAGTAGTAGAGGATGTGGAGTCACAAACACAAATTTTTCAAAATTTGGAATGCCATGAATGGAAATACATTTTTGATTAACTTGTTATTTGTCAACTCTTTAATTACGTTTATATTTTTCTGAGTCAGCCACAACAGCTACCCACTTCCTTTGAAAGATAAAAGTTGGTCTTTTTTATAAATTTGTTTGCCTCAGGTTTGAAACCTTATAGAAAACATCAAATATTCCAACACTTGACAATAAAATCAGAGTGGCAGTTTGGAATATTTATTCTAAAATAATCAAAAGAATTCTTTGAAGCATACCTCAATAATTATTCAGTACATTTTACTCTTATAAATATGTTTCTTTGCCTTACAGACGCAATGAAAAACTCTTAAAAGATATTTCAAATGAATAATTCAAACAATGACTGACAATATAATTGTTTCTATTTTTTCATGTTGGCACATTCACTTTATTCCTTCAATTTATAAACCAAGTTATCATTCCCTGTGATATTTATAAAAGTTGAATAAATAAAAGAAACTTTGTGAAGATGTCTTGTCATTTTTTTTATTATTTTATTATTTTTTTTATACTGCATTTGCTAATCTGCTCCCATTATTTTAGTTCTTTAGTTGAGCGCTTCTGGTACCACTTGTATACGGTCTGTGGTGGGATTTTAGCTATACTAAGAAAACACATAAGCACTGGCAATTAAATTGCCTTATCAGTTTTCTGCAGCTTATTAAGTTGTTTTATTGTAAAGGAAGATTAGTGTCTTCAGTAGAAACAGGAAAATACCCAAGCAGGAGTCCATGGATTAAAGCTGTGATATCTTGTACAAACCCACCTTCTGAATGAATTCTTAAAGAGATAGAAGTAAATTGAAGTGGGAATGCAAGGAAATGAAATAAAATCACAAGCTGCACAAACAAGAATTAATATACTAACATGGAATTGGAAAATCTTTCATACGCGCGGAAGAATCTCTTAGGGAATGAACTAGGTATTTTGTGAAGCAAAACAGTCTCATAAAAAAAAAAAACTTAATAAATCCATGAAAAACAGGACAGTGATAAAGCTACAAAGAGAGATTACAAACTCACCAAGAATAAAAATCTGCTTGGGGCAAGCCCAAAAGATATAAGCAGAGATAAGAAGAAAACAAACAACAGAAGCAAAGGAGCAGCTCGGAAGATGGGAAACGGAGGCCAAGAGACAGAGTTACGGCTTACGAGGACAGAGAGGACTTTGAAGTTACGAGCTTGGCAGCGGCAGCAGAAGCAGCATCTCATCTAAGAAAGGAAATACGGACAGAGGTGCTTTCATGTCAGCAAAGGCAGCCTCTCCTTTTATCCTTACTCCCCTGCGTTGCGTTCATGGCGACGGACCAAATCCCACTCAGACCAAAGGGTGATTCCCAAGCTGGGGCTGCAGCACACGGCTCCCACAGGTACTTCTCACACACCCTGCACGACCGCTGCCCTTCCTGCCATTATAGCTTCAATTGCCTTTTGAGTCTAGAACTCCTGGAGCTTCCCACAGCCACCCCCCAGCGCAACACCGGGTCTGAGAAATCTGCTGTGTGTGTGAAGAGGAACCGGCTTCACGCAAAGATGTGAAGTCACCAATTCATGTTATTCAGAACATAAAACTGAGATTAATATTTGACCACTGTATTCACCAAGTGGAAATCTGAATTAGATCAATATCTAAGTCTACGAGAGAGGCTTTTGACAATAGAGTTTTTAACTCGACCGTCACGACATTGTTACTTGCCTAAAAAAAAATTAACAAGTGCTTCCCAAGGTACTTTTTCTAAACAAAAGCCTCAGCTTGAAAAAACCAGAGCCTAAGAAATGCCTAACTCATTAACTATTGGGAGACAAAGTCATACGTTATGGCTGCGAGAAAGTTGAATGAGTAATTGAGTTTCAGCAAATCAATTTTGATTAAATCAGGATGAAATTTTAAAGAGAAAAAAACGCAAACCACTACTAAAAAAAAACTTCTCCTGGGATCAATGCCACCTTCCTCGTTTTCAGCCAGGCAGTTATGTTTAAAAATATTTTGTTCAGAACTCAGACATCTGCTTTACTATGTGTTTGTTTTGCAGGTTTGGTGGTAGAGGGACTGGCAAGGGATGAGGTTTGCTGTTTAAAATTCTGGGCTGCCTCTGTCTTCTTGGTTTTCAAGTTATTAACTTATTTAACTGATTGAGAAAGATATTTTGAAATTTGCTAAGGTCACACTGTAATTCCAAATAAAATTAAGCATGTGCTTAAGTACTTAATGGAATGAAAGGAACAGTCACTCCACTATTTGCTTTTTTGTTTACTGTAGACTTGTGCTGAAATCAGTTCATGGCTTTCCAAAAAAATACACAGAAAACTTTGTTAATGCAATTAAGGAGCCGAAAACACACAATAAGGCAAGGCAAAACATCATCCACAAAACACGTAACTCTTTTGTTTTCCTTGCAGCAGCACTGCAAGGTGAAAGGACGCACGGGCACAAGGTGGCTATCGTTTAAAGTGCCGCGGCGTCCTGGGGAAAAGCCTTTCAGACCGTCCTGAGCTCTGAGAGAAAGCAAGTTCAAAGGGCAGAAGGTTGCTTAAATCGGTCTCCAACTACTAACACAGGAAAGGAGGAAAGTACTGAAGAAAGGGCAAAGTCAAAACAAGTCTGAATCAGAGGGATTTATCCATTGGTAGCCATCTAAGCTGCCGTAAAACCTTGCCTGTGGAGGGTATTAATACTAGTGCATATTGCTCTGTTGGGGAGGAACATGTTCCTCTCTTAAAAGCTAAGAACTTCACAGCATTTATATGTTCTGCTGCTCTCATAAATGATGCTTTGTAGCATTGATTCTGTCAACACTGTTCCTAATCTTGACATTTTCTGACATTTTCCATTTTGTAAAATAAAGAGAGTTTAAAATTTTTAGCTTTGACCTTGACATAATGAACTGACGGAACACAGCAAGGAAATGGTCCTATTTGTTCCAATCTTTCCTTCTGGTGCTATCAAAACTGCAGATTCCATTACACTTTTTTATCAGAGGTGCCTGGAAAATGAATATTCTGGGGAGGGTGGGGACAGGGGAATCACACATACAAATGTTTCATCTTGTACTGGGACAGAAATCCAAATATAAAATAATTCAGGAGTTTCCAAGAGAAAATGCATTCAGGGACAAACGACTGGGTGCGTTTTTCTTCAGCTTGCCCAATTTAACTACCTCCCTGCAATCGAAATGAATATCCAATTTAAGATGCAGAGAGTTTCCTTTGGCGTTATGAATAAAGCAAGCTGTTACGCTGTCTCCTGCATAGGCAAGAGCTTGATGTGTTTAATACTCGTTTCCTACTATTGCTAAGCCAAGTCTCGTACGAGCTTTGATGTGTTAGAGCAAGTCTTGCCTTGCCAGCTATCAGTGCGATCCAGGGCGAGTCACTGGAGTGCTTCAGCAGAGAACACTTCTCACCAAAAAGATAATAATCCAGTTAGGAAGAATTTGGAATAAAAAGTTGAGCTATTAAAATGCACACAGTACTACGGACCATCTACTCCACATCAGGCCAGTCAAGCCTGATGATAGTCAACAGGCAGAGGCAAAGCAGTTTCCCTTACTGGTAAGAGAGGGATTAAAGGAGAGAAAATCACATCATAAAAAGAGCAGTGACATATAAAACTTTAAATGAAATCATAAAATGCACAGATGTGATACAGACACTCTCGTTTCTGCCTTCTATTAGTTAAAACAAATGTCAGGCTTGTATTGTAAGACCTGTGATCAATCAGATCAACGTAGCTGACAGCATCACTTCAGTTGGCAGTGTCATGTGTGTCTCTTCTTTGGACAATTTCAATACTAAAAGGCATAAGAAGCGAGAAGGGGAATGAACGGCTTAATTTGCTGATAATACTGTTTGGTCACCATATTGCTACATATTTTCCTCTTGTTCTTACTCCCTCCTTCTTCCTAGAAGATCACCTCAGAACAGTTTTATGTGCTGAAATTTAAGCTTCTGCTATTTTTTAACATATATCTTACTGCCTTCAGCCGTTATACAGATGGAGGAAAAGAGTCACGGCCAACACCTGGACAGAGCAAACAGGCAGGTGGCAAAGAGTGCCAACAGCCAGAAGAGGAATCAGGGTTACAAATAACCCCCTCCAGAGATGTGTTCCACAAGCCCACCATAACCTCCTGACAAATTATCAAGGCTGAGGTTATCTGTAAGGTCCTTTCATGGAGAAATCTATAGAACTGAAAAGCTGAAACAAGGCGAGGATCTTGGGGCCTCTTCAAACAAGCCCAAGGACAAGTCTGCAAAAGGCTGACAGTGCTGGTTTCAATGTTGCTTATCTTCAGCATGATCCATATTGGCAGTTTTAACTTAAATCTACTGCTTTGTCTTCCAAAGAGGGACAAACGCTTTAAATAAATCTTCCCTTCCTGCACTCTGTGTTAGCACTTCATTTTCTCTAAACTGAGTAAAGAATCTATCCTGATTTAACAGACATCTGGGAGAGACGGGAGTAACCACACTGGTCAGGAAATCTTCAGGAGGGCTCCAGAACACCTTGTAGCAAGTGTCCTGGGTCAGTAGTTTAGTCTACATTGAGAACAAAGATAGATTTCTCCACGTTGTAAGTATACTAACCTCTTCCTGTCTTGGTAAATCTTATTGGAGTCACAGAAAATGACCTGGACTGGACCTTTTGCCTGTCGAAGGCGGCTGCTCTCCCGCACTTCACAAGCCTCACATTTCTTTCTGGTTGCTTGATGGCAGCCAGTCAGGGAAATCTGAGGGAGAGAATTTAAAACAGAGACATCTACCTGCATTTTCTCAACCAGCTCGGACAGGAAAAACAGTTGTTTAGAGTCATCACACTCCATTTGTGAAATTATAGTATACGGTGCAATGAAAATCGCTGAGAACTATTTCTCTTTAAAATATATTCTAAGTATAATTCAGTGTCCCACAAAGGAATCGTGTGCGACTATGTCCCAAATAGGAGGAAGACAACCACGTTGTGATGTAAACAGCCATGTCAGTGGGAAAAGGCTCTTTGCTTATTTTTATTTTCCCTCTAAAATTGCAACTGTCATGTAAACTCTTTACTAAAAAGATCAGAGCTAGTCACTGAAGTGCTAGTCAGAAATGCCAGGCACTGCAGAAATCAGAATTTTAATTTGAGTTTTGAACAGCTTAACATAGCTCTCAAGCTATTTAAATATGGAAAAAATTAGCTGAATGAATGAAAGAAAATAACACAGCTGGTGACTATTTAAAAAGGAAGAGCGAGACTGAGTTTTTGTAAGTTCAAACAGGGATGTTCAGAAATAAGTTCTTATAAACTCTGCAAAATCAGATGTTGTACAAATATACAACTGTATATCTATTTATCTCTCCTGATCAAGGCTTTGACAATAATTAATCATAATGAAGGTTTCTCCAAGAAAACTCAAAAATACTTAACTCTGAAAAAGCCTGCAAATGTTTGGTTAAGTTCAGATATATATATATATTTACACACAGACATTTGAAAGCAATTTACTGCAAAGTTCTTTTAGAAGCACCGCTTCTTTCCGTACATTATTTATCTTCACCAAATTATTCTATAGCATCTGGGAAGACTAATTTAGGCAAAGAAAATTTCCAGCTAAAACCAACATCCAACTTTTTTTACAGTTTTTGGACTCTAGCAACAAAATAGCTACTCAGAGAGTATACCCAAACTGCTCCACACTGGTGCTGGGCTGGCTCCCAGCAGCTGTCTAACACATGTCTCCAAGTTCTTGAGTAGTTTATTTTGCCATCAGAACACTAAAAAATGTAAAGTTTTTTCCTCTGCAGGAAAAAGACTTAAGTGGGTCAGGATCAGCATATGAACCCAAGCTCCTTACCATCCCGCACAGGCGCAGTTCCACCTTCCTGAAGAAATGTTTCCCTTTCCGTACAGAATCCCAGCATTGTTCGGCACAATTCATTTGGATGACGCATCTAATTTTTAAAAAGAGAGAAAAAAAAATTAAAAGGAGGGATAATAAACTCAGGAGCTATGCGGATGAAAAGCTCCGAGATGTTCTGGCACTGATAAAACCAAAAGGTGAAGTGACAGTGATGTATCTGGCCCCACGGCCCTCCCAGCTGTCCCTTCTCCCGCTACTGCCAAGAGAAGGGACAACGCAGCACCTTTTTGTTCTAATAAAGCGCGTAATAGATCTCTTTGCTTCATACTTTCATAGCTTGTATAGGTCTGCTTATTTTGATGTCAGAGTCTCTTCTGCAAGCCAAATCACTTCTTTTCACAGTGAACTCTCCAGGGCTTCACTTGGGACTTTTTGATTAAAAGAAGTTCTTTTTTTAAGTTTGATAGGTTTGTAAAAGTGTTTTGATTTCTTCAATTTTCCACTTACTCCTTACAGGTTAGCACGGCCCCACAAAAATCTTGGAGTAGTCAACAGTTGGACTAAGTCCACTCTCTGTCAGCCAAAAGATGAGGAATGAAGGAGAAACCAGGCTGCGAAAGTGAAGCCTCTGCTGCTGCCCCAAGATAGAAAGGCAGCCATTCCCCATCCCGGCCCAGGATCCTGCTGGTCCATGGCCCAGGAAGGAAATCAGGCCCATGTTTGCTGCCTGCCAGCCAAGGACTGCGCTGCCCTTCGCTGAATTAACTCAGCTTGAAGATGTGAGCTCGTTTCTTCTTCAACAAAGCACAGGAGCATCACTCAGGAGCCTCCCCAACAAAACCAGAGGTCTACCCAGTCTCCCGCTCACCTTCCCCAACTGGGAGCTGGGGTTGCTTTCACTAAAACCTGCGCACACTTTGAATTCCCCCCCGAATTCATTCATTCTTGCCAGCGTTTCTTAAACCTATTCCACAGGTAGAACGTTCCCAGATCTCACAGCTTGGAAAGCCCAGGTTCCTATTTTAGACTCTCATTCCTGCAGTATTGAGTCTAATCATCTCCAGTCCCACCAAACAACTTAATAGGCTGCAAAAACTCGATAAGACAATGTAATTGCCAGCTTTTATGTATATTCTTAAAATAGCTACGTTCTTCGTAGAAGTTGTACAGGATATAAGCGCAGAAACAATTAAAGAACTGAAACAATAGAAGCAGATTAGAGAATTATAGCATGCAAAAACTACAAAAAATTCCAAACAAAATGTCCTTATTCCTTGTTCTTGCATAAACAATAATTTCAGATACTGGAACCAATTACTCAAAACCAGAAAAATCTCATTCGCTATGAATAATGAAGATAATATTTACCAGCATTAGAGGAAAAATAGGTACGAAGGATGTTGTATCAGTTTAGGTAACTGAAGCTCCTGAAATGAATGAACTTTCCCTTAAATATTTCAGGTATTCAAGCCAGTGGAAAAAAGCAGTCATTTACCTATTCCAAATATTGGCGTCAACATATCACCAGTTAGAAAGCACATTCTTTATTGTAAGTTATTTCCATTTCCAGTGTTAACAAGACAAGACGCCTCCTGCTTTCTCTTAAAGCCCTGGCCTTCTAGACCTGGTGCTGGGATTGCGTCTGCAGCAGCTCAAACAGGACTCATTATTTCAAGTATATCAGATACAGCCGCAAAGAAAACGCACGGTAGCATTCCCACACTTATTTTATACCAGTAATACCATTTGAATAACTTTAGGGCTCACTTGTATACACCCTTTGGCAGATGATCCCCTTTTTTATCCAAAGCCAAGAAAGGTCAGCTCCCTTAAATAACAATACAACTGTGAAAACACAGATAGGATCACAGAACGGTGGTTTTCCCTCTAACCTTGAGTACTATCAATAAAGTGTATTTTCTTCCATATATCTTTTGATCAAATTTTAATATATGCCTCGTAACAAAATTCTCAGGAAGCAATAGAGGTTAACTGTTCTATTATGCATCATATTAAAAAGACAGCAAGGTTTTGTTCAGGGCAGACAAAGGGTAAAATAAAAGGATTTGAAGCAAAGTGATTTGAAAGACACTAAATTAATCTTACACTCCAATCAATCCACAAGTGAAAAGATACTTGACTCAATCTGTCAGCAAAGTCAGACAGGTATCTGATCAACTCAATGGAAACCCTTTTATAAACTCCAGCTATGATGAATGCTGTAACCTCTCCTGAAGGAACTGCAATGCCTTGTGCTCACACGCATGGTAATAGGGAGGGAATCTGAAGCCTGAATACCTGATCAAGGCATGCCTTTGTTTCATGAAAGGAATCGCTCCGTTCAGCCTTTAATCCAACAGCACTGTTCTAGCAAAGGATGAGACCTCTAAAATAATGATCTCGAGAGCTCCCCACGACAGAAAATTTCCAGATTACGTGACTAGACAAATTCTGAATATCTGCTCAGTGCAATAAATCTCAGTAACATGAAAAATCATCAAATTACAAGGAGATTTCTGACAAGTATTCCTCAGACTTCCTGCAGTACAAATTCATGCTGTTGAGATAACCAACAAAATATTATGCGTGCAAGCGCAGCAAAGGCAAAGCAAATGGAACTACTTTATAGTTCTATCTTTGCTCACCTGAAAGTCCATACACGTGCTAAAACACACAACTCATTTGGGAACTGGAACCTCAGAGAGCTCCAGTGGAAAACGCTCATTGACTCCAGGGCAAGGTTTTGCCTTAAGTTAAGCAGAACAATAAGGTTAAAAGCCTGGAAAGAATAATGTTTTGTCACATGGTGTCAATCCCTTGGCTTCGCTTACGTTGGAAATCGGGTGCAGAGGGTATTCTAGGGAAATCTCACCTCCGTTGGATACGAGGAGCTCCTGGAAGCTCACTGAGACACACGAGAGCGCAAGCACCTGCTGTGCTTTTCCTGAAAACTTGTCATTTGCCACATGGAAAAAAGGAGACAGACAGAGGGAGGGGAGGTGTTGAGTCCTCGTGTGGGTAGCTGCATCGCTGACATTTAGCACCAGTAGGCTGACTTTCACTGCTGAAAGAGAGCCAGGAAGGCTCAGAAGAAAGTTTGCACCATCTGAGAAATACCGCAAAGAGAGAAAAACTGAAATACTAAGCAGAGCAACACAGCAATTGCTATTTAAATGACAAACAGATACTGAGTTTGGAACAAGGTAACTATGGGAACTTCTTCCCTTTCTGCGAGATGATTGCAAATCAAGGCCATGGCCCACTGCTCAGTACGTTTATGAGAATTTGTAGAGCAGAATCTCAGCTCGTGTGTTGATTTGGTCCTAAGTGAACCCGTCTTGATTTACACCAGCCAAGAGTGGAGCCATAGCACATTATTAGATTTACAGAGATAAAAGATATATGTCAAGGTGTTAGAAATAGGTGAGTTTATAAAAGTTAAAATGAATAAATAAATCCAATTTCAGAGCAGCTCCTGATCTCTGAAGGGTATTACAACTTAGCCACAGTGATTATGATGGCAAGTAATGATAAAACATGCCAGCAAATACTGCAGACATGTCTGAGACTACAAAACAAAACTTCTGTAATTTAAGTTCCCCCATTCCATTTTGATACTGTCCATTCATGTCTTAACAGGGGTTCTGGGAAACAATGACACGAGAGGCCTCCCCGTCTATCAAAAGGGGACATAAAATGAACCAATATCTTCACGACCAATTTTGCAGGTTCCAGTACTGAAAATTCTATTCCCAGTGCTGGAGGATCATGCTTACTACAAATGACCACTCTGTTCTCCATCACTCCAAATACAATATTTTTGCATCAAAACCCCACTACTTGTGTTTAGTTTCCAGGCATAATTTACAAAGATTTTCAATTTGGATACAGCCCAAATGAGTGGCACTTTTATTGGTTTGATCTAGGCTGACTTATCATGATAAGTCTTTCCTTTGTCTCAGCTATGTGTCTGCTGTTTTAATCATTGCTCATTGTGGACACTGCTCCTGATGTGTGAGCAAAGGTTTCTGAAAAATATCAGAACAGGAAAATCGGAAAAAATCTGAGATTTTGAAAGCCACATCATCCTCGGCTGTAAGGATGCTGCTAGATAAAATCTAAAAAGACAAGAGAGCATTTTTTCAGATCTAGCTGGTGAGAAAACACGCACACACCCCTGAAGATTGTCAACATTATAACAGTAACATGGGGTTCCACTGAATTAAAACAAAATAAAAATAGAAAAAAAAAATCTTTCACTAATTTAAAGAAAGGCACACATAGACTTTAATAACATATAGCTCTATTGCCTACAGCCGATGTCTTCCCTCCTCCCCCAGATAAATTTGGAGCCCTTTCTTGTTGAATAGTGGCCATTGTCACAAGAATTATGCATTAATATTCTCAGCATAAAGGCACAACTGTTCTCACAGAGAGCTTGCAGCAGAATAACTCTTATCTGCAAAAGAGAATATCATTATGGGCTCCAATAAGGAAGAAGTAGATGGAAGGATGTTGAAGAAAGAACAGAAAACCGCTGCAAGAAGATAAATTATTAACACAGAATTCCATCTAGGAGCACAAAATTTTTTTTAAAGTCACATTCTTTTAAGCCATTGATTTCAGAAGAGAAACAAAGAGGTGCTGAAAGATAAACAATAGTCTAAAAACGACACACACTGCACTTAGCAAAATAAGGGAAGAGTAAGGAATATAAACAGTGTACAAAAGATACTAAAATCAACAGATTCATGTAAGCCATATTTATTGGCATTAGTTTTTCTTTAAAAAACGTATAATTGCTCTTTTATCATAAGCACTTCACATTAATCCAAGCTGTATCTGGGGAGTTCGTTGTGTATGTGCCAACTTTCATATAAGCGAGACGTGGTTATTAGGCTTTTAAATAAAATCTGTGAAACTCAGAAGATGGTCGAGATCATTTGTGCATTTTAATTGAATGACTACTAGAAAAAAAAAAAAGGTATTTTTATCACATCACATCTTAATAGAGCCTCTGGATTAAATACTAATTAATTTGCCACCAAAGTTTGCTGTTAATCAGTTGCATGTCAGCATACATTCTGAGTGACATTTAAATTATAAAGTATAGTGGGATTATCTCCAGCCTCACAAATTACCTCTTTATAAAAGTCAAAGTAAACATTATTCGCTCACTAGAGGTATCATTAGTCTCCTGTTTACTCTCTGCGTGGTTTTTCGGATTATAGGCTGTCTCAGTCTATAGATATAACACTTAGATCACCTTAGAAAAAAGGAGCTGTGAGTTTTAAGGCTGACCTTCGAAGATCCAAACTCCAATGACCAACCTCATTAACGACTGTCTCACTCATTAGGTTTCTGTGTAGCCGACAGTGTCTCTCCCCAGAAGAGACCAAACTCAGTCTCTCACACAGCACTGAAAATACTGCCAACGCCAGCATCGGGACATTGGCCTTGACTCAAGATCTTAGATATAGTCTAAAAACCAGAGGAAATGACAACCCAGCTGGAGACGTACAAGTAGCAGCTCACTTTCCATTCTACCTCTGTAGGAAAAGCGCCCATCAACTAAAGACAACAGCTGAAGGAAGATACATGGAAACAGATGGACAAATGCGTGGATTGAGCAATTAAAAGAAATAATTGATATGGTATCACAAATAGTTACTATGGTCTTATATTTAAAACGTAATAGAAAATCAATTCAATAAATAAGGAAACCCTTTTGTCGAAAGATGAAGAATTGGGACAAGGAAGGAGAGAATTAGTTTTTACCCTTTCTCATGTTTGAACAGTCTATTAGTATTTAATAAAAATCGTAATTGAAGTGTCAGCTCCTTTATGTAATGTAAACCAAAGAAGTCAGCTGTATAAGGGGGACTCTGAATCATCAGACTGATTTTTTTTTATTAAAAAGCCATTCATTAAGACTCGGGGTATATAGTATATCTCACCATATATGACAGACACATCCATTAAAAGCAGAACTTGAACAGCAGAGATGAAGAAGGTCTTCACAGAAGACTTCTAAATTTGTCACAGCACAGAAGAAATAAAATCGTAATTTCTATTGAGATGGACAGATTCCAGGGGCCTCAAATTTTGTCTAAAATCTAAAGCAAAGAAATGAAAAAAATCCGGAGGGATGACTCTCAAAACCTTGACAAATCTTTATTTTTTGGCACAACGAAGAAGAAACCAATGACAGAATATTAGTTCTGAACTATAATTTTGGTCTCATAGACACACTTTCCAATGATCCTGAACTCGGCCACTGATCTCAAACCAACAACTGACTCCAGGTATAGATTTAGGGATTAGTCAAGCATAATCACAGGGGAGAGGAAAATGTCTCAAGACGGCAAAAAAAAAAACCCCAAACCTCCTGAGCATCCCCATATGTACAACACATTTTTCCTTTATCATTGCAACTGTTAATATATAAAACTGCACCCAGATGGAGCAGAAATACCACGTGTGGCGGAGAGCACGCTGTATGCAGTGTCTTTTCCCTGTCCTGACCGAATTCGCACCATCCTTACACAACCCAGAGACACAGCCACGTGGAATTCGCACAGAGGGTTCTTGTGCAGGAAACTCACCTTATTCCTCTCTTTTGGCTCTACCATCCCCGCTCAGCAGAAAGAAGCAATTGTCATTATACATAGGTGGGAGAGTGAGAGTTACCAAGGAAACGGGCTTAGTTTGACAGAGATTTGGAAACCCAAACCCAGCTGGAGATGGGAAATCTGAGTATCCTCCCCCAGAAAGCATTTGAAAACTAGATGCAATCTGGCAGCAATTAAAACCTGGTTAACTCTTACCTTTCTTCCCTTTGTGAATCCATCTTTCATTCTACTTATCTACTTTTTATTAATTCTCTTCTTTGGCTAAGTGGATCCTAAGAGAATAGTAATGAACACTCCTGAGAGCCAACAGCTAAAAAGGACACACAGGTATAGCTTTCTGTTTAGAAGGAGGCTTATTCCTCTGTATTCAGGTGAAGAAGTCCAAGTCGTGCCCCTGGGTACACATGTGGGACTCCGCACGTTAAACGAAATTCAATCAACGTAACCAAGACCAGAATTTCTCCTAAGGCTGGAGCTGAGTCCACAGCTCAGTCTAGTACAGACATGCCATTGATTACTTGGAGAGGTGCTATAAAAATGATTAAAAGCACCAGGACAGATCCTGAGCTGGTGTAAATCATCAGCAGCCCCATTGATTTACTCCTAGCCAGAGGAGAGCTAACCTAATTTACACAAGCTAAGGATCCGAAACCATCACATTCGAAGAAGTGGGTAGCGGAAAATGATACTGCAGAGAGGAGATATATCAGTGGAATGTAAATATAACAACAAAACAAGGATGGGGAGGAACTGTTTGGGGTGGTTTGAGGTGAAAAGCCCAAGAGTAATGGCCACGAGCGAGACATGAGAAGATCCACTGCATAGAGAAAAGACGCATTTTAAAGGCTGGACTTAAAAGAGAATCTTCTCCTCAGAGAAAGGACAAACAGCATCTCCAGATGCTTTCCCTAGAAAGTTACAATTTAATCTGAATTTTACCTTAAGTTGAATTACTCAAGTTTAAAAGTAATCATAGCTGTGTTTCATGTGGGAATCCACGATTGCAATTCCACCTTTGCAGAGGGACAGCACAAAACCACAACATTTTGTACTTATACAGAAATACATGCCAGAAAATTAAGGAAAATTTTTTCAGTCCGATAACCTATAATTTTTTTATCATACTGAGATACAAGAAAGACACTTAATGGAAGTCCCCAGAAAAATCATTGTCACAAATGAATAATCAGCACTTCTCGTGGCTTAACATTTTTTTGCCATATTTCAGCAAAAAAAGGTGAAGTATGTTCTGTGGAGCTGCCCTGTTGCAATAGCAAGAAATCTTTCCCCCTGAGAAATAAAGATAACATCAAATCTGAATTTTCTACGACACACAGTTTAACCCATCCAGGTGATGACATGGAGGATGCTTTTCATGTCACTCAGTTCTGCTGGAAGTCCAGACTCTCTAGATTTATCTAGTCTCCAGTTATCCAAGGTACACAATTTTCCTCTTTAGAAGGATGGGATTTAGAAAGACTATTTATCAGTTTATAAATAATTATAGTTAATAACTATATCTACACACAGTATTTTTCTATTATAACTTTGTTATTCTACAAACGTTACTCAAAAGCCTGAAGAAGCCAAGAGTTGGGCAAAGTGTGACTCTTCTGAAACTGCACTGTTCAGCGGTGCGTAAAGGGGAAGCAGAAGAACAGACTTGCCTTCCCAGCGCCCAGCTGAGATTTAGCCCATCAGCCACCCATTGCCCATGGAGTCCAGGGATGGGAAGAAGGAACCTACAATAGGGAGACCAGAAGCCGTACTGGCATGTCCAGTAGCAAAGCCTGAACCACAGAGTTCTACTCTTCTTCTTGTTTTTGACTTCCTATGACAATGATTGTATTTTATCCTTTGTCTGTTCAAACACTTGCTGGTTACTTGCATCTGCTTAGAGGAGACTATTTAAATAAATGGCCTGTTTGAGTTGACTAGCCTATTATATTTTTGTACAGTGTCAGATGCTGTTTCTCCTATTTCTGTATTTCCTTTCTTGACAATTATTAGGTAGATAAGATTTTTTTTCACATTTCTATAAAGCTATCTATTCACACCTCTTCTTGTATTATTAATACATTTCTACAAGCTGGCTTGATAAATATAGAAACCATTTTCTTTGTTGTTCTTTTTTGTTGTTTTGGTTTGGTTTTGGTTTTTTTTCTCAAAAAGGTTTGTTTTTTTCCTAGTCAGATTCTGCATTTTCTTTATGTCCTTTTCTATCAGGAAGAGCATTTTAAGAGGGTTACCTCTCAAGCAACTGGAAAGGAGGACTGGAAAAATATGGATGCTTTTAAAAATATATATATATTTCTGTAGAAGCCTAGGCCCAGCAGGTTGTACTTGAGCAGATTGAAGCCAGCTTCCATTTATAGATCTGTAAGCAAATCATATAGAAATACCTAACTGGCCCTGTTCCCAAATGTCAGACCTATTCCTCCTTCCAGTTCTGCATACGACTTTCAGCGAGGTCATTGCTCCTGGTTAGAAATTTCTTCCCCTTGGAGATATTTTTTGATTGCATTGAAAAAGAAGCTGCAAGGAATTTGGTTTCTGATTGACCCAAAGGGCTTTTTTTTCCTCTTCCTGAAAACCAGCAAGGAGATCTAGTCACAGCACTACTGAGAGTAGCCTGTGAGATGTCACCAGGAAGCTTTCGGAGACTGGGACTTGCTGACTATCCCGGGTACCGCTTCCACTTTATCTCAAACTAACGAGCACTTCACTCTCCTTATTTAGCTGTGCTTTCTGACAAGACTATAATTTGAAGCTGGAATCTGAGCTATAATTTGATACATCAACTGTAAATTTTCTTGTTTTTCCCTAAGCCAGCCAGTTAATACTATTTACAGTAATGTCATTGCTTGGCATTGCTATACAGTAACACAACACTGTGCCATGTACTTTGACATGTTTTAAATTAAAATTGAGCAGACAGTCCTTTCCCATAATAAGTTCCACTGTAGTTAATCAGCCACATATTGTTCTTGAAATTTAATTGTTTTAAAACCATGATGTTAATTCAGAGATTTACAGGTGGAGATTGCCAGCTGGCAAGCGCTAGATGAGAAATGACATTGACCTTCAAACGTGTATCTGCCCCAACCCTCCGAGAGATCACCTTTTTCAGATGAAAAAAAAAAACAACAAAAGACAAAAACCCCAACTCTTTACTGGGAACAGCTACAAAAATCATACAAAAATGCTTTACTTTACCGTAGCTCCACCTGCTCTGTAGAAGCAGAGAAGAGTTCAACCCAAAATGGTTGAACCTATGAACCTTCCATCTGCCGCAGCCAGACTTCCTTCCATCCTTGAGCGAAGTACACCAGAGCTACTACTCCATGTAGAGATACGCCCTTAGTATGGTCTTGCTAACGAGGGATTGAGGGATGGAATGCCACCAGGTTCCTTTCCACAGGCTACATTTTTCAGCTGTTGACTCTTCTTCCTGAACTGGGAGGATCTCTGTAGCCCCACTAGTGTACCTTGTGCTTCTTCAAACTTTTTTTTAGTTTTTCTCAAAGATATAAAATGCTTGGGCATGGAATTCTTTCTTCTGCAAAATCAGTTGACTAGAAATGACACCTAAAATCCAGTAAAGCCAAGAACCATGGAAGTTGGTCACAAGATGAAACGTACTCCTTTCAAGATGGTTCTGACTCCAGATTACAAAATGAGACTTCTTTGGCTGGTTCCCAAAGCTAGACTAAGATGCTTTAGGCCACCCGTTGTCCCAACAGGCTGTGGCATTGCTTCTTTCCTTGACAAACCTGACAGACTTCCTGGCTACAGAACCTCACACATAGAAATGGACCATTGCTGGCCCAGACGACATGATTAACACTGGCCACCTCTTATGTAGTCACAGAAAGTTTGGGAATTGGAGGAATCTCACCTCAAATCAGACACTGGCCATTAAAAGTATCACAAACTGGAAACTCTGGGGTACAGACTTTCCAAAAAGCCACAAAAGCCAGCATTTCTTACTTAGTTTTGAAGTTTGGAGATAGAGACTTAATAGTTATTAACAATTGATTTGAGATCTGTAATAGTGAGTAGATTTGCCTACAGCATCAGAGCAAAAGAAAGGTATCTTTCCCAGACCAGGTGAAAACTACACGGACTATCATATTAATATAAATTAAAAATGCATTAAGACCTGAAAGTATGTGCTGCTATAGGCCCTTACTTAAATGAATAGAGTCAATTTATTTGTTTCAGTTGGAAATGTACCTACCATTGCAGCATTAAGTGGGAAATAATTTGTACTCAGGCAGCAGCTTCTAGAACTTACATTCTGGAGTCAGCAACTTGCTTTCAGATTCCCATTCGGTTCCACTCATTGTATGGTCTTAAGAAAAATATTAATCTTTGGTTTAAATATTTGTTATTATATCATATATCATGCTGGAAGTCTAACATTCTTGAAACAGAGAGATGAAATTAGAAACATCTTGAGAAGAGCATTCTTGTTATCAATCATGTCATCTTGAACATGTTTAGAAGCTCGCTGCTGGCGCCAGGAATGGATGTTTTATTCAAAAGAATGTATTTAAAGAAAATGACAGCACTTTTCAATTCAACTTTTCTAAAACAAGAAATCTTTCAAGTCTTCCAAGCCATGTGGATTTCAACATTCCAGTGATTAAGACTATTTTCAATTATACATGCTTTTTCCATTATTTTTTCATAGCTTTAGGGTAGATTTTCAACACTCTGCATGAAGAATTAGACACACAAATCACTCACAACTATTAATGGAAATTGCACAGACGGTGGAAGAACTGGTACAGAACAAGAAAAACCAACTCAAACCATCAAAAACTTGAGGAAAACCTGTCATGAACTTTGCAGAGCGGATAGATGGGTCTTTCCTGTTTCTCCTCTTGCCAAACTGCATGCTTCCAACTTCTAGCCCAGGAAGGGAAAACGTCAAACAGCCATCAGAAAATCAGAAATGTCCAGAGTATGTGTTTCACATCTCCAGAATTTTCAGAAAGCTGCCTTTCCCTCTAGACAGAGGTGGATGGCCCTATGTTGTCTACAAATGCTGGAGCTTCTGGGTAAGCAATGGTGGGCTCTCCACTGGAGGAAGAGACAAATAGGATGTTCCCATGTTTCTCTGTTGCCATTTGAAAGAACTCCAATTGAACTAGAAGAGAATGTGCAACAAACTTGTCTGTTTTCATTGGAGTGGTCATTAGGAAAAGAACCGTGATATTTAAACAATGTTTGCATTCTTTTTCTTTTTAATCGGCAGAAGTGTAAATGAAATAGCAGAAATTCGCTTCATTGCACTCCTCTGTTGTCTCAGCAATCCAGTTCTCTCCAAGAAATGACCTCTCTAATCTAATTTCATCAATATAACCTCAAAAATAACTTAATTAAAGCATCCATTAAACCAAACAGATTTCAATCTAACATTTGTTAGATTTTAATACCATGAAGAAAGGTGCCATTTTCTTCTAGCTTTTTATGACAGCTGTAGACAGAGAGATTCCAAGAGAGGGAAGGCTTGAGAAGATGACAAAGAGAATGGCTGAAAGTAAACCCGAGCTCTTTTCTACTGCGCTTTCCCCACACACTTCATTCATTTTAAGTGCAACAAATGGTATTTGATTTTGTTGCACTGCTCGTTTTCTCACAGCATTGAAAAAGGACTTTGAGGAACACTAACCACGTTTGTACGAACTCAGAGTCATCAATCCTACAATGAGCATCTGGGCCAGCAATTATCCACCAAGATATTTTGAGTTACGATACTGCACTGTGACTCTCTTACCCCCACATGAACTCTTCACTGTTGTTTGCAACACGCAGTTTCAAAACTAAGCTCAAATAATTTTGGTTTTGCCCTCAAGCATGTGTATAGTTCAAAAAACATACAAGCTGGAGCTTGTGACCAAAATTACTCTCCTTTTGTATATTCTCAGCCAGCAAAACATAAAGTACAATTGTTGGGTTTAAGCTGAAGAAATGTATTGGTAAGTAATGCACAAACAGTGTTCTTCATTATACTGTCACAATTTCCTTGAAAGGAATTTCATCACAGTATGATTTGAACTATCTAGCAGAATAATATTAAAGCAATAAACTATACAAAAGTGTATGTTATGGTACACTTGATAGATAAGTTGGACATCCCGAAAAGTTATTGCCACGTTCTCCACTTAGTATCACACCACCTACCTGTGACTCCTAACGTTAACTATTCTGCTGTTTAGTCATTTTTATGGCTCGCCGGAAACATAAAGCTGTCTGCTGTCATTGCAGATGGTTCTGGGAGGTAATTTCTTACATAGACAAAGACTAAAATATGTAACTTTTATATATATACATGATACCATCACTTTTACAACTCAGAGCCTTTTAGAGTTAAATTAAGATCTTTGCTCAAGAGCTAGTTTCTGAATCAAAGCTAGAACAGCAAAATGGTGAACAAATGGAAAGTCTGCAGCTAGAAGTTATGAATCACACTTTCTTAAAACTGGGCGCGTATGTTCCGTGATTTACTTCTCTGAAGCTTTCTGTTCTCTGGAATTTTCTTAACTGCTGCAATGTTACTTATTGGCATGTTTTATTCTTCTGCAGCCACAAAAATGGGGTATTTAAAAACAGTAGAAACCTGTCTACTTTGCAACACACCTTTATAGATGAAAGGTATTTGGGAAATATTGACCTTTGCTGCTTAGACGCTTTGCCAGCACATTGGGGTTCCTCAGTTCTGCTGGGAGAAGGGAGAGGCCCACGTGCTGCTGAGGGATCCGGGGTCCCATCCCTCCTGCGGGAAACACGGGCCTGGGGAGAGCAAGGGAGCAGGCGGCAGGGACACACGGCAGCAGCCAAAGCTGGAGGAAAGGCTTCAGCTAAATTTCAATATTTTAGGGAAGCGAAGAACAGTTTGTGACTTCACAAAATGACATTTGTCTTGCAGCTATAAAAGGTAAATTTAAGACAGGTGTCAAAGACATAGTATTCCTTGCCAAGGAGGAGAAGATTTAGTTAACTCAGGTCATACAAGAAAAAAAAAAAAAACCCGAAAAAAAAAAAAACCGAAAAAACTTTAAAGCAGTCTGTTTTCATACAAGGTGTTTCTAAATAGCTGACCAGCCTTCACTTGGCAGCATTTCTTGGCATATAAAGATATTTACATGAATCACAAATAATTTATGGCTGGAAGTACAGAAAACTCACCGATGTTAAGTGTTCACCTACCTTGCTAAAACTGTAAATGTTTACAAAAACTGGAAAGAAGACATCTGCTAAGCCTAACACATTGGTAGTTTAGTGAAACAGTTTAAAAATTTATACTTGCTGGAATTTTTAGTTGATGTTTTTAGTACGATCTTCGCGGGATTGATTTGTGTGCTTACTTCGGAATTAGGTGCATATATATATATATATCATGATATAAGGTCTACTACATACAAAAGTCTTGATAATCACTAAAAAAGAATGCAGACAATATCCTTGCACACACATCTGCTCCCTCCCCTGACACAAGGAACAAGGCTGGCAAAGGAGGTGAGTAACTGCAGCGGTCTCTCCTCTCTGTGACTCTTCTGGAGCATAAGCTATAGTTACACTGCAAGTGAACTCTTATTGCATCATATAGTCTCAAAATGAACAGTAATCTCTATTTTTACTTGGGAGAAAACAGACTGTGTATCTCATCTGTTCAGCTATATTTTATTCCCAGCTGCTTTTTATGTCCTTGTTTCAGATAAAAAGATATTGGAATCTCTCAAGTGCCTCCGAGAGCCCATTTCGTCAACTATTCTGAAAAGAAGGTTTTCAAACCCTGTGAACCGAAGGGCTAACCCGCATTACTGAGGACACATACCAGCTTTTAGATCTGGCCACTAGCTCCACACTAACACCTTTCTTAAAAAAATAATAAAATTTATAACCACAGCTCATGCCTACAGATCTTTGAGCCTATGAGAAGGTGTTCATTAAAACTAAACATGGAAGAATAGAAGTTGGGCCGATAAGCACATACTGGTTTGAACATACAAGCTGGCCCCGAACGAGATGAGCGGAGAATCTCAGAAGTATACACCGAAAGCAAGGTGCCAGCTCTGACGAGGCAGCTGGTAAGGATCTGCTTTGGCAGAGGGTTCGAGGAGCAGTCTAACACGCCAGAGGTCTGTGAGAAAGCCCAGATTGCCACCTTCGCAGAATTTTCCTTTAGTATCACTAAAATTTTCAGCACAAACCATTTTCAATGTCACAGTGCTATCACACGCAACGCCTAAAGGCTCTTCCTACTACTAGTCATCTGTATTTTAAAATCAGATGTACAAGAACAGATTTATAAAAATCCATTCAGATGCTAAATAAGCAGCCACATTTTTAGAAGTAGTTCAGCTCCCATTCAGCGATGAAGCAAATAGAGCTTCCAGCTCCTATTCCTAACCAAAGTTCAGAAATCTTCATTTGTATGCCTAAGCAGGAGCTAAAAATTACCAAGTATCCAAATATCCAGCTCGAGGACCAACTGTCTGCTCATATACGACACACGACTCAAAATTAATCTCCTTTTTTTCCACTCTTCCCAATTTCAGCTCTCCCATAACACGTTCCTCTACCAAAGCAATTGCCAAGAAGCAGCAACCTCTGCTTTATAAGAACACATCCATAATAAACACTATTTTACCCTGACATGGGGGAGCTGGGAGTTGCCAGCTAGAAAAGCTGTGTGTTGTGGCTAGAAAAGCCACACGGTATCACGATGCACCGACACACCACCGGGAAACATTTAACATTTTCGTAAGTGACGTTCCAGAACAGCATTAAAAAGGAGACGCTCTTATTCTGTCAGGGTTTCGTGGCTTTACTGAAAGGCCACCATAAGCATCCTGCTTCTGATGTGCAAATACTTTACCCAGGAACCCTTAAGCAAAGATGAACGGCGTTTCTGAGTGGAAACGGACATTATTCAAGCAAAGGACGTGGGGTAACGAACAGAGTAAGTCCCCAAAGTGCAGCCCCTGAAGCTCTGACCCGTCCAATCCCGGACCATTTGGAGATTTTTAATGTATACACTCTGTGCAGACATAATCTCCACAGGCACTTAGAGCACTGCTTTGCTTAAAAGCTCTCAGAATCAGTAGAATAAACAGGAAATAAAGATTTGGCAGTAGGCTTCCTTTGCAACATACACAGAAATTCAACATAGAGGTTGGGGGAAAAAAGCCTGGAAGTAGCATAGGAACAACAGGGGCAGAGGTGTCACCTTCAGCTGCAGAATTGAAAATGAGTCTCCAAATATCCATATCAGTTAAAACCACCTCCTTTTGTTCTTTTCTTTTTTTTTTTTTTCAAAGAAGAAAAGAGACCATTGGCCAAATTGCAGCCTGAACATTAGCAGACCCAGGATGCACCGGAGATCAGCCCACCACTCAGGAGCAAAACCAAGCTTATTAAGAATATAGAATACCAGAAGAATAAAACACAAGAAAAATTATATTTTTCACATGACTGAAAAAACTCCTTTCCCTCAAGGAAAGCTATCTTATTAAAAAAACTAGAAATTAAGTATGTAAAGATTCCCAGCACCTCCCAGGTGTAAGAAGACCCACCCAGAAATGTACAATATAATCTTTAATTTAGGTCTAGAGTATTGTAACAGATGGAGTCCCCGTGGTAAAGAACAAGAAACTTACAATCATTGCCAGCTACTAAACTTA
This sequence comes from Xenus cinereus, assembly GCA_025774025.1. Taxonomy (NCBI): domain Eukaryota; kingdom Metazoa; phylum Chordata; class Aves; order Charadriiformes; family Scolopacidae; genus Xenus; species Xenus cinereus. The sequence continues at coordinate 37,004,754 of JAOXJK010000062.1, read as the reverse complement.
TGTTAATAAATGACATTATGAAGTAATATTCCTAACATTGTACAAGTTCATGATGGTATTTTACAATAGTTTACATGGAAAAAATTTTGAAAAATCATATTTTGAGGAACACCAAGAAGTAACAGGATGATGCAACATTTCAGCAAAAAAAAATTCCAAGCTCTTTTTAAAATCAGAAAGTTAAAATTTGTGATTACTTTAAAAACTCTGGATAAGCCAAATGCCACTTTTCTTAATATCTCAACCAGCAGTCGCCCTTCCACATTAGTGTGCAAAAAGTGCATTGAGACAAAATAAGGCAGTTATCTTAAACGCAACCCAGCTATCCATCAGGCAGCTGACCAGACTTTCTGTCTTCATTTACCTACCCCTCTTGCTGTCTCCTGTATTTAAGACTGGCTGTAGGGCTGCTGACCTTCAAATCAGTGCGAGCCCGTCACGCCAGGTGACAGCAGTTTCAGCTCTGTTTATTTGGCCTTGGCCCTCCAATTCAAGCACGCAGCTGGCTGTAGGTAAGCAATTTGTTTAACATTCAAGCTTTTGCAAAAATTTGAGATTTTCTTCCCTCCTAAAAGTAATTTTCTCAAATATTTATGTTTTTCTGAATAGCTGAGGTTCAGTACTTATAAATACGTGGTTTGAGTGTCATACAATATTTCTGTATGTTTTTGTTATTATTTTTCTTCTTAACTCATTTAATGTTAAAGCTGGTTGGATCTTACTGTGCATTTTGTAAATGCTTTGTGCTTTACAGAAGAGTGATGCAGGTAGACTAAAATGAACAAAATCAACTAAGCCTTAGTTACAAAGACCACAAAAAGTACGGCATTATCCAATAAAATCCTATAGATTGCACAAAAAAGATGCATATTTATTCTGATTTGAGGAGGAACCAACCACGTTTCCAGATCCTGCCCTCTCTTGGCTGCGGCACACACACAAATAAAACTCGAGGTGAAGGTCCATGATTCATGCAGTGAATTAGAGCTGTGTACGGGGCCTCCAAAACGCTTAGGACAGGTCCACAATCAGCTGAGCATATGCCTTTAGAAAAATACTACCCACAAGAGTTTAGGAAAGCTGTTGTTACTGCAACTTCTCGTCATCATGGGACTCATCTAATGACTGCTGAAGTCAATAGAAATACAGGCAAAGGGCAAGGGATGTTGACTTCATTAAGGCTCCCAGTCAATCTTACAAGATACTCCAAAGGTTCTTCTGAGGTCTCTTAAAGCTTTTCTTCAAATAGGTATTTAGTCAATAAATCAGGCTGTCAACTTCCAATCCTTTCGAACAATCACTTCTTTTTCAAAGAATGATACAGCAATTTCTTAAAGGCAATTCATATCTGCTTCTATCGCTTGCTACAAGAAGATGAGCCATGAATAAAATTAGTTAATTGGAATAATGGAAGGTTGACATAACTTTTCAGTATTTCTATCTCTAAGGAAAACCTCTTGTAAAAAGTGGTATCACGTATCTTCCTTTTCTATCCCATTGGAGCAACTTACCAATGATCACCATAAATAATCTGGAAACATAATAAACCCAAACAGCGTGGGGAATGATCACATACCCATTTCACAGTCTAAACTGTACTTCATCAAACAGGATCATCTAGAAATATAGAATAAATCCCTGAAGGAAATTCTGCTTGGAGTAGCAATAGAATATTTAACACTATGTCATGAAAAAAACAAGAACACATACAAAAAATATTTAAGAAACACATCTAAAACTGAATTCTTGTTATTCTTGGTTATTCAAAGAAAACAACACAATAAAGAAATATATTTATCCTTCAATAAAGCATCTTACTTCTGAGTTGCCCATAGTCATGTTGAGCACTTCAGGAAAGAGGAAGGAAGATGGGGTTTAACGATGAGTTTTAACGATCAACACACTGAAAATGAAGTAAATCCTTCCCATGAAGACAAATTGAAAGCAAGCTCATAACTGGGAGTATTGTGGTGTAAGTCTCGAAATCCAAAAGTGAGCCCAAGTGGCATTAGACAACCTTATAGAAATCAGGAATATTAATCCCCAAACCATCTATAGGCTGAATCAGGACCCAATTTAGATCTATGCTACATCCCTTGTTTTCTGTTACAGGATTAACTTCAGACTTCTTTTTTCCTAGCGAGATATTTCTTGGCATTGTATGAGCACAGATAATACTTTTTAATATTAAAAAAAAAACCCACATCTTTTCCTCGGTCTACATGCCCACTTATAAATTTGATCTCTTTTATGTTTCTCACAAAACTGTGCCTCTTTTCAGGGCAGCCAAGCTGAGTTCCAGCTTACAAATGTATTTATTGAAAGAAGTACAGCAATAACAACTGTTCTTTTGTCTCTGGGAGAAAAGGCTGCCTAGAGCCAATTATTGTTTATCATTCCAGATACACATTTTATGATCACTGTGTTAAACAAAAAAAAAAAAAAAAAAGTTTAAGAGTAAGGAGCCAATTTAATATCTTCAAGTCCAATCACACTGAAAAGGATCCCTTACTTGTATTTTATGTTCCTCAGCCTAATTGTCAGGTTTTATTAATTTTGCATGCTAAGCTAGAAACATTAGGCACAGGTTTCTCCTTGGGAGAGCAGCAAAGCTAAAAACAGCACAAGCACCAGAGGAAACTGTGTTTATAATTGCTCTATTTCTTAGTTGGACTTTGTCAGCTCAACTTGGGTGGCAGAATGACATGGAGAGAAAAAGCTCACTTTGATTTTGGAAAAGGTTGTTTGCAGGTGTCAAAACAAAGTCTACTAGGAAACCAAGGGAAAAATTAAATGCTGTGAGCCATTATTGCAGGTGTGCTCTACTGAAAATTATCGTCCTTTTGTTTTTGTCTCAGTAAATACGTTGTGCAGTTGAGGCCAAACGTAGCCTGGAAGGAATTTAAAATACTCTAAGCTTACAGTGAAGCTCAGATTTAAATTTCTTGGTCCAAACACACAGATTAGAAATTATTCATCCTTCTCACTGAAGCCGGGAATACAGTGCAGGCTGGGAACGAACAGGCACCGAGGACTGAACATGCAAAAAGAGGCATTTCTGACACTGCACGGGTCTCACTCACAGCATGGAATAAACAGTCACCTCAGAGGCTCCTGCAAGCAATTAGCGTGCGTTGGCAACACACCTCCCCACTTCTGCCACGTGCCAAGGGGCACAACAGTGGCTGCTGAAGCCACCCCACGGCCAGCAAAGCACCGGCTGCCCCACGGCGAGTGATGCACCAGGCTCAGCCGCTCAGCCAGGTGCCCAACTGGCCAGAGAAGACCACCAGCCTGATGGAGGTGATCTTTCCACTAAGCCCAGTTCAAACCTTGGCTTAGGCTGGGGACAGAATGACTCTCACGCCCTTTTGACCTAGGACCCTTGTTGACTCAAGGATGGAAGCCGGGTGTCTGCAGGGTTTTTCAAGAGCATTGGCTGGAAGAGTAATTGCTCCTATGGTCCCACAGCCAGCCTTTGGATTAGGGCAGAGGCTGCCTTTTTCTGATCTCTCTTTTATCTAGGGAGAAAAAAAGATCTTCTGGAGCACTTCAAGATCTGTAATCTAGCCTGAAGTTGTGTCCCCTGCAATAACCTGGAACTAGCGCCTTTCATGCAATCAGATTCATATTGATTCAAAAAGTATTAAATTATGAATGATGAAATTGCTCCTCTGCTCCTTCAGAGCCTGACTTCTAATAAAATATCCTCATCTAGTAGATCTGCTTTGGGGCTACCAGATGAGGTAGGTGGATTCTTAAAAAACTGGGCGACAGTGGGAGGAGTCCATAAAGAAAATAAGGTAACACCACCGGTCAACTGGACACTGGGTTGCCAGTTTGGGGGCAAATAAATCCAATCCTACAACCACTGGAATTATCTGTAGAGAAGGATCTCAGCAGAAATGAGAGAGACACAGTGCAGAAGGATCAGGGGACACGGCACGAGCATCCCTGATACAAATAAGTACGGATGTCGATGTTCCTGCAATGGTGATACAGTGTAAGTGGGGCTGAATGCTAAACGGGGCGCTCTCAACAGAAGAGAGATTTATTAGTCCCTGTGCTGCTGGAAACTATTAATTCTCAAGGAAAATCTGGGGGCACCCATGACTTTAGTAAGAGAAGTGCCCAAGTCCTTTACAGCGTCTAGACTCTAAGAAGCACCTTTGGAAACTGGAGGAAGAGATGAACCCTACAAAACAAGGCTGACTGAGAAAAAATACTTCTCACAAGGCCAATTCAAAGAAATTGAGCGTATTTACTCTACGCTGACATAAAGGGAAGGGAAGGGGCTGGAAGGAGCTAAACGTGTCAATGAGGTATTTTTATGGTGACAAGGTTTCCAGTGTCAAATGTGTAGCCCGAAGTCATGAAGTCATATGCTCTCAAAGACAGAAGTTATTGCTTCTCTAGAGTGTTATACTTTGTGTTTTACACATTTATAAAAAGTGGTGCAAATATCAGAATATTAAAAACTGTTAATTTCATTTTTTTTCTATGGTGAAACACTGGCTATGCCATACTTACAACATGCTTTGCCTCAGTAAAGCTCAGGCATCACAAGAATGATTTGATGCTGAGTTGGCTCCATAACATCTAGCTGTGGATTGCCATTAAAAAATATACACAGGCTTCTGCACATGAAGAACAGAAGAAAAGATATACTGAATACACTGAGCAATCATTCCCAACAAAGATTAAATACAACTATACTTCAATAAAATGAAGCAGGAGACCTGAATCCACAGGTTCAGAGTTGAATTAAGTTTTAAGTTCGGGTTGTCTTTCTGTGTTTGCTTAGCTCAAGATATTTAATTCAGTGCAGCACACGTTGACTCTCCAGAGATGTTCATAACAGCAGATTACTTCAGTTGTCTATAATGCTGAAACTGGAGGAGTTGATGTATCACCAGGTGTCCCTAAACTCCCTTCCTAAAGCACACAAAAACTGGAAATCCACTGTCAGCTTCCTTATCTGTCCCACAGCCATCGGACTAGCCCGCTTCCATTAAGCCTAAACCGATAGCTTTAATTCTAAGTACCTCTTTAGAACCTTATTTACAAGAATAAAATAAAATGGTCAGAAAAAGAGAAAACTTCATTTCTGCAACCCACCCCTTCCTTAAACCAGAAAGAAAATCAGAACAATCAAAGCATATTAAGTTTTCTGAACCAGAACACACATGGCAGCCTGTAGGCTAAACCTCTAAACCAGTGCAGAACCCTACAACAGCACGTGAAAGAAAGGCACGGTGTAGTTTCTGCATATTTTGATTAAAAGTTTTACTTGCTTTTGATGTAACAGGGCAAAAATCAAGATAATCCTCATCATAGCCAGGGTCTTTTACTTCAAAAAGCTACGTACTCGTAATTATCTTATTTCCGTGTATTACCTGGCAGCTTTACATCTTATTTTCTACATATCCAGTGATCGCTAGGACAGCTGCTAAAGGTTCTACTGCTTGGAATGACATGCAACTCCTTGTTTAGAAAACCCCGGAAATTATTAATATTGTAGCTGGAAACTGGTACCACCTCAATGCCGCATTATGGCAGCCACCGTAATAATTGGTGTTACTTCTTCAAACGCTTTCCCTGACATATCAGAAATCCATGTCAATAATCTCAGAAAGCATAATATTCCTCAGATTACACTGACACTCCACCATTTCACTCTTAAAACTTTTTTGCTTGTAACACACGTTATGCCCTGAGAGAGAGAGAACTTGAGACACCATTTGCTTAGACAGGATTTTTCTGCCCAGTTCATAGCTTTTTGTCATGCAGCACACCAAAGAAAATGATCTATGACAATCGAAGCACAGCTACGACAGGTGGACAACCTGTGGCATATTAAAAAGTGTAGTTGAAATAGCTTTAAAATTTATGGCTTAATTATAAAAACACAATTTAAAGCTCATAAGAGGGAAGCAGAGGTAGGCCCTTGGAAGTTACTTTCATTTCAGCAAAATTTACGGCAATTAAGATTGCAGAAATAAGCTATAAAGAAAGTTCAGTAGTACTTTGAGGTCTACATTTATGTCCACTACCTCTATGTATATTTTTACTCACGGAGACTGCCATGAAATTGTCACAGCTCTCCGGAGCCTGGCCTTCACCAGGGCTCACCGGTACCCCAGTCACAGCGGAGTCTGGGCAGGACTGAAGCTGAACCAAAAGGCTTAACCCTTAGGCTTTAAGTTTTTATATAAAATTCTCCACGAAACACTGCAAAAAATGTCATCATTTATGCCATATGCATGCAACTCCACAGTACAGACATGAAAGCAACCAACATCCCACTGCAAGACCGAGTTCCTGCTGGAGCCTACGCTCTGACCAGAAAACAGGTCTGAAAACAGACAGAGTCTTGAATTTTGGGCACCAGCTGCAACAGGATATAATACAGACTTCCCATAATGCTCAGGCAAATTAAATCACTGCATAGAAAGGTAGATTTCAAACACCCTCACAAACAGAAAGTATTAGAAGTGAAATATCAATAACATTTTCTAAAAAGCAATTGAGCGTCTTGGTTTATGGAATAGAACCATCTCAGGAGTTAGAGAATCCTCTCATCCCCGAGCACGGGACTTTATGGAGGGTTAGATGAAATCCAGGATAATATCTGTTGTTGTGCTCCTGAGAGACCAGTGGCAGCTCAGGACGTTGATGCCAGTGCTTATAATGCCACTGAAGGGGGCTCAGCAGAGACTACGACAGGGAGACGCAGAGGGCAGGGAGTGATGCAGGAAAGATTTTAGGCCGGGGCTCTACGGGGGATAGCACATTGCTTGCAGGAAAAAAAGAAAGGGGAGAACAGCTACTTATTATGTTATCTGGTTGTTACTTTTTTGTTAAGTTTTTATTTGGTTGCAATTTCAGAAATATAATTAACAGTCCCCAGGCAAAGCTGAAGAGGTGGAATACTAATGGAAATTTTAATCTTCGGCATAAGAAATCAAAAACATTTGAATAGCCTACATACACACATATCCATTATTTAACACTTGAGACCAATTCAAATGTAATATTTTCTTACCACCCAGGTCTCCATTTCTTTCTACAGTAAAATAATTGTAACAATTCCATTTCTATGCCCCCCCCCGTCCCTCTGAGAGACATTATATTGGCAAGTGTCATGTTTGGAGAGGTAAGAACAGTAATCTTAAACCTCTGGGGTTGGTTTGTGATGGGGCAGGTGGGATATTTCTGTGTTAAATTTATTTATTTAGGTTATGGTCCTTACAAGCAAAGTAACATAATCCTGGAATCCTCATACAAAAGCTGGTGCTGCCTCGTAGAGCTATTTTACTTGCCCTCTTCATTCCGTTCTTCCCAAGGACTGCTCCAAGATTACTACAACGCTCAGTGTTTCCCAGCTATGTTTTATCTTGCCTAGCACAGATATTCTGTGAAAAAAGACCTAAATATTCTGTGATCTGATGATGCTGTGAATGAGTGAGGGAGTCACAGGTAAAGATTAGTTCACGGTGTTGTCCCTTGCTGGACTCCAGTCACACACTGTATTTTGGAGGACACTACAATATCCCTCACAGGGTTGTGTCTAAGAAGGGAGCTCTTCTCTTTAAATTTCACAGCTCGTGATGTGCTTTGGGTCTAAGCTAAATGTATGCGACTATATACACATACATACTTTTGCATATATACTTCATATATTAGCCAGGCCCATTTAAACTGCTTGCCCAACAGAAAACTCATCAATTACGGCTGCATAATGCTCATTTGATAGCTCAGAAAGTACCACTGACCATTTATTCTTCATTTCGGGTTTAAGAGAAGTGTCAAGGGTGACAGTGACACCCATCACAGAAGTGAAGGAAGGAGAAGCAGAGAAGATTAAAAAAAAAAAAAAAGGAAAAGAAAAGAAAAATGAAACAGGAAAAATGAAGAAGGATAAAAATAGAATAAAGAAAAGAAATGGGAAGTATAACAACTTCACTGCAGGTGTGAATTGCTGTTCCTTGGTGTTACATCTCAGTAAACAGAATAAATGCTTGGTGGTGTGTGACTGCTTTCCAATCAGCGAGAGCAACGTGCTGTGACTAGTAATGGGTCATCGTTCAGCCTTCCTTTCTACGGGGAAAAAACAATGACAGCGATTACAGCAGAGCTGAACTGAGAAAAGGATGGTTGGTCCATGCATTAACTCAGGAAACTCTCTAATTACCTAAGTTAAAATCATCATTACAGTTTAAACTGGGTTTCATAATTGATGTGACTTGTTTGTAAAAAACACTATAGATGCTAATTAACCCTTTGCCCACACCCTTCAGGGGTAAAAGCACTACCCTTAGCGTTCCCCCAACAGTTTTACTCAGATTGTCATTTAAGCCATAATACAATAAAATCTTAGCAGAAACAGTGTGTTTCCAGACAAAGACATGCTAGAGGATCAGAGTTAACGATGTCTGCAGGTGCTCTATACTCTCAGTAACTATGCAATTTTGCAAAAAAAAAAAAGGCATTTAAATAGATGAAACTGGCACAAGCACTTACATGCTTAAAAAACCCATAACATGCACTAACAGTATAAACCATCAGCTACAATAACAAGCTTAGTGCAGAGGGCCTGAACCTGCAGTCCTTGTCCACCACCGATGACTTTCACTGTCAATATTTTTTATTTCTGGTAACAGAATTTTCATTTCCTAGCAGAAGGCCCCTTCTTTTACCACAGGGAGCTGCATCATTGCCCAGAACGGTCCGAGCCGGCTCCCGCTGCCAACAGGGGACAGGGGTTTACAGAAAAGAAAATCAGTTTGGGTATTTGGCTCCCACACGAGCCAGCCCTGAGGACTCGGAAACTTGAGCAGGGCTCAAAGGAGCTGGATGTAAGTTTTACCTGAATATTGAACAGTGACGAGCTGGGCTATCACTAGCCATTTCTGATGTGCTCAGAGAGTCCTCACCCACATTTATATACTACTTAAGGTAGTGGTTTAATTTCTTCTCTTACAAAAAGAAATTCGAGTTACTGCAGAGCTCTGTGTGATACTGAATCAGTGTCAAGTGCTCAAGTTCTTTCTCCTACAGCAGCATGACAATGGAAAGAAAGGGAAATTTCCTTCTCATGATCTCACCAAATCCTCATCTTGTTTTGAGAGCTACAATACCCAATTTTGTGATTTTACTGTTGAGTTTTAAGTCCTTCCTGTAGACAATACAGTGTAGCCATTCCCCCAAGCCTACAGCAACCTTGGCAACCACTAGTCTGCTGGTGTATTAGGTACTTCTTATCCTGTATTTCTAAAGGTAGACATAGAATTATGTGAAACCAAATGCCATTTTTCCGTCGTGCCAACTTACTGCCTCGGGTCGCCACCTTAGAGAGAGAAATTGGATGTAAATAATGTCACTTAATGTACCAAATAACATTTATACGCAGTAAAATCCTCCCTTCAGATACTAACTGCCTACTCTCTTTTATAGGCTAACACTTAGCAATTAAGCCACTGAACATCTGGGCTTCCGATCGCTCAGTAATCATTTAAATCAGAAAGAGGATCCACTGAATGCATCTCTGGGTCACAGTGTGGAAGATAAGCCCAAAGCAAAATATCTGTGGCACATTTTGAAAACAGCTGATGCCTCTTATTCAAAATTTACTAAAGCAGTGGAGGAAGCTGAGCATCCTGATGATTTATGTGGATAAATAACTTAGTGAGATGCAAAGGTTTGCACATCTTTATTACAATAAAACAACACCTGGTGCCCTTTTGTTACCATCTGCATGTTCAAAATAATTTGGTCAGCATTATTGGCTTGGAAGATAGCCAGAGAGTCAAATTATTCACTAAACGGTGTGTACGAACTGAGGAATTACAAGCAGGTTTTGGAAGTATGCTAACAACAAAACTTTACCACATGTTGCTGTAGCTGACGGCTTCACAGCAGCAGGAACAGAAGGGCTCCGTTTATCTATGGAGTTTAATTAATAACTGCTTCTTGATGGACCTCACCTCCCCGGAATTCCCACAGGAGGGAGAGGACACTGCAGTCAACAGTTGGCCCTTAATAAGATCTGAGTGTCCACACTTAAGATTCCTAGTCATTTCAGAAAAAAATAAAACAGAATAATAAATAAACTAAACTAAACTAAGACAAAACAATAAATTGTACTAATTAAAGCAGCATTTCTTGATGGTTTGCTACAGCCAAACCCTGTTCACAGACCTTTACCACGTGGACAGATTGATTTGTAAAGGAGGTTATGGAAATGACAGTACACTGAATGGAGGACAAGCACCACCCCAAATTCTCATGGAACCTTCTCCAATGATTTTATGTTATGATCAAGCTGGCCGGAACCGAGGGAACCAAACAGCACATCAAGGAGCTGCTCATACTAAACAATTTTTGTGAAAGACGTGTCCTTCTTATAAATGCATTCCAGTCACTTGTTTATCCAGACATCAGTCTTCATCTAACACATGGGCTTTTTAGCACCCGGAATTACACAAAATTCCACCTATTTGGACCGGCCAGATGAAATCTAGGCATTTCTGTTCCTTGGCAACTGTCACCATGGGCAGTTGTGCGCATTCGGAGGTACAACTTGAGCAACCCCCTCCATGGGCAGTGGTACCATTCCGCACCTCTCCTTTACGACCGACCGTTCCTTAAATGCACCTTTCAGCAATTCACCAGACTGTCACAGAAATCAAATGCAAAACGGTAGGAAGAGTCAAGGAGATGTCATTAAAACCAAAATACTTCATTTGATCTATAAATATTTTATCAATTAGACTGAGGAAAATGAGGCCACGCACAGAGGTGGGGTGTCACAGGGTCTGACCCCTTCCCAACCCCGCCACAGACCAGTCAGTTTATGGACACTACAGAATCTGTAAAATCAACTTATTTTTTGTTTTCTAAACACTATTTTCCATGAATTACTGCCCCATCTGCTTCAAAATGCATTGACCTGAAACACGGAATACAAGTTAGTAGCCTAGAAGCAATATTTCATGTTCATATAAAAAACAGTGCAGTGAGGCTATTTGAGAGTACAGAAAACCAAAAAATCATCATTTGGGTTTCCTTCAAGTGCTCTTCTAGCAACCACTTCATAATAAGAGGTGAATTTTTCTATTCAAAAGCTAGTCCTGGAGTTCGAAACTTAGTGTTGGCTTATCCCCTGAAGTATTTCGACATAAAAGAGATATAATGTGAAAATTGGCCTCTGTGAATAAAACATAACCAACACAAGTGGTTTTTTTTTTTAATTGCTGAAAATCCTATTGAAAAGGAAAGAATGTTGCAATATCTGCCTTTTAAACATGTCATAATTCGAGAAATTTTGATGGAATCAGAAATTCGAACATAGTGAATGTTTCCCATAAATATGAGCCTTCCTTTATAAATGTAAAAAGGTTATTTACAGTAAAAGTAAACAGTAACAGAAGAAGACATAACAACAGAATTCTTGGATATCCTGGGGATTGTTTGCTTACACAGAATTATTTTAATGCTCCAACAGGAAGCCAAGGAAGGAAGAAAAAGAGAAATGCTTCTTTATTATAAAAGCATGGCTCCACTGCCCAGATGGAGGATGTAATTGAGCAAATCCACAGTTAGCATCATTGTAAGTGGGCTTATTTATACCAGCTGAGGATTGGTACAATAAATAATACATATAAAAGACTCGGATCCTGTCAGACTATTGAAATTTCATTGAACTTTTTTTTTCTTTAGATTTCTAAAAAAATAGAGTGGAAACAAAAGAGCCACAGTCTTTGTTGCCATGATGTTCTGCATAGGAAACTTGTCTCTCTTCCAGTAGCTCCACAGGAATTATATGAAAAAAATGCTCAAATCTCTGATCTCCCTTGTTCGTTTTCATGAGAACAGACAATGTTGGGGAAATTTGCCAAAGACAGAGTTAGCATTTCCTCTTTTTTGTTGTGTTGTTTTGTTTTACCCTTTGAAAGGAGGGGCAGTCTCAGGCAGTGTTGTGTCCAACGCTGTGAAATCACACAGATAACGGGGTTTGTGCGAGGTCCCAGTGCCGCACTCATCCTGCCGTGCACAGCGCCCACTCTGCTCTAATTCTCTAAACCAGATTAAGGTAAATTTACAAACTGGAATGCACACAACACCAAAGCGTATGATTTAGACAACACCAGTCTCTGAACAATTATAAACCCTAATGTGAAATATATATGCTGGGGAAGAACTCTCAAACTTAAGCAGTTTTAAAATTGCTCAGAAAACGTCGCCAGCTGTACGAGTAACGCTCCGGAGGTGGGACTGGGTCATGGAGGTACGGAATACAGCCCAGACGGGTTCACTTCAGGTTAAAGCGAGGATGGAAAGTGTGGACTCCAGGTTTAGATTAGTGAAAAAAAATGTAAGATCTACATTGAAACTGGAAAGGCTGTATTTATAATTCTATTTCAAAATGCCCCACCATTAATCTGTCACACAGCAGTTTTCTCCTTACATCAGAGATACCGTTCAAGGCATTGAAAGGTGGTTGGTTTTTTTTAATTGGCCACGTACCATGTTTTTTAAAATAACCTTTGGAAAATCAAAGTGGTTTTATATTTTCATACAAACAACAGCAAATTTTGCTGCTGTATTTTTTTTCCTATGGCCATTGACATCTGAAGGTTAACTTCACCAAATTTAGTCACTTGGTTTATTGACAGGTCTGGCGTGGCAGAAGCAAAAGCTCGGGTGATTCCCTGATGTTTAACATTATCAGAACCAGTCCTGTGTAATAACAGGGAGCGCTTTTTATTCCCATAGCAATGACCATGACAACAGCCTGTAGGATGAAGGTGAACTCAGAATATGAATGAAGAATTTCAAAAATATTTTTATATGAAAGGGTGTTTGTGTCTTGAAAGCACGGAGGATGTCAAACGACACAGCAAACGCTTCTCAAAACCGACGGCACCTAATACTGGCTTCCGCCTTACTCTAAACAAAAAATTGCCATTTTCATGCCAACATTGCACCTGATACTCTAAGCGCTGCTAGCACTTCATTGCTATCAGTAGGGTTTCTGGCTCCCAGAAGGATTATTTATGGAGATCTTGATAAAATAGGCCCAGGAATCATAAAATACCCTTTTACTCAGGAAAATAAAGCTATTACTATACTTACTAGCATAGGTTTACCTGCGGGAGTAGAAGAGGAAGATAAAGATGTGTTTGCAGGATCAAAATCCATAAGCACCTACCACCTACTCGCAAACAGTAAAACTACTGTGGGTTTTTTTTCTATTTTAAAATGATAATACAATTCATAAACATATGACTTACATTATAGAACAATGAATCTCTGGTGTCACACTAATTAAAAAGCTAGTATTACATTACTTCCTCAAGGGCTCATTTTATAATTTTTAGGATTATAGCACATTGATTAATTTATACAAGTTTCTAATCCCCTAGTATTTAATGAAGTCTAGGAACTTGGGAACGTGTGTATAATTTAGATTTGTATAATTTTATTACATAGGAGAAAAGTTAAACTGGTCATGTACTACTTCATGTAGAAAAGTGTCTGAGCACACCAGTTCAACCATCAGCCTATTAACCATTTGCAATGAAAACATTTGAGTCTAAATTAATTCTAGGGTTATTAGATTATTTTTCAGCTTGCTAAGGACTCCAACAAGCATCGCTTGTCTTCTGTGCCTGTCAACTGCCTTTTAATTAGCTACTGTGTAACAACTGAGCACAGTGGGAAACTAATATCTGTTCAAGTTATCTTCCATATCATTTAGAGAGCCTTGAAAACGACATTGTCATTATCCTGTACAGCCTCAGAGTTACCCGTTCTGGCACATCCAGTTAAAATAGCACGATGCAAATAGAGGTCCATAAATGCATTGCAGCTAAACACGATCAGAAGTAGCAAAAGAAATTGCTGAAGACAAAATATCCTACAACGATAAAATGCTGGATTGGGTTTCAGACCGGTGTCTGCTTCATTTTTACAGCCTCCAAAGTGCGCTTCAGTCATCTGGTTGTCAAACTGTTAGACCCACCCACAACTCACAGGCTCATAAACAAAAGAAAGTCCCCCACATACAGTGTAAAAATTCTCAAAAGCTATAGTTTCAGGAAACATAATCCTGAATCTAAACCCAAGGGTTATATATACTTCATTAGGGGAAACAAATCAACCAAACAAACCCAAAAAAACCCTGGGCCCCAAATCCTGAAGTCCTGTTTCTCCAGACCTTATAGTAGGACAGGCTCCAACTGCGGCTGCTAATCCAAAGAAACAGACCATTTCTCGATGCTTCAAGTGTATTTTCTGGTCAAGTGATGGCCACAGAGAAAGGTTACAGAATCTCCAGCTCTCTACAAAGTGTAGATACAAAGGAGTAGACTGATTATTTAAAGCACTGAAATAAAATTATCATGGAGGTAGAGGGGGGCACACAGTTCTACTTATAAGGGCTCGTCTAGACTCCAAAATTTTATCACTTAGGATGCTCCAAGTTGTGAGAAATAAAGAAGAGGAAACAAAGAACAAAAAAAAAAAAAGAGTGGAAAAAAAAGGAGCAAACTTGCACAGTCACAGTTACGAGCTGAGCCTGACCAGTCAATCTTCTTAAAGACAAGATTTATGAACAATCCCTTAACGATGTGTCGCACAAAATTTTTCTTGTTTTTCTCATTTGTTGGTTTTAGAGACCAGGCTTTTCAATATTCTCCTTCTCTTTAATTTGGATTTACTAGATTTAGATGATAATAAGGAATTAAAAAAAAGGACACATGAATGTTGTTAAGTAATAATTAGGATTGATAAGCACGTTGGGCTGCACTCTGAGAAGCTGGGATTTGCATTCAGCTTCCCATCACTTTCCTGTTTGGCAGCATCTCAGCGCTCCCTTCACAAAGAGGGGACCAACCAGAGACGGCATCTGTCTCCCTGGGTATTGACAAAGACATTTCCTCTTGTATTTATGTTCTCAAACAAGCGAGCTAGCATGATATAAACCACTACTTAACACCTTGCACCAATACAACTCAGCAACTCAGGAGAATTCCTAGAGTAAGAAAGGAACAGCCCCTGTGTTGGGAGAGGCGGTAAGTTGTCTCCACTATGTGATAAAAGAGGTTCCAAAGCTTGATAATTAACTTGAGTTAGCAGACTATTTAAAGAAAACTCCTTTTTGTTCCTATTTTAGTAAGATCTAACACTGACAGCAATGCTAAAAATTAGACTTTGGTGCTAAAAAGTACTCAGCCATAAAACATTTGTCACCTCTTGCAGAGGAAACACATTTAGATTATTAAATATCTAGGTTTATTCGGATGCATAGTGTAGTGCTAGGGAGAGAGGTAATTACGCAGCAGGGAGACGTGTCTCTGGGAAGGCAGTGAGAAGAAAAGACCTTATTTATTTCAACCCCCCACAATTACATTCATTTTCTAAATGTTTTTGAAAATCTTACAGGCCTGTCATGTTTCCACCTCAGAAAGAAGAAAATGATTAGGGCTGTGAGTAAGAGTCATGCTTTCCTTTGACAGCAAGGTGCACAGTGTAGAGACAATGATAATCTGGGCCTCGGTCCTGGGGAGCTCAGACACAGCACATGTAACAAGGTTCCCCTGTAACAGCTTTTAATTGCTTTTTAGTACTTTTCACTAGCAATATTTATAGAGATTAAAAATTAAATTCTCCAGGTATTTTTTCTCGGGTTGCATTTTTCAAATGCAAAATTAAATGCAAATAATTATTTTTCAAAATAAGATGGAATATTTAGGAATGATACCTGAACAATCCTGCAAAGCCTTTCGTCACCTACAGACCTTCACAGGGAAGAATCTGTTTCCATGCTGTAATTTAACAAACCAAATAGCAGGAGCATCTCCTTGCGGAGTGCACAAGCTCTCTTCTTTAGGTTTCCATTAAAAATTCCATACGTTCTTTTGTAGCACTATGACCACGACACCTTCAGCATCACCGCAACTCACAATTCTCACTAGTTATCTACCCTTTTGCAACCTCTTATTGTCCAGCCAGGTCCAGTTCATCCCAAATACACAGCCCAGGATCCACTGCTCATCTCGTCCTAAAAATCTGCACGACGACGTGCTCCGCTCCACACCTCCTGTCGCTGCAGGATCATTTATTGAGCTGAGCTGCTCCAAGTCCATCCTGCAGTAACACCAGTAACTAATCCCGCGTTCACCAGTTTGACCCAGGTAACCACTTCCCTCAGTGCACAGGACATGAGAGTCGCTGACAATTTCTTTGCCTTACTCTGTGTTACTTAGGTTTTAACACCGATACAAAGAGAAGTGATACTGGCTCCCATGTTCAGCCAAGCCTGCCTGGATACTTTCTGTCACAAGACTCTGCTTGAGTTACTTATAGGTTACACTTTAATTGCTCTGACTGACATTTTCCATCCCAGGCTGACGTCTGCCTCAGGCTTTTTTTTTTTTTTTAAAGTTTCAGCAAAAATGATTCAGCTTTTTTAGAGAACAACTTAGGTGGAAAATATATTGTTCTTACCATGCTAAATTCTGCCATTTTATTGAGAAATTCTAGTACCCTCTGTTTTGCAAGAGTGGCCTGATGTTTTACATCAAGTAAAGGTATGAAGGAGCTGGAAAATTTATCCAAATTTAGACAACTAAGGAGTTTGGGGAGAATCGCAGATAGTGTGCTTCAAAAAGAGGGAATTGCTAATGCTGCAAACTGAAGCATTGACGAGTCAGGAGCAGCAGAAGGAAGGAACAAGCAGCAGCTTTCGCCTGCACGTAGCCATCGTGTGATTGCACATCATGTAGCCTGGTATTTCATAACTGAGAAGCACAGGTGACTGAATTAAGGTTGCATATATGGCATTTCCCAAGTTCTGAGGGTTTTGTGTTGGTTGTTTTTTCGCAAACTACCTCATTCTTTTGAACACAGGTTGATTTTGTTTTGTAGTTTGCAATAGAGCTGAATGCAACATATACTTATTTCAAAATACCAATCTAGCATTCTCTACCTAATTCTGTTGAAAACACATAAAGGTTTCATGCTAAAAAAAAATCCAAAGCAGACACTTGATCAAACAAGCTATTGTTGGGGTGGATTGCCTGGGAGGGCTTATATAGCTGAGTTTAGTAACATCAGGGATCCTGTCTGAAAGATGTGTTCAGCAGGAGGATCTCTAAATGATTTATGAGCAGCTGAATCAATAAGCAACCAGTGGTGTTGAAAATGTCTTTTGAAGTAAGGTATCCCAGTCTGCTTTTACAGCGTCTGTCTGGAGTCCAAAATAAGGAAGCAGGTTGAAGATTAACATCTCAACGGGCTCTCGAGGAGCAGGATTTCCTAAGGAAATCTTTCTTAGTCATTTAACCACTTTTGCCCCTCAGACAAAGGTTCTGTTAGAAGAAAATTGAAGGAAGTGTCATGGTAGAAGCTCTGGGGTCTCTGCAGCACTGGTGGTACAGGAGTTTCCAGTCTGCAAAGCGCCAGTTACTGCTTGGCCAGCTGCAAACAGCATTATTTTCAAGAGGAAAATGCCAACAGTGAAATGCTTAGATTTTTGCATCATGCGTAAATTTTTTGCTTAGATTATGAATAAAGAATGTTCAACCAAAAATTCCACTAAAAATATCAGAACCGAGAAAACTTCCTTTCCTGTTTCCCACTTAGAAATGCCACGGCGAGGGGCTCTTTGGCTGGCCCTGAGCCAGAGGAGCAGGTTGAGACCCTGTCCCCAGAGCCAGGGACTCCCCACACACACAGTGGGGCAAGCAGCTCTGAGCAAACTGTTGGAAATCCAAGGCTTTGGGGCTTGCTGCTGAGGAGAAGAAGAAACTTGAGTTAGGGGTCCAAGAGCTGCTGGGTTCACTGTCACAAAGCAGCAAACTCAACATGAAGACAAGGCTCTCAAGCAAGCAAGATTCCTTACTTAAAACTAGGATCAGGCTCCCAGGCGTCTGGGCTACCAACCTAAGAGCCTGGGGCAACCATTATTACAATCTTATCCTTCAGCTGTAAGTTCTGAGAAAGAGGACAGCAAGATCTATCAATGCACATTTCCATCCAGAAGGAGGAACCGGAGACAGAAATTCTGAGTCTTGATGTTCTTCTGCTAAGAACACCCACAAAATCTGCTACCAGAAGCTGTATCGCTCCACTACCACGAGTGACAGAACAGCAGCCGTACAGTTCTCCCAAATGTGTCATATATTCATGGTTTCAACCAATAAACCGTGACAGACATCCTTCTCATCATTTTCTCAGACAAAAAACTTGCTGAGTGAAAATTCTTGACCCAACCATAGTAATTATGTTCAAAGCCATGCGAAGTGCCAGGTACCTGAACGGACTTTAAAAGTACTGAACTTCACTGACTATCAGCTTCACAGATTAAAGATTTTCTCTGATAGATTTTTTTTTTTTTTAAGGGGGAGATAACACCAGACATCTGGCTGAATTTTAACATTTCTTAGTTGGGACTTGACAAGACAACAGATTCACAGCTAATGAATTCAAAGCTTCATGAATATATAACGGCTCTAGCTCTGCGAGTATGAGCGCTGCCTCCAGAGAGCTGAAGCTACAGAGCGGTGATGCTTTATTTTGTCAGGAAGGGTACCCAGCTATGTCACCATAAAGAATCAGCTGATTTCCTCTGGGATCGCCACTGGTTCACAACAGCTCTATCTCGTTAGGATAAAACACGCCAAAACCATAAGCAAATAACATAAGGCTGATTATCTTCCCTTTCAATGAAGTTTCAAATTCCTCCTGACATATCGGTGATGGGATGCGGAGTTTTTAACAGACCCTGTGGAAAGAATGAAAGCACTCTGAGGATAAAGGAGAAAGGAAAAGCTCATCACAGCTCACAGAGGGTAAAAAATGCTGGCATGGAAAGAAGGGGTCTCTGACTTGACATCTGAACAAACTATTCCAAATGGCAGATGGATCACTGAAAACAGAGGATTTTCATGCTGCCAGCAACTATTTTTGCTTAAAATGTACTAGAACCTAGAAACAATAGGAAATAAACCAGAAGAGCTCAAAACGTCATGAATAATGTAGGCATATGTTATAATTAGGCTGCATGAATACAGCAAAAAGTTACCATAAATATTCGCTCTGATATTTATAGACATTTGCTGTGGTCACACTGCCTCACCTTGCCACGAGCACTCAATAGACTGGCACAAATATTTGTAGAAAGCGATTTAGAGCCATGGAAACAAAACTCCATCTGCCTGGGTACGTTCCCTGAACTGTTCGCAGAGTCAGTCATTGTAAAGAATCAGCACAACAATATCCGAGAGGACACAGACATCTCACTCCTGGTCCTCTGCCACCGACGCCACGCGCAGCCGGAGCGCGACCCAGCTCCGCATCGCCACCGTTGGCATCTGTCCTCAGGCAAGCGCCAAAGCGTCGCGGGACATTGCTATTAGGAAATATTCCTAGAAAACTGATTTGAAACAAGTGCAGCAAATGAATAGACGTGGCAAACAGGGATTTTGCTATCTACCTGCACAGAAATTACAAGCCTCACGTGAGCAGCATGGCAGAGTTTAGGCCCACCAGATCTAATGGCCTTCTTGACATCCCTCTTCCCCCTTTCAGAACAGGGAGAAGGACACCACCTGCAATATCACTTCTAAACGCCGTTCCTTCAACCGTCCCCAGTAAAGCAGAGATCTTTCCCTCTGGACACCAATGGGTTACACAGGGAGTGAAGGAAGAACCAGATATAGATGCCCTGTCCCAAAATGTTTAAGCTGCGTGTACTCACCCCTCCACAATGAAAAAATAAAACAAGAGCCGTCAACAAGATTATTTTAGAGGCAATCAGATAGCAAAGCATGAGTAATTACCTCACTAAATCAAGTAATCTCTTTAATCTTAAAAGGAAATTTCAAACCTGCCTCTTAGCAAGCTTTATTTCAGCTTCCATACTCAATTTAGGTGCAAAAAATGTTCGGTTTTATTTTTAAGAAATGCATAGCAGCACTGAACTCTGAAGACCGTGTCTTGTTGGGTGTGAAGAAACTATTTAAGACAAATTATAGTGCTGTCACACTCATACCTCATAGTTTAAAATAAATCTTGTCATCTAATTATACAAGAGCTTGAGTTTGTTTAACAAATTTCTCAGAGGTATTTGTGTGGCACTACATTTCCCTTCGCCTTTGATTATAGCCTATCATTTCGGTCTTCTCCCTCTACAGCGTTCCGCATTTCATTGTGGTGTTTAACAGGTTGCATTTATCACATCTCTTCAGCTGAGCTAAAGCAGATAAAACCGTGAAGCCTCGGTACAGTTCCTGGCAGTTCACAATTAAAGAATTATTTAAAAACAAAGGCACCTCAAAAAGGCATTTCTGATCCCAAACTGAGAACTTCAACAGTCAGAAACTGGGTCTCCAAAAACAGTTTTGATGTCTCACCCACAGCTCTACTGAGAAAATTAAGGGAAAAGGAAAATGCCCCTTGTGTTTTAATTCCCATGCTATATTCTCAAAATGTCAGGGCAAAATTGATTAGAATCAGCCTAGTTATGATAATTATTTCAAGAAATTACAGTCTGCAAAAGAATCTGTCTCTTCCCTTCTTGCATCTCGCTGAAGTCAGACAAGCCGTGAATTGTTCAGGAGTGGTCTTTAGTGAGGCAACAAGAAGAAGAGGGGCCAAGAGCTGTCATCAGCAAAAATGAAGTTAAGCACAGCTCCCTAGGAAGGGCTTAACCAGCTGGATGTTACATTATTGAAAGAATTTCATTGACCAAAACATTAAAGACAAGTCTGAAAAATACACTAACCGGCCTCCATGGGAAACGTGAAGCTCTTCAGAAAGTTGGCAAGGGTCTAAGTAATCGGGCTTGATCTTGATGGATGACATCTCTTCTCACAGATGTTATTTACTGTAAGCCAAGAATAATATTTATGGCTTAATCACCTGATCATCATAATCTGGTTTCTTAGTGACTCATAACAGCGAGTGCTCGTGAAGGTATGATTACACATCCAGAACTGGAAGGCTGCATAAGGCCATCTTAAAACAGGTCGATTAGAGTTTTCCAGTCCATATACTGCCAAGCCACAGGATCGGTATTTTCTAGTTCTCTGACCGATACAACATTATGTATCTCTTGAGATCAAACTCTCCCCCATTGGTGGTTCTGGAGATAGTGTATTATAGCTTGGCTCATGTGCTCGCTAATTAAAGTTACCTTATAAAAGGCCTCAGTGTTAAGCTGTGGTTGACATTAACAAGCTGTTAAATTTTGACGCCTTTTGAGGCCTTCCCTCAAAACTCAAATGCAAATGTGCCCATTTCAGTAAGCAATTAGGACCATTGGAACTCCTATGGAGGGGAATAGCAATTTTAAAAGGGCAATTGTATTTACTTAATTTTTTTTCCTCAGTATTTTCTGCTTCTTTTCTCTCCAGTGGAAGAACTGCAGCCGCTTCACCGCTTCTTTCAGACAACTACGACACATTCCTATTATTGGATATATTCAGCAGGTATCACAGTCATGGTATCATTGCACTCAACAATATCATTGCTGAATTTTGTAGTTTATTTCATCCGGAATACACTGTCTGTAGTTTTCTTGCTATGAGCTGAAGGCCTCCATTACTGAAATTTAAACCAAGAACTGAAAAGAGAAGGTATCTCAGCTCCACCTGCTTAGTCTACAGTTGAATATACCCATCAAAATCAGATTCTGGTGGACATATTCACTCTTTCTATTACACAGGATCTAATTCAAGATCTTTTAAAATACCTCCTTCATTCCAACACTACTTCAGAATCTGAAGTAACTGCAAACTTTACTTACCAAAGTAGTTATTAGAACCAGATCTTAGCAAGAAAAAAGAGCAAATAAAATAATAAGCAGCAAGCCTTACCCTACTTCTTTAGGAGCTTTGAGCCAAAATAATAAACAAAGGTAAAGAATATGTGTATTTTCAATAATCAATCAAGCCTCAGTAAATTCCTTTAGTTTTTAAAGAAGAAATTCCACTGAAGTCCATCTCCATCTTCTGAAGGAGCGAGAGCCCAGCTAATGACTTTATTTCAGAAAAAGAAAGATTTGCCTTTCCACTTTCTGTTCCGTGCCCCTCCAAGAGACTTTCTTGTTGTTGTTGGCGGTGATGAAAGAAGCTATTTGCTTGTGACAAGAACAAGAAAATCTTACTGATGAAAAGCGAGGCAGCTTTTTTGTTTGTTTCTCGATTAAATCAATAAAACCCAAAATGTGCCAGTTTCACTTTCCATTTTGAAACACATTGGACAGCTGCAGGGCAGAGTGTTATTCCTCCATTATTCTCCCTATTAGTCTTCAAATAATGCTATTTGGGATCAATGATCACCTCAGACATGTTAATATAAACACAATTTGTTTCCATAATAATTGGCACGCTGGTATTTAGTGCATTATAAACGGCTGTATAAATTAATCACAGATTCATGCACTGGCTATGTGCACTGCAATTTGTCTTCACAGAGTTACTACTGTCAGATCAAGTTTTTATCTATCCTTAATTTTAAGCATTTAATTACATTAGTATTCACACTATAAAACATACAAAGAGGTCTCAATTATCATTGCCCTTCATGAGATGAATTAATTTAAGTCATAAATCCACTTTCCTGCAGAAAGGAAGATCCAAAGAATGACTGTTTAGTTCACAGACTACGGGGTGTTTTCTTTCTGTCTAAATGAAATATCCTCACTGTGCTCTTACCGGAGTGCACAAAACGCCCATTTGTCATTGCACTTTTCCTTTGCTTTGAGTCAGAGGAATGACCCTTCATCTATTAGTTTATTTAAATGTCACTGAACCTTTTTGGGGATTCTGCCCCATAAGTAACAGTACATATCCTGTAAATCAAACCTGGCAAAACATCGCTGGCCTTCACGTTTTGCTAGATTACCCTTTAAAAGGAACCTTTTCTCAAATTATTGCCCTCTGTGTTTCAGCACATTTCACTTCCAGAAGCTGTAACCCTGATGGAAAATAAAGCAAAGGCAACAACAGAAAGAATTTGGCATTAGCGAATTTTACAAACGGATCTTTGACCTCAAAGCGTCAGACTGACAGACACAGCCCAGACCAGACTCTGCACTTTGTCCTTGCCTCAATGGCTGTTCCCTTTCTGTATCCAGCTGCACATCCTCTTCACAAACACACCTTCACCGGCTGGTTCTTGAGCATCTCAGGATGTCTCCTCCTGTAAAAATGGCTGCTGGCCGTCCTGGGCAGCATTCTGCATCAACCCGGGCTTCGGAGATGCTGACTTTGCTAAAGCGACTGATGGAATTACGGCTAAGATAAGGAAGGGATAAAAATAAGCTTCCTTCTCTCGTGAAAGAAAGAAGAAGGGATGGCTTTCTAATGGTAAGAGGGAAAGCTGTGCAAGCCCAAAGAGAATTGGTGAACAGGATGGAGGAAAGGCTTAGGGAAAGCAAAGAAAGGCTAGAGTCTGGAGCTCGCAATATGGCAGCATAACTTCACATGCTGGCAGGGAAGCCAAGGGACCATATTGGCAGACAGTGGATGAGACAGGAAAGAGGATAGGAAAGGATTAATAATTCAAAGCTGGCTTATAGTGGCTTAGTCTCCGTGCTCAAGATACAGACAGCCATAGTGAACACAGGTGGCTCAAAAGAAAGCCTTCCATCCAGGTCACTGAAGTGCACTCATCAGATACCACACAAATGTAGAACAAGTATTTCCTCTTGACTTTGTTGTGCAGCTCATAAAGAGGATTATCCAAGGAAGAGGAAGGTTTGTTCACCAACAGGCCTGTTCTCTACCACACACACCCAGCCAATACTCCAACGCATGGCTAAGAAAGAGGAGAGCAATATTATGGCCACGCAGCTAGAAATCCTGCTCTTTGAAAGGTGGTTCCATGGCTGCCAGGGAGAGCGCCGCAGAGCCAGCGCGGGCCCTTGGATGAGAAGTGCGACAGCTTTTCTCCTTGCCTTAGCAGGAGTAAGAAAATAACGTTCAGCAAGCTCTCTGCTCACCACACACGAGATGGTTTCTCAGTACCATGTAGTTAATCCAGACTCCTTCATATGAAATGCATTTAAAAGAGAATTTCACTGATTGCCTTAGAACTTCCCAACTTTGAAGTCACACCCATCCCATTTCTTCCAAAACGCCTCCATTTTGGCTCTACCCTGCTGAGTACTATTAACAGGTTTGCCATTAAGCAAGGGGATTAATTTCTCCCCCAAACAGGAGACACTCATCTAAATTTACATATAACACGTAGTCAAGGAAGAGAGAATGATGTAACCCCGATTCCTCTTCCGTAAGCCAAACCCATGTTCTGCAGGGAAAAGGACTCGCTCGCTCTTCAGTGGCTACTGACGGCGCGTAAGAAAACAAGAATCCTTTAGGTGTCTACAGTAAAGTGCTAAGAATCTCCAAGCTCAGTACCAAAACCAGCAAAATTTCAGAGGTAGTTCCTGAATTACTGCAGTAGTCATTATAGTCGTGGCTTTGCTGTTGGTCACCAAGAATTTTCAACCTAAGCAAGAAGAAATTCAAGCAACAACAACAACAAAACCAGCTCACAGACTAGCCTAGAAATATGTCTCAAACGATCTAATTTTTTTAACTGCACTATTTCCCATTTGCCATTGTTCAGATGTCCCAGCCAGCCATAAGAATGATATAAAGAGAAAGTATCCTCTGGCTATAAACTCCATCCATAGTAAAGTCCTGAAAAGAAAATATGTACACTAATTTTCTCATCATTAAGTCACTAATTATATTGAAAAAACTGCAACACATTGATTTTTATTTTTTTCTTTTGCCCTTGGGGAAAAAGTTTGTATATAATTATCAGTTTCCTAACTCTTTACTTGCCCTTTTGTTTTAATAATGAAAGAAACCCTTTCATCTGTCTGCAAAATAGTATCGCAATGAGACAGGCTGGAGGAGATACGAAAGCCAGGGATGGTTCGGGGCTCTGGAGAAAACAAACACTGTCTATTCCTAACCTCTTGCTGACCTATCGCTGGCCTTAGACAAACAAGTTAAACATTCAATTAGAGGAAAAGAAATGAACGTGCTGTTTATTAATTTGGAAGAGAAAATGCAATGCTTTGCATATTAATTCCCCTAATATGCCATGCAGCATCTGAACTCCTGTTAGATAAATCCCATCCAGTTGCAGATACTCAGTCCTGAGAGGCACCTGGGTAGCAAACTGCGTTACACACAGGTCTCCACGTATTTGCATTACATACAGGAAACTTGGAATTTATGATTTCTCAATCTCAATACGTCTTGAACCTTGTTTATTTATCAGAGATTGAAGCTGCCTAACTCCTTGATACCTGTTCATTTTAACTTGTTTTCCACCCTGTATCTATCTCCCTGTACTCCCTCATTCCCTGCTCTTTGCTTTGATCTTTAACTTCTATCTCTCTTCTGATTCACGTCTGTATTTACAACTACCATCTTATAACCCCATTACAAAAAAGCCTCTTCAGCTCAACCGCCTGTTGAGCTGCCCATCAAACCGCTCTCCTGCCCCCGGTCACCGCCTCGTGTCACTCACTCCACATCTCTACCGGGCCACCTCCTCCCACTGCAAAGGCCACCAGTGCGACCCGTGTCCCCATCCTTCCCACCCCTCAGGACAGGCTGGTATCCTGGCAGGGGTGACATGGACCGCACGGGTTAGTGGATGTACAACCTGGCTGGATCACTGGCCTCAAAGCACAGTGGTCGCTGGTTTGGAGCCCAGCTGGTCACCAGTGGTATTCCACAATGGCCTGATACTGCTCGACATCTTCACCTGGAGCATGGGCCTGAGCGCATCCCCCACCAGTTTGTGAGTGGGACCAAACTGGGGGGAGAGGGCAATATAGAATCATAGAATGGTTTGGGTTGGAAAGGACCTTAAAGCCCCCCCAGTCCCACCCCCTGCCCTGGGCAGGGACACCTCCCACCAGCCCAGGTTGCTCCAAGCCCCCTCCAACCTG
>JAOXJK010000062.1:36953583-36978667 GCA_025774025.1 Xenus cinereus | reverse complement strand
AGGGATGGGGCAGCCACAGCTTCTCTGGGCAACCTGGGCCAGGTTCTCACCACCCTCACAGCAAAGAAGTTCTTCCTAATATCTGATCTAAATTTCCCCTCTTCCAGTCTAAAACAGAATTCCCCGTCCTATGGCTCCACTCCCTGACCCAGAGTCCCTCCCCAGTTTCCTGGAGCCCCTTTAGGCACTGGAAGGCTGCTACATGGTGGAGGGCAGGGCTGCTGGGCAGAGGGTCCTCAACAAGGTGTGAGAATGGGCTGAAAAGCACCTTGTGAAGATCAACAAAGGCAAGTGCAAAGTTTGCCCTCTCCTCCTCCCCGCTGCAAGACTAGAAATACAATCTCAAAGCATTCTATGCTAAAAAAAAGCCACCCTATGTGAAATTTTCACTCCTAAGAGTGGAACAGACTAAAACTTCTGTATCTGCCATTAAGTCCCTCGGCGTTCTAGCAGCAGAGTTTCACTACTGCTCAATAAAATATGGATATTGCTGATTTGTTATTCTATTGCCTGACCTTGAGAATATCTGATCACCACCCATCCACACAGCCTGTACAGAAATCCTCTCCCAATCTGTTGTGCACTATTGAAGTTAAGAAGTTACAGCTCACCCTGGTTAATCAGATGTAAGAAAGAATGGGACCCAGAAATCTAAACTCGACATAATTCATTCCTAGAGACAAAGAGGTCAAGTGTGCATTACACTTGAGAGCTTATACAGCTTTTCTGGGTATTTATTCAATAGTGTTAGTCTGAAGCTTCAATAGGCAGGCAGCAACTTCCCATTTCAATGACATGCCAGGAACTGCAGGCACTTCTGCAATCACTCCACAATTTACACTGGACAAAAGACAGTTTTAACACAAACAACTCTGTCCCACAGATGGAATTCCAAGTATCTGTCAGCACGAAAGAGAAGCCGAATGAACAATATACGTTTCTTCCTTTGGCCTCCAAGTGGAATTAAAAAAAATGATCTAGTTAAGATATATCGGTCTTGTCTAGTTGGTAGCTGGCATTTGAAATATCCCACTTGTTTTCACACAACCAAGACATACCGCAGGTAGACAAGTCTTGGGGCCCATTTCACAACACCTTCTTAGTTTTAAATGTTCCAAAAGAGGTCAAGACCCATACTCGTAAATGGTAAACTAAAGTCAGACTGATTCTGTTAGTCTGGATGAAATCCAGCGCCACATTCCATCAGGAAAGCGAGGAAGTATAGAAATCTGACTCCAAGAAGCTGAATGCATTCATGTATTGACAAAAACATTTTTCACAGCAAATGTGGAATCTTTTTACAATGACAGATTAATAATAAAATTTTGTTTGTTCTTTCCTGTTGTATATAGATAGATGTTCTCTCTACTTGTGACCGTGCATATTTCACTGCATCACCCTGTTACCAATACTGGGCTATTCTCAAAAAGATCTGCTCTTCTTAACCAGAAGTTGTTGTGAAGCCGAGGCTTTTTGTGTAGATTTTTTAACTGCAGAGCAGCATTTTCACAGACTCCCAGTTGCATGTTTCCTTGTAACGTTTTGCAATGCAGCCATTTATTTCATTGCTGTGTTGCTAATTCCCATTTCCCTTAGGAGGAAGGTCTGAGGACCTTTTCTTGGAAAATAGATTGTATTAGCTAAATTTGTATTTTTCTCCAGAAGACAAAAGAAGTGCTGCAGGTGGTTCTGTGTATACGGTTAATGTTAAGACCATTTTTCTTATGAAGTTCTGTTGTTGCAGAGAATCTGAGTGGTCTTGCCTTTAAATTTAGAGACAATGCAGAAACCTGATGGTGTACTCGGGACTGTAATGGTATCCATTAGCTGGCGAGGAGGTTTACGGAGGGTCTGTAATGAAGGGCAGAAACACGGAGCTTCAGGAGATCCAGATCTGGAACATTTCAACTTGACATTTCATTTGTTTGTGTAAATCACTGTGGAGGACGGTTGAGCACTCAAGTTAAAGCAACACTTAGATTATCACATTCTGAAATCATGAGTAAGAGTAATCAAATTGTCTAAATAATGTGAAGCAGTCTTATTTGGTGCTCTCCAAAAGTAATTGCAGTGCCTAGTTGGTAATTTTCTCAATGTAGTAACCTCACAAGCAACAGAACTCCTTTTTTCATTATAAAAGCATACATGGAAGGATAACGATAGGTATTTTAAAACTAAATCTATTTGCAGGAATATATGCTGTTTACATTAACACCTCTCATTTTTCAGGAGATTGCCTACACAGAACAATTTGGAAGAAACAGTTACATTTCAAAAATGTAAGTCATATTTGCTTTCTGTTTTGCTTTTCATTAGGTTTTGGGGGTTTCATTTCCACACTGTTTAAGTGTTCGAGGCTAATTCTGGGTGTGAGAACAAGAAAGAGGTTGAGTGAGTAGGACTCACTATGTGGAAATATCTGCTTGATACTGATGTCTATAGTACAGGAACTAGTAAAAAGAGCTTTCAGCATATTCTATTTACACTTGGGCACATTTTCTGGGAATCTAACCCTGGGAGCCACTGAAAACATCAGGAAGGAGAAAAGGAGGGAAAATCAACCCGTGCAGCTGTGCCAGGGCCACTAGGCACCGGGCTAGCGGGGCTAGAGAGGGTGCCAAAGACGACAGCCCACATCCAAGCACTAAAACACGGGGATGGGATTATTGACAGAGTATTTTATCACTACCTCTTATCTTGCACAGACAAAATTACAGTTTGGGAAAATAAGATGGGAGGGAAAGGGAAAGATGAAACTACTTTTGCCTTATGGCAAAATTGACTTTGGTGAAAATACATTTTTGTCTATGTGATACAAAAAAAATAAGGAATAAATAGAAAGTTGAGGTTTTCACAGCTTGGTTGTAGATGAAACACATTTTGTACAGCCATGAAAATATACTGGAATAAGTGCCACCGGGAAAATTAATAACAGGAACAAGTGATCGCATGAGCACTGGAACTAGTGAACCCTATTTTTATAGATTTAAATTGTGTTCTTGGATTCTCTGGTGTTTAATAAAGCAGAAGCTTTGCTTGCTTGTCTGAAGCCCTGCCTGATGGCATTGAACAGGCTTCTCCACAGCTCCCTGCCTGCATTCATCTTTGGAACATGCTATTTTTTTAGAATCTTATTATTTTATCAAATTTAGTTCAAGTTAGCCAACTGGATAGACAGCCTTCCCTCCCCCTGCCCCATACTCAGGGTGAGACTTTGTAAGACTCGATTCCTTAAGAGGCGACACTAAAAAATTCCCATTCTACCATAACTGAGAGGACCTTCCATGACCATCTGCCCAAGTAATGCATTATCCCCCTTCAAATCCTGCCTTAACATTCTTCTTTTCTGCAATGCTGACAAAGAACCTGATGATGATTAGTTTGCTAGCTTCCTGAGACCACTGCTTATCTCACTCACCAAAAGTGCCTCATTTTTTCCCGTAGTTTTCAGTTTGTCTGTCTGTCCACTGCCTCATCTTGCTTGGATTTAGACTGCAAAACGCTTTGATACAGAGATCACCCTTTTATCCTATTTGTTTCTGCAGGAACAAAATTATCCATGTCTACAACCAAGATACCGGAGCACTGTATTCGTTCCATTAATAGACAATAATTATATTAATAAAATGACAGTTGAGCGGGATACTTGTCAGAATCATATAGTACTCATCACACTGACCTGCTATCACTGATAAGGGACTGCCAGTTGTTCTAATGCACAGAATGAGATATTATTCATATGACAAACGAATCTGTCAAATGGCTTTGCCAGCCTGCCCAAATTCAGAGTGTTTATCCAAAGCAAACCACTGCTTGAAGTTGGCAGCCTCATTATTTTTCATATTAATATGTGTACCAACTTGAGGGTTACTACTAAACCATTCTAGGCCTCCCTCTACAGATGGATTGATGATTGCACTTTGATTTATGGCTCATCACCAGGCCATTATTCACAAGGCCTTGATAACTCATTTATATCGGTCAGCATGTGCATTTGACTTGACAGAATCATTATCCACATTATCACCAGAACTCACATGTGGACCTCTGCCATTGCTCTGGAATTGATATTAGATTTGAAATCACTGAACACTCTTCCATCCATTCCCCCTCAGAGCCACGTACAGCTCGCATTGCACCGCAGTCACACAGTATCTAATGGCCATCGCGTTCTCTTTTATATATCCCGTCCAGGAGCAACACCAACTTTTTATGTCCGTTCTACGGTACCTGATATTTGAGATGTTACGTCTTTGTTTAAAGTGTCCAGCGGTAAAAGACCAAGCCTTGGCGTTACTCAGCTCTGCCATGCTAACTTTATTTGAAGAGAATTTAAAGTTCTACTGCACATCCAGAGCAAATTGTATTTTTGCATTATTTTACGCAGACCACCACATTCAATGAAGTCATACTTGGTCAGACCTTTCCAAACCAGAATAAAACCATCCTTTCTGAACCCCAAATTTCTTACAATCCAGAAACATTGGATACTCATAAACACTTATGAACACTCATAAACACTTCAAACAGTTATATATGAAACAGAGAGGGAGCAGAAGAGGATGAAGGCTGTCCCTTTTCTGCTATTTGAGGGATTGCCTTACTGCTTCAGACCACAGCAAAGAACCAGGCATTATAAATGGGGGCTCATAAGCATATATATTTCATGTCAACGCACTTCGTCAGCAGCCTAGTAAAGGTAACGTTATCTGTACGCAGTTAGCAGCAAGAAATAACCGGACAGAATTATTTCCCTTTCAGCTATTATTCACATTCTGTTATCAACGTTATTCAGTGCTGAAACAGAAATACAAACAGTCAGTAAAGATTCGAGAGATCGTGTGAGAAATTACCTTCAGCTGAACAGCTAACTCTAAGAGCTCATTTGCACAACCAGAACGGTCACTTCTCTATTGCTTCAGTCCTTCCTCCTACTGCCTCTCTCAGTGATACAAAAAATGAGAGGTGAGAGAGTGCCAAGTTCATTATTTGTAATTCTGAATGTCACAAGATCATTTCCAAAATTCAGATTATCACATCATCACTTCAGCTTCTAGAAACTCATTTATTTCTGACCTGTTTTGCATTTCTGACCTGTTTTGCTATTTATGTAAAAAAGATGAATGCTGTTACCTCGGCTGCCACTGCTTCTGTGTATCTGTGCATAATATATATTTCAGTTTGAATTTATTATCATAAGCCCTAGGATTATAAAGATTTTGTTTCATGTGACAAGTTTTGCACCCATGTATTTTTATTTATTGTGCCAGTTAAACTATACAGGGACTTAACTAACTATACATATATTTCCACGAAATAACCATGGCAACTGAACATACCCCACACTGAACGCATCCATCTCTTGAATATCATCTCCCACTAGATCTTCTTTAGCGAACTCTAACGTCACCACGACATTTTCAGTGTGCAAATAAACTATGTATCATGTCACTATATATTCTTAAAGTTTTAAGACAGCAAAATGTAAAAGCTAGTTTCAAATTGCAATCATACAGGTATCTAAACAGTCATTCCAATCCGTTTAAGAATCAGGACTTCATCATGGTAACAGCTCAGTCTGAAGTAAAGATACATGAAAATTACAGCACTGGGATTTGTAGAATGTCTGTGTTGCTATTTAGCAGTACAAACTGAAACTGCCAGACATGCTCCCTACTTGCTAAAAGATGGTCTTGCCAGACATTATAAAACATACAAATGTAATACGTCAGACATTGCTTTCTTCTCTTATCGAGAGAAATTACCAACTTAGATCAAATATGTCTAACTCTTCTAATTATTATACCAGTGACTGCTCAGAGAGTCCATCTAAAGCTATTAAGATTCAAATGACGTATTCATTGCAGGGCGCTTGAGCAGCAACCCGAATTAGCCATGCAAGGCAAAACCTCGGCTTGTTTTTGGAAAATTGTAATAATGGAAGTAATTGTGTTTTTCTAATAATGTTGATGTAAACAATCCTGACTACAACTGACCAGAGTAACTCTTTTTACTTTTGCTTTTTTGGGATATTCAAGACAGGCTTGGAAACAAAACCCCTCATGATAACAATAAAAATTCCAACACTACCTTCGTAAGAACCTGTTTTTTACAAGACTGAAAGGGCTTGTTATTGTTATTTTCCTTTTCTGTTACTGTTCTATTAAACTGTCTTTATCTCAACCCACAAGATTTTTTTCCCCCTTTCTCTTTCCCCTCCTTTTCTCCCTCTTCTCCCTGCCCATCTTGGGGAAGGGGGAGAACTGCCTGAGCGGCTGCGTGTCCTGGCTGCGGCCTGGGGTTAAACCACGACCCAAGGTCATGCCCCTGTATCTGGCAAAACCAAACAAGAATTGTTTCCCAGCAGGTTGAGCCATCGGGATGAAAATGCCATGTTTTGAACAAGGCTGATACCTAATCTTTATCACTGTATTGATCGAACAGGGCTGTGAGATGTACCCACATTCCAGTTAGTTGCCTGACAGACGAAACAGAAGAGGGAGAAATCTATGTCAATCAAATAACATTTGTTATCAAAAAAATTCATCTGAAATTAAAAAGGAAAACACAATTTTTTTTTGGTTGCCTAGAAAAGTTCATTTTTAGGAACTAACAGGAAATAAAATGCCAGAATTGTCAAGTTAGTAGTCTTTCTTAGTCCCCAGCTCAGCAGTTCACACCCTCGGGATATAGACTCAGGGCCAGTTTGTGTGACAGGGAGATCTGCTGAAGAACTGGGATATGTGATAAAACTGAGGGAGTGGGGAAAAACTGTCTTTTCCCATTTGTGTTTCAGCCTGAAGCCTCCCTATCACCTTAGCACTGTGTCAGTCTTTGAGAAACAGCCAGCTAGACTGGTTGGGTAATTAGCTGAAAAGACAGAGGCTAAAGGTCAATTAGCCTATGAGGCAGAGGATAATTGCACACTTGTCTTTGGGAGACCAGCTGGGAAAAGCTAGAGCCAACGGCCAGTCAGAAGTGCTCCTCCAAAGTTTGAGAGGGGATTTAGCGTGAGGAGGAGGAAGAAAGGAGTGGGAGTTATTGCTGGGTTTCTTTTTTTCCTACTTGGAGAGTTAAGTTACACTGGGAGTTGAAAAAAAGCATGACTCATCTTGAAGGATTATTTTAAAATGAGACAGATTCACAGCTCAAACCAATCTTACGACAATTCCTTTCTCTGCCCGAGGAACTGAACCCTGAATGCCTGAGGAGAGCCTCCACCTTCACAAAAGTGTTCAAATCATCATTTTTGCTAGTTTAAGGGATTATAATCTTTCCATTTTTTCTTAGGTAATCAAACATTTACTAGAGCAGAAACTATAAATTAGTATTCCACTTCTTAGGTGAGAACTCTTACTTTATATCCACCAGATTCATTCTCTGGATCCCGACAAACCCAAGCAGACCATGCAAATTACACCAGGTTGTACTTAAGGACGAATTAACTAAAACACCACAGGGATGGGAAGCCCGTCCCAGAACTCTGCTTGTTCATTTATAGTGAAATTGATATAGTGAAAGCATTTCAACAGCCGAGTTGGAGAGTACTGAAAGCCAATATCCTGTACAGTCTAGTGGGTTAAGCAATAAATGTTCCAGAGCCCTAAATGCTGACTTGTCGGATTCTTCCCTTAATCTTGACCCCAACATCTTTTCCCAGCTGAATTTATTTGGCAGGCCCAAGTAGTCTCGAGCTAAACAATACTTCATTTTTCTAGGAATTTGCTATTCAACGCACATAAACTTATTCTGCCCCCCTGTATTCCATAGACTACTTTTCTGCAGTTTCTAAATGTTTAACTTGCCTGTCGGGCCGCAGACGTCAGCAGAACGATGGAGTCGTTCCCACAAGAACACTCTCTTCTCTTGAGGATAACCCTGTCCGCATACCCAGGGAATGGGGCATTATCAGATGAGGGTGCCTGCTTCATTTTCTGGAGGTTTGTTTTGTAAGGCTTCACCTCCGCGGTTTTGCACCAAAACTGGGTCACTCTGTTGGCATCATCAGCACCATTCCTTTTCCTGTTAAAGAAGTAGAAGATATTTTAGTAGCGCATCTTGGTAACCAAGATTTCCCCCTGTACTGTGTGAAGAATAGATTATATCTGCAGCTATTGTAGATAAAAATCAATGAGTTTCCATGTCTTCAGTTTTGTTTACTGAAAGTTTTGATCAGTTCAACATTAAGTGCAGTCACAGAATGGCTGAGGTTGGAAGGGACGTCTGGAGTTAACAGTAAGGAAGAAACGTACGGTAAGACCTTCCAGGTTTCCCCTTCCCTTCTTTTACTGTATGATTAGCAAAGTTCAGTGCCTCCAAACTGGTATGGAGGTGTTTAATGTCAGAGCTTAATAATACAGCATACATTAAAAGTATAAATACAACGTTTTTGCAGCTTAGAGAAAATATTTGCCCAAGACAAGTTAAAACTATGTAGCCGTATCATCCAGTGTTTTGCTGGATATAAAATGACCCTTTAAAGCCTTCTGACATTCTCCTCGAAGCTGAGGATTGAGGCTATGACCTTTTCAAAGCCTTCCAAAGAGCTTCACAATCAACCAACTATTATACAGAAAGTTTCATTAGGAGCCAAAGACTTTTTTGATAAACGTGCCCTCTCTCATGAAAAACGGGCAAAATCAGTTCCTGCCACTTGAAGAACAGTTGTTGTTACTGCGTGAGTTCAGAAGACTTGTTTTGCTATTGGAATCTAACCTCCAACACAGCAAAGTCTGATTAAATGCAAGGGCAGGGGGGCAGCTGTGGAGTGTCCATCCCTGGAGTTACTAAAACATGACCGGAGAAGCCCCAGCAACCTTTTCTGGCCGGACCCACTTGTAGTAAGAGTTGGACTAGGTGACCTCTAGAGGTCCCTACCAACCTAAATTAAACCACCATCCTTCTTCCTCTTCATTTGCAATGCCAGGAAGGGAAAAGTCTGCCCATAGCTGGTGAGTTGCTTAGGATGACTGAACGGCAGTAAAGGAATCTGACGAAAATTGAACAGGATAGGACAGATCTGAAACTCGACACTACAGATGTCATCTGTGAAAAAGGGCCCAAGCGGAAACAGGACAGGGTGATGTGGCTACTACCACGTCCTAGTAGAGATACAGCAGAAAAGCTACCAGCCTCTGGAGTACCGGGTAGCTCTGACTATATGCTCTCATTCCCAATGCACCATCCTCATTTGCCAGTCATTACATCATTTTTTAATTGCTATTCACATAAAACCAGGAATAAACTGGTACCACACTGGAGGCAAAAAAGAACACAGGAAGGAAACTGAGTCCAAATCTCTATACGATGGGCTTGTTGCAGTGACGTTTACAGGCATCTGCTGCTCAGGACCATCCTAAAGGCATTAATTCTTCTGTTCTAAATACACAGCAGATAGTTACTCACATCTACGGTGGAACTACATCTTGTGTTTATTCAAAAGGAAAAGGAATTACCACATATTGTCAGTTAAACAAATGAACATAGTCATTCTCCTACAGATAGGGATTTAAACTTCCTCCCTATGTTTATCCTTATATTGGCTAAAGCAGTGGCCAAAACCAGAGCCCTGCAACGGGCAAAAGAGACTCGGGTCATTCTAAACAAGGGCTGTTGAAGGCCTCAAGCACTGAATCTACAAAGTAGCTTCAATGCTTTAGAAAGCATTCCTGTGGGCTGCTTGCTTAAATATCAAAATAAACTGCTTCTCAAGAAGAAATGAAACAATCTATTTTGTAAAAGACAGCATTCAGTAAATAAACTTATGCAAGAACACAGCAAACAATCTGGAAGATCATGACATAAATACCAGGTTTTTTTCTGTTTATTTTCTCTCGCTTTCTGAGATCTCTTTTCCTTTCCTGAAGACTTTTCTTCCATTCTTTAGTATGCATCAGACAAAGCCTTAGATCCCTAGGCTTTAACAGAAAAGCCACAGTCTCATTTTTCTATTAACAGTATCATTTTTGTTTTTGTCAGCCCTTCGGTCCTGAAGGTGCCAGACCAGAGCCATTCATTTTTGCAGTGTCATTAGTGGTGGCACTGAGCAGCCCACCGGGCACGGCGCTGGCACGCTAATGGCATTCTGCAGGTGCACTGCTGGGGCTGCCATCGGGGGCAATGCCGTTTCAGAAACCCCTTCTTTTATTCTCTACAGCTTTGTCAATCAAAGCTGTCCGTTCTGTGCCACAATCCTGAGTGCCGACCTGCCTGGCTTGTCACAAACCTGGCCAGCAGTCCCCTCGGTGCCATGTCCTGCTTCTCCTCCTTGCCTCACGCATCGCTTGCCAACCCTCATTCCTTTTCCTCATGCAGAATAGGTATCTAAAGTTTTTCCTTCATCATTTTTTAAGAAGACGTGCTTTTATGAATAGGACGCTGTCATTACTGGTACTATCTATCTGTCTCCCAGTGTAATTTCCCCAGGTAGGATGCATTTTCCAGCTGGAGATTGCTGGAATATGGCACATTATAAAGCTGCTTCTTGCACATCAGAGGTCCCTGTGTTGATGGTGGAAACAGATTCCTACAGCGCTGCTCCCACTGACAGCAACAGCATAGACTCAGGATAATACACATTCCGGTTTTTTTATTGGCATTGCTAATTGTGAAAGGGAGTTGATTAAGCAGACAGTTTTGCTCTCTGTGTTAGTTCAACCCTTAATAAATCTAGTGAGAGTGGCAAAGCAAGCACCAATTCACGCACATTATAATCATTTCCCAACCACTGTCTTCTATAAAGAGAATCGCAGCCACTCAAGGGAACAGCCAGTCATGGTCATTTTTGTTCAATGAAATGACTATGGAAAATTCAGCTACAGATGCTCATTTTCACTCTGTGACTGGCTACATCAGTCTTCATGGCTGATGCCCATCGCCAGGGCAGGCAGGGGCAGTGGGCTCTCAGCTCTGCTCAGACTTACTGCTCAAAAAGGGCCTGGAAGATTGGCCGCTTCCCAGCAGAGAAATACCTGTCCTATGAACATCTTAGAGGTCTAACCAAAGAATATAATTGAAAAAGAAAACAAATATGAAAACATTTCTGTGAAGAAAGAATTTAAACACAGAGAGGGATTCTGTGTTTATTGATAGGCCTTGTTTTATCTCCCTGTTTCGATAATCTCCTTTACATGTTTCAAAAATACTCTTTTAAGAAAGATTGTAAAATGGGACTGCTCCTAGAGAGCAAATTACAAGTCCTAGTAGGGTAAAACCTGAGACAAACAGAAGGGGTTCCATCAGAGGAAAAACATGGTGCTCAGCAGGATTGCACAAGGTCTGAGTGCAAGAGTGCACAACCTCCCTCAAGCACATCCAGAGGCCTCCTGTGACCCAAACTGAAAAAAAGAGTAGGTTCAACTTCTGAAGAAGGTTGTTTGAATCATTGAATCCCTGTTCCCAGGTTCACGATCAATGGGGATTAACAGGAATGACTCGGGTAGTGTCAGAGAGGTTACGAAGCCTGGGGTTGACTCCTTGCTGGTAAACCAACTGCGAGGGGACAGAAATAGTTACGGCTCCTTCTCTCACTCACGCACAGAGCCCATCGAGACACTCTGGCTCTCTCCACGTTGCTTTGTCGTCTGTCAAGAGCAGGGAGGCTCCCAGGAGTCTTTCCCTCTTGCCCAGCAATGGATGAAACGGTCTGGTGGCAGAGCAAAAGCAGGGTGAGGACCTCTGAAACGTTTCCTGAGGTCTTTGGGACTGGTTGGATCCTGGCAGGGCCACCCTTCACACCCACTCCAACGCTTTTGCTTGGTTTGTACCATCACCGGACCCAGATTGTACTGGGGTAGGGAAGAAAGAAGAGGAAGAATCTGTGATTCCGTGAACCTTTCAAAAGATTTTGAACAGTCCAGCATTCGTTCTTCTTTTCTTTTTCCCCCCCAGAGTTCAGTAGTATGAGGAGAAATTTCTGCAAACCAGAGAGATGTGGAAGATTCAGTCAAAGTATTTTTTTTTCTTTTTAAACTTATGAAAGTTGTATAAAAAAGGAGAGTGGTACATAACTCTTTGAGCTACTGGCTGGCACCGAAACCTGGGGCATTGATCCCTAAATCCCAGACTCTGACTGCCACAGAGTGCAAAGTGCCCTCCTGCAGAGAGCGACACAGAGGGCACCGAGAACCTCCCTTCTCAGCTCCCAGTACCCCAAACCGGCTCCTTCACAGATGCGCGCCTATCTTTGTATTGCAGTCTGCACTTTAAATACACCCTAAAGGCAAATTTAATCTCTTTGATTTAGCTTTCCCTCAATAATTTAGTCACACACATCCTTACACAGCACATCCACTCACTCACACACATAAACAAACAAATGAAGGAATGAAAACCTATGAATTAATCAAGCTATTTCCCTGAAGACTCTGAAAGAAGAAAGCAAGAGAAATTGTAAATGATATTTCTATTTGGGAGGCAGCTGGATTTTATCACGATGGGGCCATCCAAACATATAAATATCTGAGATGAGAAGGAAGAAGATGAAATGAAATGGATGGAAACATTTGTGCTGTCAGTAAGATGAAAGAATAAAGTTGTGGGTGCAACAGCAAACGATTCTTTAAATTAGACCCATATCCTCAGCATCATATTTAATATCCTTTCCACTAACCTGCCCAGAAACTATTCCTGCTGGTCTCAAACTTGAATCCAAGCTTCTTTTTTCTACAGCAACAGTGCTCCAATGCATAATAAATGTCTTACACCCCACAGTTAACTAATGTGGCTGACAGCAGCCTAAGGTGAAGCTACAACTTGCATTTCATTTGTTATTTGACAGCGCTGCCCACTTGAGCATTGATACATCTATTCACTGACCATTTAAATGGTTATATATATTTTAATTATAAGCCCATGGCTTCAAATTGTATTTATAAAAAAGACCTTCATTTCTATTCTATAGACGAGCAATTTAGTCCCAGAATGAAGCTCCAGGCGGTTACTGCGTTTAAGCACAATAGGATTCTGATTCTTTAACTCAGACCTGTCTCATTTTATCAATATTCTCTAAATGGTTATTTTCTGCCCCCTACACTTTTATATTACAGGTACACAATGGATGTTTAAAATAAGCAAACAGGATACTGAACTTGTTTTTCTAGTAAACCATTTCCTGAAGAAAGAACAGTAATCACTTCAAATTATTCCCAGGAAGTTAAACTAAAAAAGAATTAAAGAGAAGAAAATAAAATGTTCCCTGAGAATTTTTCCAGGCTGCAAAATTCACAAAAATACCTCAGAAAACCTGATTTGAGGAGAAAAAAAAATTCCCCCAAAATTATAGCAGTTTAGTAAGTGAGGGTGAGTATGAAATAGACAATTTATGGCATACGGCATCTGCTTTGGAGCTGGAAAAAACCCTTTTCTGACCAAGGTAATTACAGAGTTTTCTAGCAACAGGAACAGACAGTTCATCAGAAAGGCAGATTTCTCTTTGTAGGTAGAAGACACGATTTCAAAACTGGCATCCAGATGGGGCATAAATTTGAGTGAGCCTTCTGAAGGAGCCGACATTGTGACATCCACTGACCACCCACTGGCTGATGTAGAAATCCATTTACAAATGCTGTATTCCATTCCCGCCTGCAGAAAACCCCCAAGCATTTGAAGTTTACCACCATTTACAAATAGACCCCCAAATATTTAGTCTAAGATTAGTTACTTGTTTACCGTTAAGCAAACAAGAGGCAAATGACCATAACAGTTCCATTAATTTTATTCTGCCTCTACTGGAGCACAGAAGCGAGCAAAGGTTAGACTGCTCTGCGTCTCAATGTTTAAAAGTTTGATTATGGAAATCAGACAAAATGCTAACAATCATGAGGTAAGTTCAAACCTTTAAAAAGGTAACGTTCACTTATCTCTTTATTGTACCTGCCTCTCTTTATCTCTTCAGAGTCCTGTCCCTCTACGATCCGCAGAGGTGATCTTTTCACCCTGTTAAATCATCCTTATCAAGTCTCCCGAATGCAATAACCTCTTTGGCACATTACCTATCTTTTAGGATTTGTATTTAATGTATTGTGTTCTTCTTTCTTTTTTTTTTTTTTTCCTTTCCCTAGCAGGTCACTCCAGAGCTCAGAATTGTTGGATTACTGATTGATTTCTCAATTACTTTGTGCTATGTGTTGTTTTCATCTGTGTGACTCTCTCCGTTGCAAATGAACACAAAACATTCAGAAAGTAAAAGGAGACGGAAAAAAAAAAAATCACTTTCTCTCTCTCACACACACACACAAACATATAGACATGGCTTATTTAATTAAGCACACATTCTTGCAGATTGGAAAAACTTCAGCTCCCTAGATATTTTTTATAAAACAGAAGAGAATTCTGCACATAGCAGGCTCATCATCAGACAAATGACCTTAAATCCTCTCTCTGTCCATCCCTTATTTTGTTACAGCGTTGTGGGGTAAGTTTTGACCACTATCTGTGGAACTCTCTACCGAGCCCTGACAATAAGCTGGATTTTTAAGTATAAACATGATGCTAAGAACTGTAGGGGTGGTAGAGTACACCCTTGAGAAGTGAGCCCTCCTGTACTGGAGTGCTGTGATTTTCTACGTGTTGTTATCAGGAAAATATTTCCCGTTTTCATTAACGCTCCATCCACTCTACGAGTCTTCTCTCCCTTGATTTGATGTGGGTTTATAAAAAAAGACAAATCTATGGTTAGCCTGGGACTGGTACGGCAGGACTCCAGGAGAGCCGGGGGGGCACCCAGCGCCTCGTTACTCTGCGTGGTTCATTATAAGAGAGGGGGGACGCTGCGGCGTGAGGTAGTGAAGGTCAGTGTGACTTCCCCTCGTGAACACGGGGATCAATACCTGGCTGGGGGAGATGAAAAGTTGGTTCTCTGCAAAAAGCCAAGATTTCAGTCCGCAAGCTAGTTACGCAAAATTGCTATCGAATCTTTCCAGCAGGAATATTTTCTTGTTATTTTTAAACGCTTAATTGGTGGTTATAACATCAAAAACATCAAAGTGGGTTCTATTTGGATTCTTGTGCAGGTCAAAAATAGGTACCGGCTTTTAATAAAAAATTCCTTTTCACCAGAAACTTGACTGTACTTTCAAATTATTAGCGTGAAACAGCTAAAATAAGCAACATAGAAACAGCTGAGCAATGTATCTAGCTACACTTTCACACAGATATGCATACAGGCAGTTCTTCATCTAAATGCACCTTTATCTTTCAAAGTCTTACGCCCACACCCAATTTGAAGAAGGCCATGAGACCTAGTGACTGTCCTTCCAAGATTGCTGGATAAAATGTGTAAATACAGAAGACTGCCAAACCCAGGGGCAGAGAGCTGGCTGACATTCCCCACACCATCCTCTGAAACTTGGCTTCTCTGGTGCTTTGTCTCCACTCCCAGCCATACTCTCTAAGCCTGGTTAGAAGGTCCTGCTTGCCCACCTACCAACCCCTCCTCTTTGCAGCATATCCCGGTGTGTGACCATGGATCTGCTCACCACCCCTGTGGCATTTTTACCTGTTTGCTGGTGAAACACCACCTCGACCCTTCTCTTCTTTACGGGACTGATTTCAGACTATAGTATTATTTTAAAGACTTGTCAGTTGAGCATCTGTCTATACAAGAGCACTATCCCAGCAGCCTAATTTGTTTCCAGTTAAAAAAAGACACTTAATAATAATAAAATACTGCACAACACCTCCTATTACAGTATGATGGCACAGGCTTTTAGTGAGTGAATGAAAGCTGTTCTTTCCAGAGCAGACTCACCACGGCTTGCAGGTATGAAACCCTCCGCTGGGGAGAACCACTTGTCTGCTTGTGACAGTTAATTTATGCTGGCCAGGAGAGCCACGCTTTTAGACCGCTACTATTCCTACTGTTATTGACATCTATAAAAATCATACAGTAAATTTAGCTGTAGAAAATTAAGGATCATTTAATACAAGGCCTGCTTTGTTGTTGATGGTTCAAGTGAAGAAGTTAACTGAAAAATCGGCTCTACGAAATCACTGCTATAAAAGCATTTTCGTCACTCTCTCTCAAATTTAACAAAGTTTGCAAAAAAAAATAGCCAAAAAAACCTGAAACCCGCGGAGTTTAAATTAAGAAAAACAGAATTTCTGAAAAAAAAAAAAAATATCACATATTTGGGTGGAAAAGAACATGGACACTGGGAATAAAAAAACACTGTTAAAAGTTGAATTATTTTCCTGTATTAAATTTGTTCTCTCCTACAGGCAAAATGGGGCCTCTACACCTGAAGATAAAGATGGGCACAACCTCTGAGCCTACAGAGCAGCACTCCAGAACACCAGGACACTCCAGCCATCCAGGCCCACGTCCAGGAGCAGGGCTTGACTTAATGCAGCCCCCCATAAGACACTTGCCAGCTGGGATGCGGCAGCTTTCATTCAGTGGGGCACGAGTCCTGGCTGATCCATCACCCACTCACCAGGGACAATACCCAAATGGTTTGGAAGTCTCCACAATTGTAAGTTATTTTGTATAGATTTATTTCGTCTACGCATTGAAGAGATTTTGCCCCTCCTAATGGCACCGGAATGCATGTGGTATCTGAGCTCTCGGGGACATCGTCTGCCCCCACCTACGGGATACAAAAGCAGGAGAGAGGCCAAAGCTCACACACTTGAACCATATGAATAGTCCTATTGACTTCAATAAATACACTGGTATGAAAAGAAATACTAAGAATTTGGCTCAACACGTGGAATTTCCATCCAATATATCAGGCTTTCCTGTTCTTTTAAAATAAAAAAGCACTTTGGGTTTCCTTAGCATTTATGATAATATAAGCAAAGGCTCAACAGCTCACCAGAAGAAATGAATTCTTTATCTTTACATCCACAATGCTATAACTAGCACTTTTTAAATTCATAGACAGGCTTCCTATGTGATTAATTAATAGCATAAAGAAATAAAATTTTGGTATTTTTACCATTTTTGTGTCATGTTCTACAGTGAACTGTAGGGTGGTAATACAAGAATAATTTAGAGATAAATTAGCATAATAATTAGAAGCCTAGAAGTCTTTATAGTGTTTTTAATATTTATGCTTGATAAATATTGCTCTATTTGTCAGTTTATGCAGTATAAAGTGAAACTTAATGTAAGAAGGTTATTAGCATAAAATTAGCATAATGAGTAAAAAGCAAAACACAAAGGTAATCAAAAATAACAGAGGTTGTTTCCTCTTGCCTCTCTCAAAGGACATACTTTACACCCAAAAAATCTGTGTTATGGAAAACAAATTTCATTTAAATTAATTATGAGGTTCCATTATAGCTGTGAAAAATGGGTATCTTTTAACAGTTCTTCCAGAAAGTGCTTTTTTTGTCTCTTTCAAACTTCTTCCACACAGTCTAGCCACTCAAAGAATGAGATCATTTTGGCCACACTGCTTAGGAAAAATGAATTTTAAAAAAAAGGATATTTGCCCAATGTAGTGAGACCATTTAGCTCTGAGTCAGGGATGACATGAAAATGTCACATGAAACCAAAGGGACAGACAGACGGACACCTTTAGACACTAACGAAAGATGGCAAACAGCAACAGGCAAACGACAGTGCTATTGAGCCATCATTCCTTGGGAATAAAGTTAAGATGCAATGACGCTTCTTCCTGATATCAGAAACTGAAACAGCAGCAAACATCTACCCAGAATATCCATCGATACTCAGAATTAAGGCCTGGGAAGGGAAGGGCATCTCTGGGATGGGTTTTGAGAAGATGTGTTTATCTGTGAGAGACAAAAGGGCAGAAGCTGTGAGCTCAGACATCTTTAGGCCCACACATTTAATTCCCCAGGGGATACTGGTTGCTTGAACTCCTTCCAGTGTCTCCCCTACACCCTCTGCTCCCCAGCCCTGCCCGAGTCACAAACCAGGGAGCAGTCCACGGGCGTCACTGCAGGAGCTCCGTGGTACTCGGAGACTTCTCAAAGAGTTCTGGCAATCGCTCCATGGTTTTGGTGCCTTGTGAAAAAAAACGGTACAAACACATGCTTGTGTAAATCACTGTTCTAGGGATGTGTCCTCATTGTGTGCACATGAAAAGACCACAAAGTGCACAGCAAGAAAGCCCTGTTTGAACACTCAGTGACTTCACCCCCCACAACTCGGTCCTCCCTACCGCTTAAAAAGAGCCACCAGCCCAAGCCCTCACCTACAGCTGAAGAGCCTGCGGCCTTCTCTGACCCTCTCCTCAGTCCCCACTGATGAGAATACACCTGTAACAAGCTGAATTTGCACACACATGATGGGGTTTTTCCTAACTGGAAAAAATTATCACATTCTTGACATTTCTGCTGTAGTTGGTACAAGGAGTCCAGGTCCTAAAGTCACTCACAACGCCAGATCTCCTTGGCAACATATACAGTAAAACGCAGCTTGGAATTACTGCTTTTTTTTCTAATACTATTATTTTTATGGTACCCACTGTAGAATTAGTCATCAGAAGGCAATTCTTGGTTTACGCTGAAAATATATGATCCTTTTCACCCACCAGTATTTGTAAGATATACTAATTACAAATGTAAGGATTTGGGGAAGAGATCTGGAAATAATAGAAATAAGCCTTTTAACAGGCACAGTAATTATGCAGACACAACAGATGCTAATAACAATTTTCATTTCTGTGGGAAAATGATTAAGGTTTAAAAGTACAATAACAAAGAGGCGGAAGAAGAGTACAAGGGGGCGTAGATGACATGAGACAATGTATGTGTGATCACAATTGCTAATTTAAAAAGAACTTTCACACTGGTATAATCTCAAACCCATCTCCTCAACAGCAATCTGCCTTTCATGCTATTCTTCTACTCCCGGTTACCTCAGTTTAACCGTTTACCACTTCTGGTTCCCGTCATGGGCAAAATGTCAGACCAGGTGTAAAACCAGAGTCTCTAATATCTGCTTATTAATAATTCTCCCAGAACCTTTCCGAATACTTTATATATTTGTCTCCAGCATCCTGGTAAACTCCAGTAATTGC
This sequence comes from Xenus cinereus, assembly GCA_025774025.1. Classification (NCBI taxonomy): domain Eukaryota; kingdom Metazoa; phylum Chordata; class Aves; order Charadriiformes; family Scolopacidae; genus Xenus; species Xenus cinereus. The sequence continues at coordinate 36,959,675 of JAOXJK010000062.1, read as the reverse complement.
ATATTGAATTTTTTTAACAGCTTCATAGGGGCAGGGTGTTGTTTTTCACCTAGTGTCCCAAACCACCACTGTGCCACATGCTAAATTCCAGCGCAGAAGTGGATATATCACTCATGGAGACTCCTATGAAAATATACATACACAGAACAAGAGCCAAGTCTTCAAATTACCACCAAGCTCAGTGTTTGATATAATGACCGCTGGAATTAAAGTTCCACTGGTGTTAGTGCTAGACTTCCTGTTAAGTCCAAAAAATTGTTCATTAGGACAATTAAAGTTGTGGGCCATCTCACCCATCAATCACTCTTTCTTCTGAGCACTTAACAGTTATTGCTGAATAGATTCTGAAATACCCCATTAACTCGGCACGGGTTTGCCAGAAATTATAGGTGCTTTGAGATCGCTAGGAATGAAAGGTGGCCTATAAATCAAAGGCATTGTCATCATTTGATGCTCCTAAAGACTGCACTGAAGTTACCTTCATCATTAAGGGTTGGTACCACAGCCATTTCCATTGGAAGCTGGGACTACAATTTATTTCCGAGACCAAAAAGGGAGGTGAAGTGGCTGGTGAGGTGATGAATCTGACATTACAGCAGAGATCCTGGCAAGGGATCCCAGAGACAGAAGTATTTATGGATCTGTCCTTCAGAGCAAAGCAGAGAGTAATAAACCTGTTAACGATATTTTCAAATCAAACCATTTCTTCCCCAAATGTCCACACACAAAAAAACAGCTTAGCAAATTCCATCACACTGTGGAAGACAGATTTGCCCCCTACGCATACAATATTTTTTGAGAACGATGGACGCCGCCTCTTCACACTATAAGCCACAGAAGCCACTGAAAGAAAAAATATTCAGTCCATGCTGAATTTAAGTGTGCTGGGGGTTTTGTCAATTATTTCATGGAACGGTGGGTTTGCAGGCATGACAGCCTACAAGAGTTAGCTTTAGGATAGGCACTGCCAGCCATACGGTGGCGGTACTTTTGAATTAAGCATGAATTAGCCTCTTGATCGTTTTTTTCAGTTTCTTAGGTGAAATCTGCAACTAAAGGGAATTCTTTCCATCCCAGCTGCCCTGGTAACACAGACAAGGTTCTCGAGCACGAGGTGAATTTGAATAGAGATGCACAAGCGACGCCACAATCCGGATGCCACCTCCGGAGTGGTAAAATTTCACAACAATTTAAGGAGTGCTGTGTTCGGTCATACCTGCTGGTGGGCTAACCCTGGGAGGGCAGATCAGCTCCCCGAGTGCTCTCTTATTGCAACTTTCCCACCATCTAGTGGCTGAAGAGTTACAGATCATAAAAACTCTTTAACAGTCCTGAACCTCATGGAGATTATTTTTTTTTTAATTATTATATTTGTGTTGTAGTAAGGCTCCTTGTTTTTTAAGGAAAGGATCAAACAAGGCTACTTTACATCTGCCGTTCTCTGCTTCAGCATCTAAGTTTTTGTGTTTTAAAAAAATTCTTGTTCCTAATGTAACATTTACAGAAGACAGGACCCCAGAACAAACCCTTGCAGTGGTATTTGCCAGCAAAGAAAAATAAGAGCTTAGTCCCAATGGGGTATCAGCCTCACCAACTTATGGTCCTTTAAATTAAGAAATTGGTACCTAAATCACTGCCAACTATTACAGTCAACAAAGAGAGAATGAACATCACAGCGGGCAGATCGTATTAGAAATACCCCCGTTTGCCAGATCTTTGGGAGATGTCACCGCCTGCCGGGCCCTCCCCTGTTCTATTCCAGACTCTGGAACAAGGCTTGGACACACAGAGGTAAGCTGGAATCCGTGCTTTTCCACACTGTTTCCTATTTACGTATCCAGAGATATTCAAGGAATTAAGAGTTCAATCATTGTTCAGTACTCTGAGAAATCTGTTCTAGAGATATCAAAAAGGATGCTTTTAACTTATGGCAAATGCTCGCTTTATATATATGTATCTATCCTTCAAATAAGTGCCCTAAATCTGTTCTGTGAGCATACACAAAGACTAGATATCAGCATTTCTGGTATTTCCTGAGATTAATTTGGAGAGCGTTTACAGAAAGTGATGAAAAATAATAAGACACTGATCTAGCTTTCTGTGGTTCTCTGGCAAACACGTGAACTGTTTGGTCATAATCTCTTCTGTGACGTATTTTTGCAGCAGTTTTAAAAAGTACAAAAGAACAGTGTTGTTTTTCAAAAATGTTTCAGTAATTTGTAATGTAAGCTACAACCAGTCTGGGTAAATATCCCCTTTCTTTTGTATTTCCAAGTAAACAGCATCACACGATTAGCTCTCAGCTGCATCCTTGTGGTGGAAGCAGCAATGTGAGGAGGGCACATCTTTCATGGGTCATGTCATCTAGAAAGGCCAACGCCACCCACAGGCTCACCCCAAGAAGCTACTGAATGGCTGAGACTGCTTCAGAAGCCCCAGCAGTATTACAAATAAATGCATGCTGTCCATGTTAGAAAAACACCTTTAAATTGGTTTTAAAGTCTTCTAATTTAATTCTTCTTATAGGATAAGTAACACAGGATCCTCCTTTTCTACTTGCATATAGAGGAGTATTTAAGGGTACACACCAAAAGCAGTTCTTTGGCATTTGAGCTCCTACAGACTGCCCCAGTAGAAGTCACACCACCATTTCCTGTGGTAAACCTAATATTTAAAAACTAATTATCCATTTGTCCCTTTCTCCTTCAGATTTTTTATAAGTCTATAGTGCAACTTGTCTGTTTTGCCAATGGAATCACTCGTACTTTTAATTTTCTACTTTGTAATTCTCAAAACATCAGTCTCTACCCTTACATTCAATTGAATGTATTTGGAATCCCAGCTTCTCCTGCCCTTCTTTCCATCTGTGACACTTCCATTTACTTTAATCTATATTTTCTTTCACTGCAATGCTCTAAGCTAACACTTTTTTGGCAGTGGTTTTGAGGTAAACCCCAGTCTGAAAGTGAGAATTGTGTAAGGAAACATATTCACTGTCTAACAGAGACAAGGGAAGGGAAGAACAGCCAAAGAAGGGCCATGATTTAGGTAGATGAGGGACACGTTTAGCACTATTTTGATTTAATTGCAATAAAAGTCTTTAAGCATTCTCCTCCAATATCTATGGGGATGTGAGGAAATGGAATATCAGAAATTATTGCAAATTAAATATTACAGATAACAGACATAAGGCAATCTCCAGAATCTAATCTAGAACTATCAGATACCAAAAATTCACACATGGCACCATGGTGAGTATTCCCACCAAAGAAACTTCTAACCTGGGAAGCCACCCTGCGTCCCACCGCCCCATCTCCACTCCCTCTCCAGGCTTCCAAATTAGCAAATGCTCGTTAGGAACCGCTTTTGTAACTCATGTTCTTGTCAGCAGACTAGATATTATTCAGCAGCATTTCCTGATTTTAAGTAATGAATAAAGAACCCAGCAAGTTGTTACAGATAGTTCATAAACCAAAAAGTGTCAGAGCTCATTTAATAAATTATTCATTCTGAATTATTTGGTTAAATCTAATATACAGTACCTATACGTATGGTAGGGAAAGAGAGAACATTAACAGCTTTTAGCCATATTTTAGAAGTGTTCATGTCAATTGTATATAATTTTCAAGGTTAATGGCTTTTTGATATATAATAATGGAACTCCCAGTTATTGTACATATCCTAGTTGCAAAACCTGTTTCATTTGCATAATCATAAATTGCAGTTGAGCAATCCTCAGCATGTGGTTATTCATTTGATGAAAATGTAAATTTCAATTTTATTTTTGTTCAATTGCATACACACTGCATTTACTGAATATGAGAAAAAGCATTTTAATTTAACCAATGAATTCAGCTCATTACAACCTACTAAGAACGTTGAGTAGCCCAGAATTTTGTAACAAAATGCATTTTTAAGCAATGATTTACAATTAACTTATCTTTTCATTTTATGTTTTAACACCTAGTAAAAGTTACCGTGTTTATTTTTATGCAAATAAATTCCCTTTAGAATGTAAGATTTCTCCGTCATTTTCGACACAAAATTAGCGTAGTAACATTCAAAGGAAAGGCATTCAATTAAAAAAATTAAGTAAAAGGGAGACATTTAAAAGCTAACATTGAGTGAAATCTCTGAAAAAAAAAAAAAAGGTTTCTTGTGCTTGGGACCTAAAAGAGGCTCTGAGGCTCTGATGTTAAAAGGAATACTCAGATCAACTGATCTGCTTCACGAGCTGAGGCTCTAGGCCTGGCGGTGTTGGAAGGGTACCTAAATATATGTCTTTTTTCACCCGTACTCTGGATATATTACACAGAGGCGTTCCCCAGAGACAACGGTCATAAACTCTGCAGTAAAAGTCGTGCATACAAACCTGGCTCGAGAGCCTTAAATTACCTCTTGTAAAGTCAAGAAACTTTGGTGACGGAGGGAAGGCTGGAGGAAATGAAACTTGTGTGCTGCCTCCTTCAGCCACGTTCCCAGTCCCCATTACTGGTGTTAGCGTTCGCGGCTGTGATTGAGCCGGCGGAGCCACTCTCGTCGTTTAGTTAATGAGAGCTCACTCTTCATCAGAGCCTGGGTATTTCCAAGCTACAGACGAGAGCAACAGGTAGAGACTGGGATCCTCAAAGGGACCGTTTAGTTGACTGAAATTAATTTGCTCTGACATTATAACTACTACTTCTAATTAAGCCAAGTTCATGATCTTTATAGAAGAGAAGTAAAGCTTTGAAAGATGAACAAGCCCAAACATTTTGAGATAATATAAGTAAAATTTCTACTGAAGCAACTTTGGACTTAATTAAAAATGTATCTGATAATCACAGTAATGGGCCTTATTTTAATAAATAATTTTTATTGCATATCTTGCGAAGATTAACCTGGATTTCATTTCTCTTCAGAGGTAAAACAAGTATAAGTAATTAAACTTTACAATTGGTAAAAGCTAGCATTAGAATTCCATGCTTGCTTTGCTTCCTCCAACCATTCTCTCTCCCCCTCCAAAAACAAATGTATTCCTGGGCACTGTTTATTGCTTTCTTCTGACTTTAGAAGAGATTATCTCTAGAAACAGCTCTACAGCAGCCAGAGACATGTAGACATTCTCCTCCTTTTCACACAGAAATCCTGACTGGAAGGAAAAAGAAGATTTGGGACACTTGTCCGTGTCTTGATGTCCCACACCTCAGTCAGGCAAATCTGGAACATCTAGAAATGCCAGAGGTGTTTAGTGCGCACGCACAGACCCACTTGATGGTGACAAAGGTCAGCGGTGCACGTGCAAAAAACCTGGAAAACCTGAATAACACGACTTAGCGTAACATGGCATATGTATAAAGCTTTCCGGGCACACAGGATCTGCTGTGAATGTGCTCCATCTGTGACCCACACGTATGTCCAACACAACAGGAAGATGCTGGACCTCCTACAGAAGCTTTGCAAACCAAAGGTCATCACAAAACTATGACATTACGAGGCAACTGTAGCCTTTGTTATATCTGCTCTGATAATGTCTGGTATGAATGAGCCGAGACATTTGGATCACAGCGTGTGCTACAAGCCAATCCTCGTAACGACACCGAGGGTCCCTGCCAATTGCTAGAAGAGCTGGCTTGGGCAAATGAAAAACATTCAAAACAGGAGAGTGAAATATGTACTTTGCTATGCCTTTGCTCCAAAACTGAGGATATTCACAGTCATGAAACCTTGTGGTAGCTTGTGGTTTCCTTTGGGCAACTCATTACTGAATTTCATTTTCCTGACCTACCTCATGAAATTCTGAGGTATATTTCTGGCAAAACCAATGGATTTTGATGACTGTTGTACAATACAAATATTGATTGCATATATTTCACTGGTAGAAAAAGTATTTTCTTTTTTCTTAGATGTGATAGTTCTAAGCAGAATGCAATGAATTTAGAAAGACAAAGTCATCACTCAACTTGTCTACAGTACCTTTAGATATGTGTGTGTGTATATATATATATATATAAAGACAATTATATTTAGAATCCCAGAATGGTTCGGGTTGGAAGGGACCTTAAAGCCCCCCCAGTGCCACCCCCTGCCCTGGGCAGGGACACCTCCCACCA
>JAOXJK010000062.1:36934755-36952348 GCA_025774025.1 Xenus cinereus | reverse complement strand
TTTCCAAGCCAGCAAAGCCTCCCCCGTGCTGTTATTTCCACCCCCTCCTGCTGGCCCACCCCCTCCGCACCGTACCCCGGAGCCACTGGTTTTGCTCCATATGTCACTGGGTTTAAGCCATCCTATTTGCTCGCACGGCACTATTTGCATCAAATCTGTTTTTCAATGTACTGCGGGATAATGACATAAAAAACCCCAAACAAACCCCTGACCATTAATTGCTGCATTTCTGACAGTCCTGAGGAGGAAATTCAGTGTGTGCGGCGATAGCTCCAAGCTGAGAGCTACCTAATGAAACAAAATGTAATTGCTTGAGCGAAAATGGGGCAGCATTCTCATGTAAAACCACCGTGAAATGCTTCAGCATTTATATACATAATACACCCACAGCAAAGTTTTGTCTTTGTACTTTCAAATGACCAGGGTTCCTATTTAATTATGTAAATAAATAATGGATAGTATTCCTTTTCTTGTACTCCATTGCTGTTATGTCTTTGTTTGTTTATAAATTATTTGCCAGGTTCATCTGGAAAGAAAAGGATGGTCCCTCCTCCAGGAAGTTTAGAAACTAAGACAGACAGAAATAGAAAAATGGAGGGAAACTCTCGTCCAGCTTTACTATTTTGAGTCCAAATCTAAGAGAAAAAGGGTATAAAATTCATTCCAAATTGAAAGGCAGATGCTCAGCTGGTACAAACCACAGCTATGCCAACTGACCATATCCAACTGATGATACAGCCCTGAATTTTCCTACATCCTATCAAGTGCTGTCAGCAAAGTCATTACACTAAAAACAAAAAAAAACCACGGCATCACCACCCCAAAACCCCCATAAGTAGTAAATTACTAATGAAATAAAACAGAATACTAAATCCCATATAGTGTATCCCCTACACACTTTTGTCTCAAGTGCAGAGCCAGGCACCGATTCTGCTGTTAACAGCGGCTCTAACCTCCTCCCCACAAAGCTCTGAAAACGTTCTAGGCTGATACAGTCCCCGGTAACTGTCTGGAAACACCACAGATATAAATTCACTGTTTCTTTCTGCTGTACTCAGAAATAAATCAAAAAGCTTGTTTAAAATAAGAAATTAAATTACCAAAACAAGCCTGCTTTTTAAATTTAATAAAGAGTATTCCATTGGTTATTACCTCAAAGAATCTTTATGCCACGAGACTACGACGGCAGTACGCTCACAATTCAGCATTAGTTACAAGGCAAGCGGCGCAATTATTCAAATGTGACCTATTTTTATCTTAGAGGCAGTTTTTCAATTTTGAATTCTGCCTTTATTGAAATGAGAATGAACTTTTTATAAGATTTAAAGATAATGTGCAAGGTAGGACCATGGAGACAAACACATTCCCTCCAGCAGCTCACGTTTCTTGCTCTAACAGCACATAAAACACGGGTAACCTTTACCGGCAAACCTCTGGTGTTTGGGGAACCTGGGCTTCCTTTAATATGCCAGTATCTCTCGTCGCTGAAGGAAGATAATACAGTGGATCTGGTTATGTAGCCCAGAAGCTTCAACCAGAAAAAAAATAAAAAATAAAAAGGAAAAGGTAATAAAAGATGCAACCGGCTGAATAATTTTAATGAAGTTGTTTCACCTTTACCCTAATGTAAAAATGTGAGGCTCTTGAATAACCATCTGGATTTACATACTGTGAGTCAGAATATAATTATGTGACCTATTCACAGCTTCAGCATCTAATCAATTGCAACATTCTCATGAATCACACACTTCAAGCCATCCCCATCTCAACTGCAGAAGCAGCTTCGCTGGGCAGCGCAGACAACAGAGGGCAGCCAAGGTAAACGTCACGTTTGGGTCAGGACCGCAGGAGAACCTTTCACAATCTGACTCAGTCCAAAATCTTCACGAATAAGGCACTTAAACTCACTCATCATTTTAACAGTGGGATATAAACAGGACTTGGATTCTTTAGCGCCTTCCCCCCACATAAGGATTCCAAGGCACCTTTACATGAAAATCCATTTGTTCCTCATGCATTATAAACAAAAGAACCCTTTTAAGAGACTTGGACCTTCTCAAGATCAAGTATAAGAAGCAATGACTCTCATATTTGAGAAATGCAAAATCTAAAGGGTTGTATACAAGAGGATTTAGGTTTTCTAAGTTATCAGGAAAAGTCATCACTCAAGACATTCCGAGTTATAACAGAAGCAGATACTAAGTCTATGAGAAAAAAGGCCAAATCAATGCATTTGTAACAATTTTTGTGTGAGCTCATCTCAGAGACCTGATTTCAGAACTGTTCTGCTCCAAAACCAGTAAAACTTCCAGTCAAAGAAATATGACTGAACAGAAATTTATGCAAGGATTATTTGGCAGGCATTAAAATAAGTTTATAGATGGATCCATAATACTTATGAAAGGCAGCAAAGTTATATATTCTGAGAGGTAAAAAGCTGGCTTCTGGCCCTGGCTGAAGTCACAAGTTCCTGTTCCCTTGACCGAAGGGACGAGCACAGAGACTTCCAGAAAAAGCAGGTATTTTTGTATCTAAATTCAGAACCTGTGAGAGGGCTCTGACTCACGATGGAGACTAGTTCTCTAGCTGCTCATGCCTGGCCTTGAGATGCACACTCTTCTCACATTTTATGGAATTTATGGGCAAAAAATAAAATTACGTACTAAGTTACAGAATCTCCTGGGTTTTTTGAGAGACATTTGAAACTACTCTAAAACATTCTGACGCTTAGAATTGGCTTCTGACGCTTAACTTCTATAGATGGGTAGTAGTCCTAAACTCAACACTAGACTGTCTCTATCTTAAATCCCGTTATTGAACTCCCCAAAGACCGATGTACATTCTCAGCAAGGACATGTACAGACCGTAATTCTCTACGGACAGCTCTGGAACTTTAAGTTTTCCTAATTCCATCTGAACCAGTCCGTATTCAAAAAAAATGTTGCCCCTGAAGTCAACGACAGTCAGAAGTGCCCGAGTAAAGACAGGGATTTGGATGTTAGCGGTGTATTGTTAGAAAGAAACAAACAGAGCAAACTAAAGAAACCTCAAGTTTCTAATTAGCGAGGCTATAAGGCCGCTGCAAGAAAACAACCAAATGCAGGGTCTGTAAAATAACACCATGTTCTTTCCAGCACTTTGTATTCTCAATGGGCCTGATCCAATCCTTATTCAGAAAACATTTCACAGACTTCAGGCACGTTGCTATGCAGTGATCTGCGATCTGTTTCATTAATCCAGAAAAATTCTAACTAGCAACACAACACCCTTTGATAATCCCAAAGCACAGTAACAAAGAAGAATGTTTACTATCTAGCGAGCCATACATAATATAGCTCATCGTCAAACTTCCTTCCTGCAACAGCAGTAAAAGAAACCTGCAATATCCCTTGAATCTTCCACAAATATCAGAGTTCTAAGTATAGAGAGAACAGAGTCAAATTAGATGCCGTGCCAGTAAAATAACAAATGTACCAAGAAGAATTACAAAACAAGACAACCAAAAAGCTCATGTGTATTTTTACACTCGGTGCATAACGATTTTGAGTCCAAATAAGTGCCCTTTGTGTGCTGCGGGAAGGCCCAGCCTCCTGGCGCAGGAGAGCAACTGTAGGTGCAACAGAAACATCACACACACGTGCACAGAGAGAGCGGAGCTTCGGCGCTTGCTCCTCCGGCACCAGGCCACGTGTATCACACCCCAGGGGGTACAACTCACCTCTCTCAAACACAGAGCCATTCCTCGGGCAGAGAGATTAGTATTGCGTATGGGTACAATCTATTCTCCTATGTAACTTTTATTAGTATTTCAATATAAAGACTGTTTCTGCTCTATAGCACTGAGCAAGACAATTAAAGTACAGACTAATTATGACTGGCAGGCTGATTTAAATAAAAACTGGTTACAAATCAGTTCATTGTAACAATAGCCTTTTGGACACTTAGCAATGTACCACCTATCTTTACAATTGTTCCTTTATAGTATTTTTTCTGAACTATCTCTGCAAATCCTTTAACGCTAAATTGTATTATACCATCTTCCCTTAGACTCAAATGTACTTCAGGCACTGAAAAAAATCTGTCCTATGGAACGTGGCAAACTCTTCCCTGTAATGCACCTCTTTTCCTTCTAACTTTGTTCGCCAGCATAAAGGTAACTTCTAAATCTGTCTCAATTATTTTTCATACACCACAGAGAATGTGAACTTAAATAGTGCTGTACCTTGGCAGAATGGAGAAACGCACATATGGAGGTGGAGCGGTCCCTCTGAAGGAGGAGGATGTGAGTTTTGAGAAGAGCCCACTCTGCTGGTGTCCAGCGTGTCACCAGTCCCCAGCACATTAAGGAAACCAAACACAGGAACGGTTCTCTGCAAGTCAGTCAACAAACAGAGTCTGAGCTTTGTAACCTGTGACCTATGAAAACACTGCGAGCAAGTACAGACACGGCTGAGCCAATACACTGTACCATCAGTCAATTATCTCTACTCGGGACAGTAACACCAGAGATGGCGACTCCAGATACATAATATGTGAGGAGACAGAAACCTACTTTAGCTTAGGCCCCTGCCTTTCAGTGCTCTTAGCCCAAACCAGCAAATTATGAAAGCAAAATAGGAGAAAGACTCTGGTAATATTTCCTTGAAGCTACAATTGCATTTGAGTATTCTGTGCTCACCTCTCCTGCATTTACATCTCAAATGCTCTAAGAAACAAATCTGACAAGTAAACATCTGCAGAAAGTGCAAATTTGGAGTAAGTACTGGAGCACTTGCAAAAATGAGTTCGTAATTCAGAAAGACCAGATATTAATGATGGAAATCAAATTAGAAGTTTTATAGTCACCAAGCGACGGAACACCAACCACATGACTTTGAAGTTCAATCAAAAGAGTCAGTGCAATTCAATTTAGGTAAACCAAGCACTTCTAATTGATTTCTTCTGCCTTTAATTTGCAGATACAGATTAAGATTTGTTAGTTGACATGATTCAGAGAGAAATAAAAAGTATATATTGGTTGCTGACAAGTTATAAGGAGAAAAAATGCTGAAAGAGAGTAACATAAACCCATCACTTGAATTACAGATTTGCTCTAGAGCATCTCCTGGGAGGCATTTCTGGGTACACAGAAAGTACAGTTTATTTAATGAAATGCAATGTGCTAGAATACAGAACCTTGTATTCATAAACCCTGTTCTTTCTCACAATGTCTCGGTGGCTGGACACATCTTCTAAACTCACCTGTCATAGTTAGCAAAAAGTGTAGCTTTATTAAAGTTATTTCTGGCTCTGGTGTTTTTCAAACATACACAATACAAATATTTTCTGCAGGATCTACTTCTGAATGATTAAATCAGGCATCTCCAAATGCTGACAAATACTGAGAAGAGTCAATAAAACAGAATCACTTCAGGCTCACCCATCTTCTGTAACCATTGGAAAAAAAAAGTGTTTTTCCTATTACTGCTGAAAGATGCCTTTTTGTCAATACATGGAAGAATGGACTCGCTCCATAACCGCCAGGCATCAAAGCAACGTCGGGATCCGTAATTCCTTGCACCAGAGGAAGGCCACAGAGCGGAGTTTCTACACTCCAAGAGAAACATTTCTGACCTAATGCGTTGGTGAGTTAGCTATTGGACTCATGAGGATACCAGCACGGCTTCCCGAGCAGCAGTTAAATACCTCTGAGCTGCTTTTAACATGGACCCTGTTAAAGTGGCCACCTGGATTTTTATCAAAATGCTAAAACACTCCAAGTTCTTCTCTATAAGTGGACTCCAGACCTTCGCAGCGTTAGCTAATCTGGTTACTGTAACCGAATTCATTGCTACCTGTGCTTTTTTCTTTCTAAAAGTATAGATTTTTGTCTGAAATAGAAAGCCTGCTCCATGCAATGTCACACTGACCACAGAGAGCTCTCTAAAACCGAAAGAAAGCTACTTTTACAAGGTCTTCCTAAGCAGAGACTAAGTTTTGGAAAACACTGCAGTTAAAAGGCAGCACATATGCTTATGAATTGGGCATTTCCCCCCCCCCCCCTTTATTCTTTATCGTTAATGACATTTACATTAATGAAGGCTGAGTAGAGGAAAGAGGTGTCCCTTATATTCATTGTTCCTCATCTGAAGTTTTAATTATAGCTTCACACCTCCACAACTGATTACTATGAGGCAGTGATGATTGCAAACCCAGCAGAGAAGCAGGAGGGATCACTGCATACAAATATTCCGTTACCCTGCAGTATCCTAAATATTTTTGATTTAACAAGCAAGGACAGAGGAAAAGTACATATGTCAAATAATCTGAATTTAACAAGTTTTCCAGGAAATGCAAATGCCCTTAGAGGGGAAAAAGGTTTTGATTAGGAGATGTATAGCATTGCGAAGATGCTGGATATGCAATGTTTCTCGAACCAGATTCATCAAAGTACTCTCCAAACTCTTTTCTCTTGAGAAATTCTCAGGAACTCTGACAAACTGCACTGCAGGCACGGCACACTAACTCACTAACACTGTAATTAGCTGCTTTATAACACAGAGTGACTACAGTCCTCACCTGTGAGATAATGAAATAAAACATTTCTAATATTGCTCTCACAAATATTAATATCAAAAGTTGATCTATTAGCTTTCAAGAGAACAGAGATTTAGCCTGGCATGGAAGCACTGTAGAAAAAAAAAATGGAAAACTCATTTCTTTTTGGCAGCAAAGAAGAGAGGTCACAGCATGAGAAGGTAAAACATTCCTGAGGAATACAAATTTTTTGATACAATCTGATAATCGTTTCTGTCAACAGCAGCCCATCTTTCTTTGCCTCTCTGTCCGAACCCTGCACCCCTTGTGCTGCACACCCAAGGTTAAAGCTCTGCCCCTGCTTTTCAGGTCAGGCAGCCCGAGACCCACTACAGCTCCTTGCCGTGGGCCAGGCAGGGCAGGGACCAGCAGCGCTGGGCTGAGGGGCTGGAGGATGGGCACAATCAGAGTGCTGCCCTGGGCACCGGCAACGCTGCACCCTCCACCAAGCTGTGGCCCACCACAGGCACAAGTCCCTCCCCAGCTTGCACCGCTTTGGGCAAGGGTGGGCAGAGGACATGCTCCCAACTGGGCAGGGGAAAAAGATACTGCTGTGGCTGAGGCACTGGGCTGAGACTCAGAACATCCAAACTGAAGTTCTCTGGTCTACCGTAGACCTTCTGGTCCATCTTAGGTCTGCCAAGCAGTCTCTCCATCTCCCATTTCCCCGTGGGACAAGGGACGTGGAGCATTGGAGTATTTCAGCCTCAGAGGCTCCTTTACTCCCCCTGGGCGATGTCTCACGCAGCAGGGCCTCCTACACCACTGTCACGGAATAACAATAAGGATCTTTTTCAAACAGCACTCACACGTACGTGTGCTCGGGTGAACGTGACGGACATCTATACACCAGTGAGGATTAGAAATTAAAGGAGTAGGAGAGACAAACTATCTGCTAGCAGCTGATAATACTGCAGGGGAACAGCAGGAATAAAACACTGCAGAAGAGTTGTCAACTTCCCTCTCTTCCTCTGTGGTGGGATTAGTAGAAAAGGTTAGACTATACATTATCCAAGAGTCATTCTAATGATGTATCACTCAGAGGTTTTCATAAAATTAATCTCTCAATAATAAGACATAATACAGGTTTCACGCATACTAGGTAATTAAACAGCTTGATGAATAGATGAAAGAGTGAATGTTCTGGATCCTTAAACAAATCACAGCTTTAAATTTCATTAATTTTAAATTTACTCCAAGACCTAATTTAAAATTGGCAAAGCTTCCCTTCCACTGAAACCAGAAATCATTAAATAAAACTGAATTGGATTATTTATTGTTGTCTCAGGCCAATAAAATACATCGACTTACAATATCGGGACAACAAAAATATGACAAAAACTCAACAATATTAAAAATAGTTTGAAAAATTCAGTGGAGCTCTTGGTTGAAAATTTAAACAAGCTAATCAATTTACAGATACTTTCTTGGCTTTTCATTTTCAACCCTGTGCCTAGGGCTACCACATTGGAAGGCTTGTAATTTAACCATCATCTGCGAGAGTTTCAAGGAAGGGGAAGGCAAAGAAAGCAATTCTGTCTAGTTTTTAGGCAAACAACACCATGGAAGGCATTTACTAAGGTCTGCAGAGGGTGTCTGAGCGTGTGCAGCACTCTGAAATACCGCGACCCGAGTAAAAGAGACACTGCTTAGAGCACTTCTTCGAGGTTTCAAATTGTAATCAGAGTAAAAACTGTAAAATGCAAATAGGGAAAACCACAAGAGAACAACAATGACTCATGACTGGGAAAACAGTGACTTAAAACATCTCTTTTACTATGAAATCAGGAAAAAACTCACTCCACGGGTGATTACAAAGTCATCTAAGAACACAGTGTGGCAATGTCTGGGGCGGATCTGGCAGTTTGGTGCTGGTTTAACAGCCCCAAACGTGCCATCTCGGCGCCCCCAGCACCCGTCCCACCCCAGGCTCTAGCCCCGCTGCCACCAGCGGCTCACCAAAGTCAACCAAGAACTTCTTTCCTTTGCAGAGTTCGATTTCTGGTGGGTTAGCGAGCAGAGAGGCAGCAGTGGCCTTGGCACCATCTGCTCCCCCACTCTGTTAACCTTCCCCCCATCCCGCCACACGCACGCACAACCCCTCGGACACCGAGTTTCACTCTTACTGAAGGCATATTCTTGAATTAAGATCTAGTTCCAAAGCAATTAAGCGCACTCCTGTTTTTCAGAACTACAGGAGTGATTAAACTCTGCCCTGGCGCTTTTTGGAATTCAAGCCCAATCATCTTCATTATGTCTGTTCCTTTTGAGATTAGTTGGCGGTGTTTCTCCCGCAGATGCCTGAAGAGAAACACTCCACAAATGTGTGCATTTAACCCAAGAGGGGGATGACGTAATCTGCCCCTATGCTGGAGTCCTGTACGCGATGCCTTTCCAGATTCTCTGCACTGCTCTCTAGGTCTATTTTCTTTATTTGTTTTATTAGTCTCAGACATTAGCTTTTCCTATCTTTGCTTTTCTTCAGTAGGCCACCAGTGAAAGTGAACAATTTTCTCGGTCTTTTCCTTATTCTTTTATGTAAACCCATATAATAAGATTATCTTTAACCGTTGACACAACTCTCACTCATGCAAATGCAGCAGATGAAGGGAGAAGTGGCCCCTGCTGGCAAATACCCGGCTTATAGACTTCCTATTGTTTTGCTAACAATTAGAAGCTGGAATTATCAGTTTGCTGGAGCTGCAGTGAAAAAAATCCTTTTGGATGTCATCACCAATAGCGTTTTTTATCCAATGACAATTCTCACACCTATTTAACACCTTCTCTAAACCTTAAGGGTAAAGGAGCTTAGCAAGGAAACCTTGGCACATCATTATGCACTGATGAACACCACTGTCTGAACACAGTCCAGCAGCTTGAAGTGGTCTTGACCAGAGCAATTTTACATCCTAGAGCCCGAATAAAGCAGATTGACTTCCTGATATTAAGAATAATTCCAAACAACCATTCAGAATGCCAAAGGGATCAAGAGAAGCTGAAAAAACCACTGAAAAACAAACAGACTGAGAATCTGTGACGCTCATGAGATGCATAAGTGACTTCTTGCTGACCCAGCAGAAGCTGCAGGTCCTCTAAGAGCACTCTGAAAAGATATGTGGGAATTATGACACCACCAACAAAAAAGTGAGCAAAGATGGATTGATATACATGGTCTGCAGATCTTCGATTACGATGCTGAAAGCAGAATTCTTTTATGATTTTCATACCTGAAACACTTTAATTGGAGCTTTAAACAAGTGCTCCCTAGAGACCTAGGCTATTAACATGCTAAAAATCCAAAAATAAAACCCAATCTGCTTAGAGGTAGCGTCCAAATCTGGATAAAGAAGAATCAGTGTGTACCCCAATCTTTCTCCATCGCCAGAAGAGAAGCATTACTTGGACCACTACTGCAATGTCTCTCACGTGTTCACATCCGACACCAAATTACAGGGTCAGGGTTCTCTGGTGAGCCAAGGGTCCTCAAGGGTATCTCAGAGCGACAGAAGGGAACAGCCCGTTACCCG
This sequence comes from Xenus cinereus, assembly GCA_025774025.1. Taxonomy (NCBI): domain Eukaryota; kingdom Metazoa; phylum Chordata; class Aves; order Charadriiformes; family Scolopacidae; genus Xenus; species Xenus cinereus. The sequence goes on along the minus strand of JAOXJK010000062.1, from coordinate 36,942,245 downwards.
TAAGATACCATGAAATGGTATTGTTGCATCTATTATGTGTCCTGTGCTGAAATAGATGGAGTTAACCACATGTATTTTCATAAAGGCCATTATTCTTGTTCAAAGAACATATTATTTCATCCAAGGAACTGAATTCTGAAAAAAACTGCATCTTTAACCGGCTGAAGAAATCCAATTCTACATTTTTATCCCCTCTGACCCAGTCAATGAAACTGCACGTACAACCCAGCAGCAGGTCAGGACCGTACCCAGATTACTGCTGGTTGGCTTAGACCGAACCCAGACAACAACATGGTAATAACGGCAGATTGAAATAAGCAGCTGAAAAGATTTTATCTACCTTTTGATGGAAGAGTACATCTTCTTCTCTTACCTCCGTTCAGAGGCTATATTAGACCCTCACAGCTGTCCCTCAGTGCCCCAGGAGTACTTCTACTGAAGATTGATTTTTATCCATCTGCGTTTGATGAGAAAGGAAAGACCTTTGCTTCCCAATAATGAGACCCGTATCATGCCTTTTACTTTCGCAGACAGGACTCCTGTTAGAAACTTTAGCTCTGGATTATCACTTCAATAGCATGCACCAATGCTGCTGTTTGAGTTTGCTGTCTAGAAATTTCTAAGTTGCATTTATAGCATTACATTGATTTTTAAAGGTCTCAGCCGGGCTGAGATGGTACCTATTTTGCTATGAAACGAGTTAGCAGTCACAGGCAAGAGAGGCACGTAATATAGTTAATCTCCTTTCTCAAGCTGTTGTTAAATTGTTAGCCAGCATGCAGTAGTCACATGTGGATGCTTATTATTCTACCAACAAATACTGTATTTCATTCTGGTTTGCTTGGCATGAACAGCTCATAGCGTATTCTTTGTCACTTAATTTCCTGTGTATTTTGTGAACGCTTACGAAAGCTCAGCAGGGTGCACTAGAGAAACCTAAAGAAAGAACATAGGACATTAATCAAATTACTGTATTAGATGCTATTACACGTCTTCAAGTTGGAACTAGTATGTACTGATTTTTACAGCTTTCTTTTTATCACCTCAGAAGAGATCAAAATAACTTATTAGGTCAATTCATCCTTTTTGCTGCCCTTGCTGATCGTGCAGGAAGCTACAGGCTGTGGAATGGATGCGATAGGGGCTATGTCCAGGCGTCGGGGGGAAAGGAAGGGCAGGGAAGCACCACTCCAGCATCCTCCCTCCCGTGGTCCCGCAGGCAGGCTGGGCCCGTGCCCCGTGGGAGCCGGAGGTGGCAGCACTAGTGTGACACATTCCCCTCACAGACACCATTGAGGTGCTCTCTGTCCCAGGGCCACAGAATCTGTCCCTCCTTTTCCTCTGTTGCTTCTTCCATTTTGTCTCTCTGTGAGAAGATCAGCAAGTGTAGAGCTTGGGTGAGCTTCTCCAGGCAGACAAGGAGCAGCAAAGCACTTCCAGTTACCATGGTATGAATCAGACTTTCTTTGAGAGCCTTTTCAGACCGCAAGCAAAACAGGGCCAGTGTTGGAGGGAACACAGCAACAGCTCCTTCTAGCCCAGCAAAAGAAGAAAAATGCCTCTGAAAACTCCTCTGCTGGGAAAAATGATGTAGTAGATGTTGTATCTTTTGACAAATAAATTAGGCAGTTTCAAAATTTACAATTAAATTAGGATGCAGCCAATTATTCTCTATTCGCAGGCTGTTTTAATTTCTTCACCTCAGGAGGTCTTGAAAAGTTTTATGCTCACTGAAAACTATTCAATGCTTTTATGCAACCAAATCCCAGCTTTCTGCTTTGCATTTCGGTACCAATACCTCTGCAAACATACCAGGACTTTCCCAAAATTAAGATGAAGTAGAACACTGCCACTGCAGAGAGGTGCAAGAAAAGCACATAGAAAAATGAAAGATCTGAAGTAAGTCTTCTTAGTATATCGCAAATATAAATTCTATGTAAATGGCTTTTTGATTGTACTGCTGTTTCCTAGAGCTCAACACTGCACTTGTCTACTGGTTGAAATTACTTACAGTCAGGAAATGAAAAAAAAAAAACCTATGGGTAATTACCAAATGTTTTGGAGAAGAATTGTACCCCAATTTCCCTCCCTATTCACCCAGCTACATAACTGAACAGAATTCATCAGACAATCTGTAATGCCTATGGGAAGCACAGGACAAAGAAAATAGTAGAAAAGAGTTGAAGAAGATGCTTTAAAATAGAGACTATTAATCAAAGAAGAGACAGCAGCCGAAGATCAGAAAGAGACATGTTGGATTTCAAAGATACCAAAGGACAACGTAAGGCTAAAGTGCCAGAGCCCCAGCACATGCCTTGAAAATGCCCCGATTTTCAGAAGCAATAAATACCTATTGACATGTTGACATCCTGACACCACCTTCACACTGCTGCCTGAAAGTCACAGCTCTTACCAAGGAGAATAAAACAAAGGCTTTTAGGGGATGCTGCATTTTAAAATCTTGGCCTAAAACCCAATGAAAGAAATGTATAATCATAATCTCTAACCTGAGAGCCTGCAAGGTCAGAGTCCGCGTGCGTGACTCTCCATATTTCATGAGAGGGAATACATCTAAGGAAGGATCTGCAGTTCAGCCCTGCCTTTCTGCTTAAGGAAAGAGGGTTTCTCCATGGGCTGGGCCTTCATCTCCAGCTTCTCTCCTCCTCCTCCTCCTCCTCCTCCAGGCTGTACCAGGATTGTGGGGAAAGCCAGAGGGAATTGTTCCCTTGCAGGGGTCAAAAGCAACGAATTGCACCAGCTGAATGCATTTGGCCAAAGGCGTGAAGAGCAATGTTAGCAAGTAATTGTTTCTATCAATTATTTAAATTAAAGGCAGGGGTGTCTGTAAACCACCTGGAGCAGGAGAGTTTATCCAAAAACCATCACTGAGGAATCTGTAACTTTCAATTCAGTCACTGAAGGAATTGGCAATGAATAATTTCAACTGACAAGTATAGTGCTTTCTGTCAACAAGTTATTTGCAAACAGGCTATAAATTTCATTAATTTGTTCATTATTTGTGCTCCTTTAACAATTACCTTGTATAAATAAATTTAAACTTACAATTAGTTGCTAAGAATGCCTGTTGTTTATTACATGTTACTGAAGTGACATGTCTCACTTTCTAATCAGGTTGAACTTTTGAGTAAGTTCAGCCTCCCAAAATTCAGCTTTCCAAACTGTTCCTTCTGCATTGACTGCACTGCTATTTATAGGGACAAATGCTTATGAATCTGAGCCAGAAAAAAATAGTCTTGAGAATAGATTGTTATAATATAACATATAATTAAATTATAACTGTTTTCTGAATTTACTCAGTATGTAAAATGTCCAAGGTCAGGTTTTTACATGACATAAAATTGAGTATCGCTGTCCAATGCAGAAAAAACTTACGGCTTTGAAGGAAAAAGCTTTTTTTTCTCAGTGTGACTCTTATTTGTGGTTACCTAAGATAGAAAACAATATCTTTTGTTTTAATAATAAAACATCATAAAATCAAAATTCTAGAAAATTACTTTCACAATTTTTATGGGTTTTCATCCATAATCTCAATACGGAGAAACAAAAAACCAATTCCTGAATTCAGATCACGTGCTTGACAGAAGTATTTTACTGCTCATAATGATGAGTTAAATTGGCTACGGTCACTTGTGCCCAAAGAATACTGAACAGTTACAGTTTAAGTGCAATCTATGACGACTTTGCTATTCTCAGACAGCTGGTTTTTTACAACATAGACTCTAAAGGAGAGCAATGAGCAATGTCCATCATACTTTTAGTTCATTTGAGTTCATCCCACTAATTCCACAGTAGCTCTTTCTTCTGCTGCTGTAGAAGTTTCAGACCTTGCACCATAAGAAAATTGTTTCTCAGTTTTCTCTTGGAGTGCTTAGAACAAGGAAACATGCATATACTGTTATTTTCTCCATTCCAAAAGTTCTGACTACTTAAGAATAATCTTGGTTAGAATTATTGCCAAAACCCACTGAATTGTTGTAGGATCAGCTACGACATCTACAGCTCCAGATGGACTAGAAACTGCTACCAAGATTCAAACAAAGTTTAATAAAATGAGTTGAAAATAAAAGAGACCCCACACAATATGACTGGGAGGCGATGATAGCACGTACTGAAAAGGCAACACAAGGTCTGACACCTATAGCCCAGCAAGAGTCTGGTAGTATTTATACTCCCATTGATTCGAGGAATCTTTTATCAAACCCACACATACCAGCCTTCCAAGTGTGACCAAACAAAACGAAAAGGCTTTGGTGCCCTGAGCTCACTATATTTCCTGACGAGTGAAAATACAGGATGAACAAATTTCAAAGACCATCAGCGACCAGGATTGTGTTCCGTTGACTCGTTTCTGTCAAACACAGGGTGGTTTCTCTACACATCATTAGACCAGTTCAAAGATCCTTTTCTCTGCATGATGTCAGTAACAGGAAGAACAAACAGCAAAACAGGTGATAGTAGAAAAAACCCACCATCACGTATCATCTCTGTAATTTGTGCTGGAACCCTGCACAATGGCAGTCAATGGCTGGAATATCAGCCACCGGAGAGGTGTCTGCAAAGATGGATAAAGAACACCTCTTTCAGAGCACATAGTTAAGAAATCTTCCATATCTGCATTTGAAACAAGCATCAAGTCGCAACCCGCTGCCACTCTGCGTGACCTGTGCCGACCCACCTAACGCTGAAGTCTACTTTTCACCAGGCAATACCGTTTTCCCAACTGCCATCAACACCAGAGGGTGTAACGCCTTTTGGCAAATATTCAATTTGCATTTTTCTCTTTGCAACACTTTCCCTTTCCAAGCTGGAGTCCAGATGAGTCACGCGTTGTTTCCAGTAAAGGCTACACTCCACCTAAGGCTACGGACTCTAACTTGTACAGATGCCCTGGAATCATGACAAAGACCATTGATACACCATTTTGAGTATATGGTATTTATTTTTTGTAGGTTCCTTACTGCATAAATAGACAAAAAGTTTAGTTTCTCAACTCGAAAGCCTGCAGAGGATGAACTTTTCTTTGTTGCTGTACAACATAAAGTCAGCCTCACACGAGAGTGCACTGCAATGATCATTACAACAAAGGTAAGGTGATCATTCCTTCATGGTCGTAACTGCTCTCATGCAGTTATTTACAACAGCAATCCCTTCCTTGTCAATGTTCTACCCGAAAAAAGAATCTAGGCTGGATTTTGCAATGGAGCTGAAGTGAATTATACACCCAGATTTTCCTGAAGTTGGCAGAGGCCCTTCCCCATTCTCATTTGTAAATCCCAGCACTATCAGTCATGTCTACAAAAGCTATCCGGAGAAGAAAAATGAGATAAGCCATAAAAAGAGCACCTGAGGAAAGGAAACATAACTAAAATCTGCTTAAGGCTCAGCTCCTGAGCAGATACTACAAAAGGACTAAGGTATTTATGGAAGGTAGAAGACAGGTCGCAGAAGCATTAGGTAAGGGACGAACAAAGGGAAAGGCATAGTCTGTGGATTTATTTATTTTTAGTTGTTACATAAAAATCATAATAGTTTCTATTTCACTGCAATACTCTGAAAAGAAATTACATGGGTTACACACCCTGATCATCTACCAGGACATATTGTCGCAGTCAGAAAGGAAACTACCTTCTGGCCTTTGGCCAGTTGTAATGATCAGAGAACGTAAGGGGGAAAACCCAACCCCAAAACCACCAAAGACACACAGAAAGCACCCAAGCTCTTAGTTTTAAGCAGAAATGATGAACTTTGAAAGGTTATAATGATTCCTTCTGGTCTACTGTACTCTAAGAACCTGAGGGACCTTTGCTCACAGTTTACGATGCCTGATGAACTGATATAGTCAAGTCATTGGGTACTTATGTTTATGCTGTGCATAAAAACATCTTCCTTAAATGTATCCCAAAACAAGTATCTTAACATAGCACTTCCAAAATAAATATTCTGTTGTTCTGAATGCAAAGAATTTATTTTCGTAGTCTCATTGGCACATAATGGACAAAGAGTTTATTATCCTAGATGCCAGGGCCCTCAGGGAATGCACCTTCCACACTGCTCTTAACCTTTTTCAAAAGAAATACAATTGCACTTGTTGTAAAGTACTGCATTATGTGGCAGCAGTGAATGAAACCATAATTCTGTTTACTAGATATTACTTAGGCTGTGGAAACAAGAGAATTGTGATTTCTAGAGGGACTGTGAGGATCACAAACCAGGCATTTACCTGGACATTTTTATTACATTTTCTTTTATTAGTCTTTATCAAATCAAAGCTGCAGATAGGAAAGTAAGATAACGTTTTTATGTCTTCTCTCAATACTAAATGTTATGATTAGATATTACACTATGAGACATGTTGATACACACTTGGCCATTGGGATATAATATATAAGGTATATAGTCAGAGCTATAGATAATAAGCTGTTAACCTCATGAGAAGTTTTACTAAAATGACTCAAATTTTTGTGTGTGTGTATATGGTGAATGTAAACAATCAGCTATTGCCATTAAAAGTAAAGTTTTCAGCTTTGGAGCAGAAAAATTATATTTGGCTTTAAATTCTGCAAGTGTCAAATAAGGTTTTCACCTGTCTATACTTGGCAAAATTATACTAATTGTAATATTTTAACGGTTTTTGGCTTGCTCATCCTGAATGAGTTTGTATCGACGGGAGCACGCAGTGCTGGGTACCAAACCCTCCATCTGACCAAACGGCGCAGCACAGAAAGAAAGACGCCGGTGTTAAAAGGGTGAAGACAAAGTTCTAGCAGCAAGTGGAGGAAGGGAGAAGGTACAGATGCTACAGCGCTGTAATACATGAAAAAGGATGGGTAAACAGACCATCTCCCACGCAGTGCAAATGGCAGCCTGGCATCTCAATGCATCTTGGGGCGCACTGGAGACCCTCAGCTCTGCCAGGTTCAGTTGTTAAAGATGGAGATCATCCAACTAATAATGAGGTGCCCTGAGATTCACGATGAGATGAATGACAAGACACTCATTCATTTAAGAGCTGGGGAGAAGCAGAGCTGGACATATGTCACCTCTGAATGATCAGCTGCATTACCAGGACTTATGTTTTCACTGCAATTCCAACCTTTTGCTACACTGGTACCTGGCAGCCTTTGTTGAAAAATTTATTTGTTGTATAATTAAGATGCACTTACTTCAACTGCAGATAATGTTTTGCTTTGCCTTTTTATTATGAACTTGTCAAAAGGAGAGATATGATAATAATAAAATGACAAAATAACATGTTAATTGTTGAAATAAATGGGATGTATAATACATCAGGTAATGGTAATTAATTATATGACTGATATAAATAATGTCAGTTATTCATTACTACTCTCAAACACTCACAATTATCCATACTTAAAAGTATTGGTAATCATACAAATAGGCTTAATAATTATAGTAACAGTGGATTCTAGCAGTAACAAAGGTAAACAGGCAAACTCTAAAACTAGAGC
>JAOXJK010000062.1:36887223-36934655 GCA_025774025.1 Xenus cinereus | reverse complement strand
AGAGCAGACTTCTAGGAGGCAAATTATTTCAGAGTCAGACAGGCAGATATTAAAGTTAAAGCCACATATTTTTCTGCCAGTTTACATAGTTCCTTTGTAGCATAGTAACCAGTGAAGTTTTTAGTGAGTATTAAAAGTAGTCAATAGTTTTAATAATAAGTAATTGGAAATAATAGAATGAACAGACTATTAAAACTAGTCAATAGTTGTAACAGTCTGTTCATTTTATTATTTCCGAGGTTCACCAAACAGCTTCCTCCTTTACTTGATCTACCTCTGAACTTTCCCTGAAGCTTATATCTTAAATATGAAAATTTGAGATACGCTCTACAGTACAATATGAAAATGTAAAGTACTGCAATTATAATATTTTGCCATAATATCCAGTTCAATCCTCCATATTATCTTTAAGGCTTTGCTTTTACTGATGAGATATATCATACTACCTACAGCTTATTTTCTAGATTAACTATGGCAGCCCAGTATACGTAATTTTTAATCATATTTCTGCTGCTGAAATATGGATTGGTGTTTAAGATGTGTACTTTGTCTTTTTAAAATATGCTTTTATTTTATCATTTGAATGCAGATAATAAAGTTCTTTGAACTAAATGGTTATTAAAAAAGATTATTTTGCAATACAAACAGATCCTGTTCCTAAACTTCTGACAAGCAAAATTCCTGTGGAGAGACAAGATTGGAACCAAAAGCTCTATTTTTAAATGCCCCAAATATCACATGCCAGAACAGACCATAAACAAAGTCGTAGCAAAAGTTCACACAATTCAGTAGAATAGCCCCTTGCTAGGAAGATGAAATAATTACTGCCAAAGTATTTAACACATCATAATTGCATACCTATAACATATGCCACTTCAGTAATGGTCTCATCTGATAATTAAAAAGTAACAGCAACTTTATGTTTTTCATTGCAGTTGGCTTGATGAGGGGGGGTTATAAGCAAACTGCTTGTTTAAGTCAGGCATTGTTCCTTTCCAAATATGTATGCAAATTTATGCACCAGGGAGCAAGATTGAGTGTCCAGTGCCAGGCTTTCAGTTTTGGCATCTATGTCTTCACTGCTCCTGTTTGAAAAAATCCTGTATAAAATATTAAATTCTCTGAAAACATCATTTTAATTACTCTTGAAAGACTAACCCAGCTATTAAATGATCCAGGGTTAACTGAAGGGCTACTGCTATAAAACCATTTAAACAGACCATGGTGATTTTATCAAATTTCACAGCTGTTCCTGCAGCAAATGCAGTTTCTCAGAACACAAGATTTCCAGTTAATCTGTTAACAGTAATTTTGGAGAAAATCTGCATCAAAGGAGAAATTGCTACACAGGAACAGCCTGACTGGACTGGACCCTCAGTCAACCCAGTCCAGAAACCTGTCTCCAGGACGAGCCAGCACCAGATGTTCCCATGAAAATAAATATATAAATACGTAACACACGAATGGAATTCGGCCTACAAAAGGTCACTCTGCTTAACTGCTAAGACAGGAGGCTTGCTTTTTCTCCAATGTACTTTTATTAGCATCGCATCATGCAGAGTTCTTGTTATTCTTATAGAAATAACCACTCTTTGAATCCAAGTTTCTTGTCTCAAGCAATGATGGAATCCATAGTTTGATAGTATGGTTTGAGGATACATCCTCCTTTTTTCATTCAAGATTTTTCATATTTCTATTCTATTGCTCTTTTATTAGGTGATAATTTCTTTGAATCCCTGACTATTTTATAGGCTTTTATCTCACTCCCCTTCTTCTTCATCCTTGTACAGCGATCAGTCTCACTCACTCCAATTTCTCTCCCCATGAGGGACTGTTCCTATGTCTGATCTGATTCTCAACACCCATAACTTCACGCTGAGGGAAGCCATACACCACTTCCTCAGGTAACCCATGCCAAGAGAATGATAAAGACAGGACCATTTATTTTAGTGTTAGAACCCCAGTTCAGCTAAACCACTGTTTAGCTGCATCTCAGATGCTGTATTTAAGCTGTTTTATGGGCCGGACCCAGAGGAAAGCACGGATCTTCCAGCCCAACTGTGTGGAATTGGCTTGTGTCCACCCTCCTAAGGGGTGGTCTGACCAAACTCATTTTGCACGGTGCTTGGCTGAGGCATCTTTCCAGTCTAAGACAATGACCTCAGTCCCGTAGCCATGAGATAGAACAATAACAACTATTATTATTTTCGCTTTTTCAGTTCAGTGTACTCAAGATAAAGCCGGCAGTTGTGCTAAAGCTCCCAAGACTTTTATTTTCCTAGCATGCTGTCAGGAGGTGTGCCAGGAATGAAGGACGTCGGATGGAAGGCCTGCTGAAATGCTGGTGATGAATTACCTTGGTCAGAAGGAGGCAAAGCTTTTTCAGCTAATGCCCACGTGCCTGAAGTATGATCCTGGATCCAAAAACGCTGTGATAAGTGTGTGGGTTTCATCCTGAAGTTTTGTCTTATTCCAGAAGGAGGCCTATTCACAATGTGGAAACGATCCCTCACAGAAAATAGAGAGCAATCAAATCAAGGTAGAGATAAACCGTAGGATTCCCGATCCTTAAACATAACGCCAACACCAAACGCAATTACACTGGGACGACTGATCTATTGATAACAAAAGAAAATAATAAACAGCACCATGTCAACATCTGTCAGCTTTCTAGGTCTGCAGACCTGGCAGAAATTAGCAGTGAAGCTGGTTCATGGAGTTTATATTCCCATATCTCACCCCAACTATAATAAAAAAACACAGGTCGAATCGCCACACTAAAAGAGCAAACAAAGCAATAGACCACACTGACCCTATTCCTGCCTCCGCAGGCCTACAGAACTCAGCAATAAATTGAGCTTGCAAAGCTTTTATACTTTCAAACACTAATTGTAACTCCCTGTCTAACTTCAGCCCTACTGAACACTCGTCCTCCATCTATCTGCGAAAGCCTTAGGATCCAGCAATAAATGGGGCTCCTGAAACTACCGCAGAAATAGGTAACATAAAGCAGTCTTTACTGGATTCTTCTGGGTCCTTAAAAGGGAGACAGCAGGTGTCTATGCTTGATGTTCTGCTTTATGTTCTCTCTTAGAGTGAGAATGGCTATAAATTTCAGCTAATTCACAGATTTTCAAATAATTCTGCATACAACTATATATGAAAGCTCTTTCTGAGTTAAAAAAGGTCTCTGGAATGCTACTCAGAGCATAAATTTTTCCTTTATATATGTGCTTCAGGAAGTCACATTTGGAGATAGTGAGAAAAATTGCAAACTTCCATAATTTTTTCTTATAATTTATGGGAACTAGTAGGATTATCCTTCATATTATGGCTGCAAAGCTTAAAACAGCTCGTATTCCAGCAGCTGGATCGTCGTCCTCACAAAAATTCAATCTACAAAAGCCACCCAACCCCTGAAAAGTCCTCTAGCTTGATCCTGTGTTAGGTTAAACACAGCATCTCTTCCTCTCCTTCCTTCCTAGACCACAATGGTCCGTTACGGAGTTCCCTTTGCTCTTACCTAAGCCAAATATTTTTGACCACGAACAAATCTGAAGTGCAGACCTACAGCTCAGGCTAGTAAGCATTCACATTTGTGTTAATATTCACACCTCTGATGTTGGGAAACTTTGCAGGTAAGTTACAAACATGTAAGATAGGAAAGTAGTGTAAGACCTCCTTCTGATGTCTGACTTCTGAAATAGGAAACCAGGCATTGATTTTTTTTCCCCCCTTTATGCTGCTTGCGCTTTGTCGCTTCCTATCACACAACCATACGCTTAGCAAACTTACAAATAAGCTCCACAGGTCAGCAATTAGACCAGTGCATGCAACTAGCTGTGCAACAAGGTTTATATATTAAGAAACACAACTAAAGACCTTCTGTTTTGCCTGCACTGCAGTGAGAAAGGTACCCTGCATTTCCCGATTCTTTATGGACAAACCATCTAACCAAGGGGACTTCTGATAAGCAGAGTAATTGCTTGGGTAATTATGATTCTGGTTACCCAGACCTTACCCGTGTTCTGCTAAATAAGCCTCTGCCTTTTCAGAGAAGCTGCTGTCTGGTTTCCTGTGAACCTGAAAGGTTACGTCTGAACTCGTAAGTGGCGATTACAGCAGGCATGATGTCAAAAACTTCCGTCAAATTACTATACAAACTGGATGTTTCAGATTCCTGAGCTGTCAGGTTTTTATACTGCTTGCTCCAAACTGTTGAATATCTCTTCTAGTCGTGCATGATAATGCCAAAAGCCACTCTGACAAAAAAATACATTTTGAACAAAGGCTAAACAACATAAACACTTTTACTTTACAGATGGCAGTCAGAACTCAGCAGATGGTGAAAGAAATCCCACAGGATGTTCTCTCCCTTCTCGCCCCCCCCCATATATATGAGTGCATGTGTGTGCACACAAAACAGCAAAGTGTCCTGACGAAATACTCAAAAGGCTTTCACAGAATAAGTATCTATCCTCTGAACAGTATCTCACTGCCCATTTTTAGAACAGAAAAGATCCAGCCAAGGCTGGGTACCAGAGAGGGAATCAGGAAGCACGTTCCTGTTCATGGGTTGGCCACTAACCTGTGGTATGTCTTTGGACAGGCATTTCTTTGTTCCTTTTTCTTTCCCTCCCATGCTCTGTCCTCTTTATTTTTATTCTGAGATCCTTAGGGAGGAGACTCTTTCTGTCTCTGACTGTTAAGCCTTAAAACAGCTTGTACCACCCTGGTGCACTTCAATCCAGCTTCAGTTTCACAGAAAGCGTTAGAGAGAGACAGCACACCCCATAGTATTTTCTGCATTTCACAGAACCGAATATAAAGCTCTCCATGAAATGGAGATATGCCTGATGGAGGGAAAAATACGGGCAAGGATAAACCATAAAGAATACACAATCATCTTTTTGCATCAGGTATTTTAAAAAGGCAGGGGATAGATTAAAGCAGCAGAGAGCCACGCTAACAAGCACGATTGTTTCCAGTTCTCTTGGCCATGGGGTAATTCCTGCACGACACTGCACTGTTCCATGTAGTTAGGTACCAGGTTGCATTTGCATCCTGAGATTTTTACTGTATTACACTTACCTGTACTTCTAATGCAAATGCATCCCAAATTGCTATATATGAACTATTTACATTTACCCCCCAATAAACCCTACCCGCCGTAGAAATGTCACTCTGTAGGAAGCCCCAGCAGCTCAGTGGTACACAGCAGCACCAGGCACCAGGTCAAAGAACTCCATGCTCACCTGGAAGTGCAGGTGGGAATTCCAGTAGGCAGCACTGGAAAACCCAGGCCAGAGTTCAGTTTTGGTATTTTCCTGGATTTGGTATTTTGCCCTGGATTTTTCAGCTAGCCTTTTACTTCTGAAAGAAAACCCCAAGCACCTTTAATGCACACAAATCATCAGAAATTCTCTTTCACTTGTAGTACACAAGAACCCCCCTATAAAGCAGCGTATCATTGCACGTCACGGTATTGTTCAGTATTTACACAACCGCACCATGCACTGACCCACCAGCCCTACTCTCCATAACACTAAATTCCCTGGCAGCTTACTCTCCTGGAACAAAGCGACTCATTTGAACTTGTCGTTATGGTCGCATTGCAACTCCATGTTGCTTCTGCACAAGACCCCAGACGGCACTCATCTCTAAAGCTCTGCACTTTCTCCAAAAATATAAAGCACTCACATAAAATGCCTCTCCCTCACTTAACTTCAAGGGGGGGGGTACTGTAGCTTGCTTTAGTTGCTTCAGTTTTTCAGTCTCTGATACAGACAGTTTCTCTGACACGTATTTGTGCTGATCTCTGTAGGAGTGGGGTTTACACGCACATAAAAAGGGCTCTGCAAACTTTCCCTTCCGCAAATAGGAACTCGCTTCTTTGGGCAGGTGGATCCAGTGTGGCACTGGGCCATCACGGACAGAACTGGTCAAACACACAAGAGACAGCAGAGTGGCACGTGCCAGTATCTTTCAAGATGCCAGTTACCTCTGCATTTGGTCACACAGTCTGAATGGACTAGTTTAGCTCTTCTCAAATTACTGAATCACTGAACAGATGGACTGGTTCGATATAAACCTACTGTAGCCTTTCCAAAATAAGGAGTATCAGACATATGTACAGAAAATTGTACGCATAAAAGTGTACCCAGCTATCTTGATGCTTACAATTTTGGCAACTCATAGACAAATCTGTTGTTTAACCAGAGAGAAAAGTGATTTTATTTTTTTTCCTTACTTTCACGTCAACCTGCTTGTCCACAGCAGAACTGATTTCAGGTAAAAGAAAGTTGTTATGTATTGACATGACACTGAGCACAGTATGATGTAGGCTGAGAGCACACGCCAAGAGCTTCATACCATCTACCTCCCCAACTCAGGGAAACACTCAAAATGACTACACATGGAGTCCTCCACTCAAAGGTGAACTAGAGAAGGCAGCCTGTTTGCAACACCACTCCTTAGACCTAGAAACTGTTATGTAGCAGCAGGAGGTGCACAAAACAAAGCAGGTCCAGAAGTGGGAGCCAGGACTACCTTGCTGAATACCAGAGGATCCGCCCTGAAATTGTAGATTACTTCCTGGGAAAGAATCTTTAGGAATGGCCCAGCTTTGGCTCTGAGCTTTTCCTTCCTCACCATTTGAGCCCAGTGGCACCCACATTGCCAACCGCACCTTCTTCCAGCAATCACACTAGACAGTTGGCTGTTACTTCCCACTCAAAGATCTGTAACAGTCATAAAAATTTAGCCAAGCGGGTGAATTTTTTTAAAAGTGAGAGATATGTATCAGCTGTGATGCTTGATCGGTTAGTCAGTCAGTTCCATGACAAATGGTCCATTTAAAACATCATAATAAAGACAACTAAACTTCCCAAATACTCTGTGGTACACGAACATCACGGCCCAGAGCTGGGGACGCAATCCTGATCTGTCAGGACCTTCTTTTGAACAGGAATTCAGGCCATGGCAGTGATGAAAGTAGGATTGGAGGCACCAGTGGAAATGGAAGAAATAAACACTGAGTATTACTGAATCAAAGATTATCTAGTTTGGATATAGGAGGGTTCAAACTCAGACTGTACAGGAAACCACATTTCTGGTATGTCCTGTATTTTGAGGGTGCGACCATGACCTTTATAAGGCTTCTGTGATATGATTATTATGGATGTGGGTGTGAACTACAGATACAAAAGCTGTCCGAGGTGTCTGAATTCTGACAGTATTTGGAATTTGAAACTACTCAGAGCTCAGATCCAGGGGATTTATTTGGGCTCATTTCTAGTTAAAACACTCTCAGCTCAGGTCACGCAATTCCATGGAATAAGGGCAGTTTCTAAATCAAACCACAGCAGTATTAGTAATAGATAGCTCCATCTTTCTGTCAGGAGCCTTTTTATTTTTCCTGCCTCAAAGGAAACAACCAGAGCTGATCTTGGATGCCTCTGAGCCTAGAGAAGAAGTTACATTAAACCTCTGTTGAAAATAGCTACAATGGCTCGAACACTTTGTTTCAGGAAGAATCTTACCCAAATAAGAGGCTCGTATCTCAGAAAAGATCTTACAGTACTCTACATTAATTAAAGATAAGGTGATATCATTATAGAGATAGACATTGTTATCTTCCCCCCCTAATGTTATCGAGGTTGCTTTTGTGCCTACAGATGAACACTTCCAGACAAAGATATTTTTGAAAACCTCCCATTGTGTTTGAAAGCAGCTGCTAAATGGAATTACAAAGTTTCACAGGAAAGCGTATTTTTGGGTCTGATCTGCAGTTCATTGAAGTCAAAGAGAAGGCATGTAAAATCATACTTAACTGTCTCTACTCTGGAAAGCTTTTTTTTTTTTTTAGCCAGTGCATGTATAATATTAAATGCACACTGAGTTTCTTTCATTTTGTTGGCTATTAAATAAATGTTCAAAGGAGATTCTTTCAAGAATCTACGTGGGTTAAACCCTTATTGGTGCAAGGGAGGGAGGGGGAAAAGGCTTGAGAGGTACATTTGCTGCCAAAATTTCAAACTACAGAGTGCTGAAAGCACTGAGAACTCAGGATGCTTTTGTTTTTATTTCAGCACCAACCTCAAGCAATCAATTTTTTAAGTGTATCTTGACTTCAGTTAGCACCAGTATCTGAAGATGCAATCTAACTATACTTCAAATGAGAAGTTAACACACAATAGCAACGATTTGCCTAACTTTATGGGGAAACACAAGAAAAGGAGTATTTAAACTGGGTGAAAAGGGGTTGTTGGTGTTGGCTTAAAATTATTTTTATTATTTGAAACCTAATACACAGTCAATCTCAATATATGCAGCAGGATCCTGACTCATACATGTGCAGGCACTGTAGCACACATTCTCCTGAGGTGCATATAAGGGGAAAATGCCATTATGGAATATCAGAACAGAGCAATGAATCCTCCCTAAAATGGGGAGCTCAACCCTGTCAAGAGACAGAATCGTTGAAAAGAAACCAGTGCTGAAAACCAGATGGTGTTTATGTTGAACTTTGTATATTTACAAATTAATTCAGTTTTGCTTTTTTGTTTTTCAGTTCTTCTATAACAAAGAAGGACTCTGTCAGTCCATAGCTGTACAGTCAGTAACTACACAGCACGAAAGAATCTCTATATCTGTCTTCATTCAGTTAAGGAAGAATTAGAGCTACTGTTTGAATTGTTACATAAATGAACTAGAGCAGTAACAACTGATTAAGCCACTTTCTCTCTCAAAACTCAAAATCTGCATTTTCTCCTGCAGTTCAGACTGTTTGGTGACGCCTAACAGACCTTTGGGGTTTTTTCCCTCCTTCAGTGTTAAGGCAAGCAGCTACCATACAACCTTCTGCTCTGGGGGCTCAAGGGAAATCCAAAGGAAAAAGTACTACCTAATTTCCAAATTTAACTCCCCAGTTCCCCTTTGTTTGCAAAATTCCAATCATAAGCTTGAGTTAGTTCCTGCCAATCCAGGTTCACAAGTAGGCTGGGAAAAATAGAAAAATCATAGCAAGAGGAGAAATACCTTGGGAGATATTTCAGCATGGTTGCTACAGCATATCCCCAGATCAAAGCATTCCTTTGCCCTCAGAATGCCCTGAGAGTGAAAGCCCTTAGACAAGGTAATAACAAGCCCGCTTCATTTAGGTCTATGGAAACATCCAGGCACTACTAACATTTCCTAGAGACATTTCTTTCTACCTCTGGTCTAAAAATCTGGCTTTTATAGATTCCATCATCCTGCGAAAAAAAGGAGCCGTGAACAAGTGTAACAACCTGACTCTTTGGTATCTCAATAGAATCTGTATGCTACATAATAATAATGCCATAACAACAGTTTGTATGCTAAGCTATCCTGCAAGTGCACGTGGGTGGATCCTTGCAGCTTGGAATGCAACCCTGAAACGTTTTAGTGAGATGAAATTAAAAAGACAGACAAGAAAGCTACTGTAAAGTAGCTGAAAGAGACATAGATTATGTTTCAATGACCTTCTTGAGATGTATTCCTTACTTGGAGTCATTTAAACATGTTTGCATCGACAAAGAACTTGGAACAGAAATTATTCTGTGCACAGAGGCCAAGAGCTGACACTGTTCACCTATGGAGCTGGCGAGCTCTTGCTTGTGCTCTCAATTTCTTTTCTAAGATTTTTAAAAACTGAAGAGTCAGAGAGGTTAAAACTATTTTTTAAAGCAGTAAGTTCTTCGCAGTCTCTTTGGAAATCAAAAGAAAACTGTTACAAGTGTTATTTTGTTTCTTATATTGAACTCTAAAAACAAAGCATAGAAGTGTATTTTGGCAAATTTAGGTCTGGTTTATGGGAAAATTTTTCTATCACCATATCAGCTGTATCAGTTTCAGAGCCAGACATGGGGTCAGCACAGTATTAATGACCAGGAGTGCCTCCTATCAGCATTCCCTGTATTCCAGCATTCAGGATACTGACGTACATACTCACACAAGTGGCAGAAGACAGGTAGGAAAGAGAAGACTTCTGTCTCCAATACTATATTACTAGTAAAGTTTAAGAGAGAAATCTTCCCACAATAGCCAGCCCCTCTATGCCATTCTCTCCTGATACCCTTTTAACAGTGTTTCTTAGGGAAGACCAGTGCAGCCATCAGAACCCAACTTGGGGCAGAGCAAGCCTGCAGAATTAAAGAAAAAGGGGGATATTAGCACTGATCATCTCCTCACTTTAGTCTCAGAAAGCTTTGGGAAGGAAGCCCCTAGTTCCCCTACGATCAGGCTCCGCACCCTGAGCTGCATCCTTACCTCAAAACCTAGAATATTCCCCCTGCATTCAGGTGAGGGATGTCTGCGAGGGTTGGTAGGAGCCTGGCCCAAACTCCAGGTGCACAGAGAGACAGATGTGTGCTGCACTGCCCCCTCACAGCTCCTCCTGCTCCACTTCCAACTGTGAGAGCACCACAGCGTCCAAACAGATGGGAGACCTTACCAATGGGTCCTGCTCTCTTCCATGACAGCTTTCACCTTTGCTCATCAAGGGCTTGTAGGGCAGGGATGCAGGAAAGGGAGGCAATGGAGATTATCTGGGCTGCTGCTCTTTGATGATTAAAGGTTTTCAAGTGTCAAAAGCCACTTCCAAATATCAGTTGTTCTCCTCTGTATGGCTTCACTGCCACTTTCTGTGTTTAAAAAGTTTAGTTACGTATTTTGAGAAGCTCATCTGCAGAAAAGGCGAATGCCTCAGATACAGTGACTCTGATTTTGTGACAACTGACTTCTGAAAATAGTATATTTATTCAATGAGCTTAAGCACAGCAGTCCCAGTTGTTGACTCTCCTCATGAAAATATTGATTCTAAGCTCCCTAGCTTATAATGTTTTGATCCACATTCTGGGCCTATTGATTTACCTTTGATACTTCAATCAAACTGTTGTTTATATCAACAGCAAATACATCTGATCTCTCCAAAATAATTAGATTAATCACAGGAGGATCTACAAAAGCCTTGTTTTGATTGATTATGTCTTTATGCTCTCCTGGGGAAAACAGGTAAATTTGAAAATGTAAAAAAAAAGAGACAGTTGTTAGCCTTTTCCTTCTAGCATCTTTGAAATGTTTTTAGTCCCAGTTTTTCTTTTATGATACCAGGCTTTTACAAGATTGCAGCCTTGCAGTGTGCTCAGTTATGATTTCCTCAGTGGCTAGCATTTTGCAACACATAATGATTTAGCCCATCTGAGCAGAACTATCATTACACAATTTATTGTTCCCCAAAGCATTATTTGTTATAGAGACTATTAGGCCTATGAGTTACATTTTATAGAATTTTTGTTAGAATTATTTTAAACTCCAAGGAAATTAATCTCTTCCTTCCACATCTCCTGCTCCAAGATTTCCATTTTGCAAAGCAAAGAAAAAGTATTCAAGCACAAAAGAGGTGGAGGTGCTAGGGACCTCTCCTGAAACCATCAGTACTTCTTGCATAAAAAACAAGCAAAGACTCCAGGATTTTACTTTTAGGGGTAAAATTCTTCTTTAATTTGCACCACAGAAACACCAGTGATGCCAAAGGGAGTTCTGTGCAAGTCTTGAGCCCAGCTACAAAATGAATGGTGGATGCAATGCCACTGTTCAAAAATGTATTTTTCATTTGATGAATGAATTGCTAAAGGAAAAAAAAAAGGCCCTAAAAAATCTTCCATTCTGGAAACAAAGACTTTGTACAACAATTCTATTGTTCAATCATCACTACAGTCTCTATTGGAACCATGCCCAGAAGGACTAAACATTTTGTGCTAAAACTGTTGCATACCTTTTCTAGGGGCCTTACACATTAATCAATAGTTTTGATTACTCAATCCTATTATTATTCCATTTTTTGGAACGAACCATTAGGGTTATTAATTACACTGAGAAAGTTATTTATCTTCTAGCAGAACAAAAAGAGCTAATACCGTCACTGTCAGAGAGCTGTTTAATGCACTGTGACATGCTGAACTTCACTCAGCTTCATGCTCTTCCCCTACCCTCTGATGGTGTCATTGAATGATAGGATCAAACCTTGGGTTATGGAGCCACAGGAGGCTTCCCTGAAGATCAAAATGCTGCCGCTGCTGCTGAAGGTCACTGCTGGGGATGTATTTCTCAATTTGAGAGGGAGCTCAGCTACTGGAGGCAGTGCAGGCAAAACAAGGCTTGTCTGATGTTGAAAGCAAGCTAGGCGAAGGGCACATTAAAAATCAGGGGAGGGACGCCAAAGAAAGGATGCATACAACTGAAGAGAAGGAGGGAGACAGGAGTGATGGGGGGGAGAAAAAGCATGTAGGAGAAACGTTGCTAATTTCTGGGGTTTGTTTATCATACATGCATAATGAGGGGTAATTAGCTCTCCCTGAGAACTGAATTTCCGCACCTCAGTCAGGAAACAAGAAAATCTTGGAACTCCTCTTATTCAGAAAGAGTGGAGCAGCATTACAGAGAAGATGAGGACTGGAGTGGACCAAGAAAAATCATTTTCTGTGCAATACAGTACTGAAGAGTTGAAAGAGAAAGCAGAAGTGCTGCAATGACACACTTAATGTTTCTCAAAGATAGAAAGAGCAGAAAGGTGTGGGTGGTTTCTAGACATTTCCTTCCCATATGAAAGAAGACCTGTATTTATGAAGACAGGGGCTCCCCTGAAAGAGCCACCTTCTCTTGCCTTGCTCATTATGTAAGGTTCTTGGGATTTTTATTAGTTAAGAAAACAGCCTTTTCCTTTCACTCATAGCAAGAATTATCATATGGTTGTGCAACTCAGAGCTTACAAGTGTAAGAGAGCGTGGGAGCCACCATCAAACAGCTTGTCAGGTCTCATGCATATTCTATGCTGGCTGCTGCGGCGCGCTCAGGATGACGTCATACCCTCAGCCGCCGAGCATCTGACATCACACCTTCTGGAAGAACGTCTTCTGCCTGAAAATAGCAGGCGAAAGCTCAAGCCAGAACATACTGTACCTATTCAAAGCGTACAAGGAGCGCAGATTGGGCACACGTGGGATCCAGCACTGCTGAAGGAGAAGCAGGGCATAACAAATACCACGCATCTACCTCACACAGAGCTTACAAACTTCAATCCGTTAAAAGCTGCAAGTCCTTTTGTAGAACCTGAATGCCAGATAATGCAAAATTCTACTCCTGTTAGGATGGCATGCATAAATATTCTACCTTCATCCCTTTGAGAAGATTTCCTTTTTTCTCTTTTCCAGGGATTAATTTCTCTTTCTCTATACAACTCAGGGGACAGCGTTCTGCCTTTCTTCTCCAAGGGGTTTGGTATCGGTACTTCAACCGCCGGTTTCAGGAACCCAGGCTATCTCTTTATTCTCTGTCTCTACAGTACGCAGCACGACAGAAGCCCTTTACATACTTCTAAATATGAATAAAAAGAGAACAGTATGGAACTTAACTTGGATTCGGAAAGGCTTCTCTGTACACAATGCTGAAACAGAAGTTGTTTGTTCATTTCTGTCTGAAATAGTTTGGATTTTGTACGCCTCAAGAAGTGAGGATAAACTTAAAATCTATAGTTTTTTGAAATGAACAGAGAAAAAGGAAGGGCGATTAAGAGAATTTTTGCAGCTGTCTTGGATTCACATCTCTGGTGTCTCAAACCAGTTTTTCCCTGCAATATCTAAATTGACAAATTCACATTACAAGTCAAAAGAAATCTCAAGAAAGATATATTGATTTTTATAGAGGACTGGGGGTAAACCACTTTTTCTTATGCTACAACTAAAATGAATCTTAAATATTTTATGGGATAAAAAAAATCTCAACAGAGTTGAAAGTAACACTAATAAGAAAGGCCCTGCTTAAACTCGAGGTAAGCTCCTTTAGGAGCTGGGGAGAGATGGCTTTTCATTTATCTACAATTTTCAAATAATGGGAAAAGTATTAAAACTAGAAAGCAGAACTCAAATGCTCACAGGTTTGCAGATTACCATGCCTTCCTACCTGCGAGCCACTGGCTGCTGCTGCTGGGTCCTAAACACCCAAATCACTTTGAACCACAGCATTTTAAAGCCCCATTAGACAAATTACTTTTCCCTGAATAGTTAATGAAACATAGCTCTGCACATTCCTCTAATTTCACATATGGCAAAGAGAACTGAAACCACCAGCATATTTTAAAGACTCTGTTTTAAAATGTCATCTTTTGATATGCAAATACTAGCCAGAAATAATACCACTTCTTCCACTAATGCTCTGTTCCTTAAACCTAAGGAAAAGAATCAAATCAATAAACAGCTTAAATTTCTATTCCTTCTGTCAAGTTGCTTTTAAAACAATATGCAGCTAAAATCTCATAGTTAAATATGCCAGGCCAACATATTGTTTCAATTACTGTCATATAACCTTTTTCAACTTGATATCCTTTACCTTATCTCTAATAGATAAATACCCACCCCAGGGAAAGGATCTGTGCATCATAAACAAGAAAATTGAGTAGTTCTTTTAAGACAGCTGTCACTGAGCACAAGAAGTGGCGATCGAATGATCCAAAATAGCACTCAAGCAGATCAAATTAAGGAAAAAGCTTTTTTTGTTTGTTTGTTCTTTCTGTCCACAGATGTCACTTAACAGGGGCAGTTCCTCCTACCTGCTGTTCTTAAAAGAATTAATTCCTAAAATGCAAGTTTTAACAAATGTCCCTCCCCAGCGATGCCTGACTCCACCTCAACAGGCACTAAATCTGAAGTGCTGGACAAAAGGAAAGCAGACAGTGTAAATCATTTGTTATAGGCAGTGCAATCTGGATAAACCGTAGATTCAGATTTAAACTTGGCAAGAAAATTAGAGGGAGAGGCCTCTCCAT
This sequence comes from Xenus cinereus, assembly GCA_025774025.1. Classification (NCBI taxonomy): domain Eukaryota; kingdom Metazoa; phylum Chordata; class Aves; order Charadriiformes; family Scolopacidae; genus Xenus; species Xenus cinereus. The sequence goes on along the minus strand of JAOXJK010000062.1, from coordinate 36,919,813 downwards.
TTTGCAGGGATCTGGAAAAAGTGAAAAGCCTATGGAAGTCTAATAAAACTTTTTTGGCATACCATCTGGAAGTATCAGCAGTTTCTGATTTTGGAAAGAATGCGTTCTGCTTTTAACTTCACACAATGCCTCATTTCTGCTTTCATGTACTCAAGACCAAGCAGTCTTTTTTTTACAAACGGCCCAAAAATCAATACGCGTTGTTCTGTCTCACCCAGGTATGTGCTCTTTGAAAACAGACTGAGACATCTTGCAACTCAACATCACACAATAGCTCGGCCAACTCTGCCGCCAGGAAGTAGGACTGCAAGACAGGCAAGACCTGCAGACTTTGGAAAGGTTGTGGAGCACAAAAAAATGAATGGAGGAGATAAAAACAAAGGGAAGAAAGCCCTGCTCTTTCCTCTCTGGAGGGCCATATCCTGCAATATGACAGCTTTCACCCGTGACACCAGCCAGTCTGTTTCAATCCAACAGGGTACTTAACTCATACTTTACTTTAAGCCTGTGAATAGACTGAATTCCTCCCGATTTTGAATAGAAATTTATACTTACTAAGTTATGAATGCCTGACTAGATCAAGGCCCAAGTTACTTGGACGATGAGGTTTACTGCCAGACTGTATAAAGAACAGGAGCAAAGGTTATACAGTTTCCTACTCCTTAGATGCAAAAAGGATGTCAAAGAAAGATGAAAGCAGGAAATCTTCCTTAAACATAAAGCCCACAAATGGCACTACCTCCTAACAAACCTTGACACTGTCGTAACAGCTATGCAGACTGGCTTGTGGCTGTAATACAATCAGAAAATGCTTTAACGACTTCCTCCCTTCTTGTGAGAATGAAATAAAGGAGGAAGGTGAACAAGAATACCCCATGTGCCAGAGTCACACAGCAACCATCTGATCCAGGACAAATGGCACAGTCCTCCATGAACCCAGATGCTCCTATGCTCTGGTTTAAATCTGAAAACAGGTTTTTCACCAGTTCAATTTACATGAAGAGTTCAAAAGGCTTATTTTTCATTCCAACAGAGAATTAACACAAATGTCAGAAGTTGCCAGGGAACAGACTGTCACCCTCCAACTGCTTCCCTCCCTTCAAATACTTGGAGGATATTGTACTACGCATATCGCCTTTTAATCCTGTGTTCTGGTGGAGGCTTTTTAATATGTACTTGCTGTATCTGTACAAAATCTGAAAATGCAGAGTAGCCTACCAGACAGAGCTTTGGCTTGGGATTTGGGAGACCTGCGAGCTGTTAAAAGCTGTTAAGAAGGCTGCAGTAAGTCACTTCCTCACTCTGTGCTTCAAGCTCTGCATTTTGGCAGCGCAATATCAACATGCTTTGAAATGAATGAAAAATCTCTCAGACTTTGAAACACGGGAGAAAGCATAAACATACACAAAAGACACTCTCGCTAGAAAGGAAAGATGCAAGCAATCCGTACAGAACCATTAAGGAGTCAGTCTAACAACTACAACGCACAACTTCCATAAATCATTTCCTAAGGTACACCAGCCTTGCAGTCAAAAGCATTACTGTGACTGGCAGGCCACCCCACAAGCTGGCTTTAGGCTAACCAGTCCATGAGCTGCAGGGAGTCTCTCACCAGCAGTACTGGATTTCAGCGTGGGCTGCAAAACTTACCTGAAAAGCTTTGGGTTTTCATTGCCAATGCTCTTAGTGCTCAGCCAAGGTGGTTTAAAATTAGCCCAGTTACACAGCAGATTTCCATCTGCAATACAGACAAAACTCTTAAAGAAAACGTGGTTCGGTTTTACCAACACTGAGTTAACCTGTGCTCTACCCGAGACCCCCCAAACACTAAATAGTCACAGCTAACACTTAAGGACACCGCTCCAGAAGAGCTTCCATTCTGCTCCACTGCACCACAGAAAATTGCAAACAAAGCTAAAATTTATCACAAGCACTGTAGTAAATGCTCTCCAGCTCTGAGGTCCTCTTGCAGGGATAAAAGAACAGCGTAAGTAGTTTATGTTTCCATGCCTCTGCCAGCTGCTTCTGATGCAGGGCTCAGAGGACTACAGCGTGAAATGCCCAACTGCGCTAGGTAGGCTTAAAGCGCAACAAAAGGGAAGTGCCTTCACAAAACACAGTTTTCAATTAATTATTTACTAAAGCTCAAGTTTCATAGGTGCTTTCAAGGTAGAAGACTTTGTGAAGTGCACAGTGTAAAGCCTGATATTCAGCATTTAGACACAGGAAAGTCATAACTTCGCTAAATCCAATTCTTTCTAGCTCTCTTGCTCACTCTTTCTTCTATCTTAAATACCCAGCCTAAGGTGGTAACTTTCTTTCCCATAATAGTTAGCGATGACAGGTTGCATTCTTATGGCTTGTGCTGCCATAACCACACATTGTGACTTCAAATATGAAAACACATCTTTAAAACTGTACACTCAATATACTTGACGTGTGAGCTTGCAGCCTCTAGATTGAGAATTTAAATTCAAAGCAAGCTCATAGTGAAAGAAAATTCTGCCATCTGGCAGAAGTTAAAGCAATCCACAGTGTGAGTGGGCAGGTGCTGACATCCCAAAAAGACTGTCCCAGGGAGTAACAGCCCTGGGCTACCTCAGCTGAGGTACAAAGCTGGAGGAGGCCAGATATTAGGCTGCTTATCCCACCTCTCTGAGTGCCGACGAGAGTAAAAGCCAGCGCGCACGAGCGGAGCAGGTAAACAGTCTTTCGGCCTTCTCAGCGTACTTCACTGAACAGCAAACGAATGCTGGAAGGGGGAGGAAAACTCTCTGTTGATGAGACACAGGCTGCCTGATGTCAGCTCCAGTGACAATCACATCGGGCTGATTGCGCAGAGATGTAGAGAGTTCACCTCCTCCCAGACAAACTCTGCGCTTAGTTATTTTCCAAATTAATCATACTGAAAGAAAAACATGCAGAATGACTTGGACGGAAGGTGACTCCAAGATATTATCCGTGTTTTTGAGAGGCAAGGAACAGAAAATAGACAGACGAGCACTAATTAAAGATTAGACTGTGAAAGCACTAGGTAAGGGCAATGCCTGTGAAGCCCAGGCTTTTGCCCTTCTAGAAAACAAGGTCTGATGGCGTTGCCTTCGTGAACTACTTTTCATCTGATCCTCCCCACGGCCTTGGCTAAAGAAGAAAGCAAGTCCACTCACACCTCGCTCGTATCCAGATATTGTACTGGAAAAAACGTACATGCCAAAAGCATCTCTCCCAGACCACGTAGCACATATAAACAACAAGCTTAAGGAGCTTAGGGAGTCAGACATCTAGTCCACTTACAAGAAACGGCTAGTTAGCTCCCACTGACACAGGAGCCCGGGCTTACGCGGTTCAGTCAAGTTCTGGTTTATCATTTTGGGACTCTGTAAAGTCCATTAACAAAGCTGGCAATTTATCCCCTTTGGACTTCTCAGGATCCGGGCACCTGGGTCCTTTGGGCTCCTCCACTGCAGGGGAAGCCGATACAGAGCAGCTCACTGACTTGCCACCAGGCATTTGTATGTACACCACATGCTTTACATCTCACAGAATTCACATACATCAAATACTCTTTTTCCCTCAACTTCACAATATAATATGCACGTTTCGTAATTGTGATGCTTTGCAGGCTGTCATGGGACAACACAAACTGTATGGGCTGCACCACTCACCTGCCAACGCAACCCACCGGAAAAATTCATATTTCTGTCTTTAGAGACGAGTGATTTTAAAAAACAAACCAACAATCTAAAATCCTGCTCCATAAGGGTTTCCACACTAAAGCCTAGATTGTACTAACATATGTTTTGTGTGTAAAGTGTGACAGAGCTGTAGTCAGCAGAAAATGAAATCAGAAGTAAATACTTTGGGGAACTTTTCCTGATGTGGTTGGAAAAGAATGCTGTCTGGAGAAAGAGCACTGGGCGCATATTTATTCAGAGGTCAAGAGCACGGCTCAGCTTAATGTTCTGCCTTCTAATGCACAGAGAGAACAAGACTTTGCTGGCCGGAGAAATAGTTTCTGTACTGTACATCTGGTTATAATACCAGTGCTGCAGCCTTGTTGTTATTCACGACAGGTTTTAGAGGATTATAATACTGTTTTCTTTTTATTTCAGTTATTCTGGTAGATGCTAAGTCTGCTCAGAGAGTGATGGTTGCGTTGAAAGAATTAGGAAAGCTATGCCCTTTCATATTTATCAAACCACTCCATAAACGTCCTTTTGAAAGATGAGGCAATTCTAGGGACTTTTACAAACAATCCAAACAACTTATTTAATAGTAACTGAAATGGACCTGAGCAATTTGATGACTTTCCGGTGTTTAATTCCAGTAGTGTTTATAGATGCATTATAAGGGAAAGTAGTTTACTCTCTTCAAAAGACCGGCCTCGTTAGTCTGGACTATGATTACAAACTAGTCATTGAAACCGCAGCCGGTTCAATGGTATCTGTAACTTGCCCTCGTGCACGCTGACTGCTTTATTTGCCGGCTCTGAGAGGAGGAAAGGATGTTGGCTTTGAAGGAGAGTAAATCTCGCAGCTCCACACACAGAATAGATGGGGGCGCGATTTGGGCAGCTCTTTGTGCAGCCCAGAGACACTGCAGCTGGTGCTGTGCTGCAGGATGAGTGCTTTCCCAGGAAACCAAGGATTTCACCGCCTTTCTCCGCGTCCTAAAGAGCCCCGTGTCTCCTTCTAGGAGAACCCTGAGGGAAATGTGATCGTCTGACAGATATGTTACACCTTCAAGGAGCCACCAGCTGTAGGAAAGCTTTTGCTTAAGGAAAAGCTCTCCCTGGGGCTCTTCGGGCCTGACAGTTTCAATGACGCACTTTTAAATGTTTCACTTAAAAAAATGCCGCAATTGCCTTCTTGACAGGAAATTACACTCTTAAAATAAAAAATTAAACAAAAATCACCCAGACCTGCCTTACGATGGATCCAAAACAAGCGAGTTCTTTGGCAATCCTAGTTCTTGTGGCCCCAGCTCTGCTCACAGACCGTCTCCTTCAGTGTGACACCTCGGTGTGCCAGCAGCCGTTCCCATTTGTCTCCGACCGGCAGACAAACAGCTTGCCACATTTCCTGAAACAGGTAGAACAGGAACTCTAAATGTTACATCCTCTAAGGCTCCACAGTTGCATTTTAAGACAAAAAAAAAAAATCAAGGGAGGTCCCTGAGTAGATTAAAGTTGCATTGGTACAAAGGAAAATGCTCACTCACTCTATCAAAAGCCCCAAGCCTTCCTCACATATGTCCTTATAAAGGCAACTACGAATCCAGTTTATATCCCTATATATTCAGTCTGGACTTCATTTTCACCACAGCCCCGTGCTCCCTCCCACATGCTGTGATGGATTAGTAGGAAACACAGACATTCAGTGGAGACTTGGACACTTTTCCCACTCAACTAAAGGTGTAGAAAGCCACTGGAATAATAATTTGATAACGAGAGAAAGGAAGAAAATGACCTTGATTCTTTTTTTACTGTACTTGTATCTAAGTAGTAAAATTAATTTCATGACTTGAAACACCCGAGGAGGAGGAGCGGAAGCAAGAAAAAGAAGAAGGAAGAAAAGACAACACCAGGGTTAGTGGTATGAAGACGACTTCTCATTCCTTTTAATTAGAAATGGGGCTATAATTGTTGGGGAGAGCAATGGAATTTTGCATTACTGCTCCATTTTACAATTTTCTATTAAAAAAAAAATAAATAAAAAGCCATTTTCCTAGACTTTTAGCAGTAGACGCTTTTGAGATTTTCCTGCTTTTTGTCCTCCTGAAATGTCTGTCTTTGCATTTTGCCATGTACCCTCTTCCACAGCAGGTTTCTCTTCTTCTTCCCCTCTCTCCATTTGGAAGCCTTTGGCCCTTTACCCATTTAAAGGAGGAGACCTCTCGCTGCTCCCACAGGCACTGCTTGCTCCCTGAATATTTAAATAGCCCTGCTCCTTTCATGAGCTGCAAGACACCTACATCAAGGACTAAAGGATCTAAGCAATGACCCTGATATTTAGATCTAAAAAGTTGTTGATAGCCAAGTTCACCCTCAGCATAGTTTCACTGAATTTGAAAGACTCGCATGTGGGATACATTTGGTCCTCTGAGTTGAAATTGTAGGGCTGATCTAGCGATACATAATAAGCAGAGACATTTGAGGGAGTTCAGCATCTTTCAGGGTAAGGATTTTTAGATCTGTACCTTTGTTCCCAAAAGAGTTAAATGAATAATGAAATCTCCCTGCAGTGAGAACAGCTGAACTTAATTCAGAAGAAATTTCTCAAAGCAGTGCCTTGGTGCCCAGCAAATGTGCCTGTCAAAAAGGGTTGCTCCTTCCCAGGTATTTGTTTTAGAAATTCCCTGCCTATAGGATTACACAGAGTGGCTCAGGATGCATTTATGCTTTAAGCAAGTTTTCATTTTGTAGGTTTGAAAATTATGCTTTTTATTAGCATAGATGTGACAGCGGTTTAAAGACCAAAATTCTATTTAACAAAATGAATTTCAAGCTAATAACTCTTCAGATAACCAAAATATAAACTTCTGAAGATCAGCACAATTTCTTTGAGCAGTTAATCCTTTCTTCCCTACAATAGCAACCGTCAAATTATATTGCATTTGTAAGATTGTCCCTATATCAGATTGGATGCTTCCATTCTTAGGCTTCAAGTGTTTTGGACAAATGACACAACTACCTGGATATCTGATTACACAACCCATACCTAAGGAGAAAATTACATACTTTGCAATTTAGAAGGGACCAAGTTAAACCCTGGTGTCATTCCTTACAATCACTAAATTGACCTAATAGAACAGCAAAATTCTCACATATCTATCTAAGGCAGAAATACCAATTCTTATCTTTAATAATCATCAGTGTATAGATGAATCCTTGATAACTGCAGGCTGCAAGAATACTGAAACTAGCATCAAATTTGTAAGATACTTTGGTTTTTAACTCTTCAGGAATTACAGTGCACATGTAGTTATTGTTTTAAAACAGCACCACCAAAATGACATTTAAATGAAAAATAGTGTAACATTTTAATTAGATTTTTTTCAGTCCCTAAAGATGTTACCTAAATACAAGAGATTTAATCCTGATGGTTTTGGTAGGATGGCTCATGTTCTAAGCAAGAGAGTAGTTGTAGAATTGCCAGAGCTGAATCCTCCCAGTGAACACATTCCTCTGTAAATCCCAGGTTTCTTTAAAGTTTCAGAGATGATTTCCAAGCTACTGTTTACTTTTGTGTTTTTGTCAGCCAATCCACAGAAGGAAAACAAATTGGGTAGACTAGTTCTAAACAGACTGCCAATAAAAAATTTAAGCACCACTATCTAGAAGCAGAGTTGAAACAGAATTTTAAACTAAATCAAAATGTCAGAGTAAAGGACCATCAGTGTAACAACCTCCGATGCACTGCACTTTACCTAAGATATTGCCAAAGAACTTCCTCCTGCCTGAATTCGAGAAACCGTAATTCAAATGCTGAATCCTTTGTGCAATGGCTTGATGCTCAATGGCCTATGGAGCATATAAAAAGTAGCACACCATTGCCTGTGCTCTGAATAGATGCCTCTTCAGCAGAAAACTCAGGCAGAGGAAATGGATTTATTTAAGAAAAAAAGCCATGTTGAGGCAGGGGAAGCAGGGGAAGACTCACATTTCACTGTATGTAGAACTTGGCAGAGCATCTGGGAAGAGCACTTTCTTCTTATTGTCAGTACTGTCTTTAAAACCTGGCATTTTAGGCTATGTGTCTGAGGTTTGTCTACACGGGAAATTTCCCATCAGTCATAACTATATTCTGCTACGCTATTCCGCTCCAACTCCCAGTATAAATATAGCACACAAAAGGAATTTTATTTTTTTCCCAGGATAATTAACACCAGTCTGGATTAATCTGGAATACAGCCTGTAGATGGAAAGGTACACAGTGTAACAGCTTTGCTGCACGGACAGGTCTTCAAGAGTTAAAAAAAAATGGTTCCCAAGGAACTTCCAGATCTGTACAAAGTGTCAATGCCAGCTATATGAAAGCCAACGGCGATAAAACAACTTGGATAAAGCAAGCTGGGGGAAAAGGTTGCTTCAGGTATGGCTGTGAGACCAAAAGGCGGGGATGTGAGAGTTATGAATCTCCCCTTGCTATAAATCACTCAGTGGTGTTCCAGCTGAGTTGAAAAATAAAAAGAAAAGCGCTGGGCTTTACAGCACACTCGGCATTGTTTGTTTTGTCTGCCAAGTCTATTCCTCTTCCTTCAATGAAGTGCTTGTGGTTTGGGAATGACTTTTTAGCCTGTTCTGTCTGTCTCTATCTGAGGCCCCAAACTCGCATTTCTGAAGTGTCATATAAGCTGAAAGTTTGTACTTCTGTTCTCCAACCCTCAGCAAACACTGGAGTGTTTGTGTCTCAGTATTTATGTCATTTCAGCAAGTACTTAAGAGAATGAAAACATCAACTCTTCCACATAAGCACAGAAATTCAGAAAACAAAGTTTAATTTTGAAAACACAAACATACAGAGGAAAGCAAGCCACTCAGCAATACTGAAGCCTCCCACTAATTGGAACCATTCCTTTGCGTGCTATTTATCAGCTGCAGATCCCGTGTCCTGCTGCACCGCCTGCAGTCAGCACCACTGAGCTCAGGTTCAAGTTCCTCAAATCTCATAGTGCCAGGAACAAACCACTTTCCTGGAGTTCATTAACAGCCCTTCCCAGTGCGTTAAATATTGCATTTACTTTGGCTTAGAGAAGCACAGGAAACAAAGACACAGCCATAGTTGTCATACTCAGAATCCCCCAGAGGATTTGGTGGGAGGCTGCAGACAGAGTATCAGCCCCTTCTGCCAAACACAACCACGATCCAGGGACTCGATTTTCCCCTGTCAGGAAAGCTGCAAAGGCGCTGAGAGAGAACTGAGCCCCACAAGGGTAAGGGCTGGCAGAAAGCAGCCCTGGCAAGTAAGGGGATGACTATTTCCATATCTTTTTAATAATTTTTTCTCTTAGCAATGCAAAAAAAATCCTTAAACCACTATGATTCTAAGTGTTCGGTTTTCATGGTCTAGATGGAGGCAGAAGATGGAATACAAATCCCGTGAGATGCCAGCTCCCATACTGAGATCATCACAGAGAACGAGAGTCAAACATTACATTTCAAACATAGAATATCAAACCCTCACCATCTGTATTTTTATTTATTTTGTACTAGTGTTTTGCACCACTGCAATGATAAGGTGATCCTCTTCTACTGTCTTACTAAATCACTATTTCTCTCTCTTTCACGGTGTGTTTTAACCGCTTCAAGAAACAACTAACTAACCCAATTTGTGCTTCCAGAAAGACTTAAATCTTTAAAAGACACAGGAGAAAGACAGAAAAGATGTAACAATTTAAGTGGTCAAGTCTAATGATGCAGTATTTTTGGTAACATGAGACCAGTTCTGTTGTGCAATACGCTGCCTGGTCACACGGGCCTTGATCATTCCCCAAAATCAGGTTCATACCTCACCCTGTTCTAAAATGTTCTCTTTATTAGCAAGTATATCCCTTGTGTTGTCTGCTCAGGTCTCCCATTTCAGTCCTCCAGCACCATTTAGTTTGTGATGTTCTCGTTGTGAAGAACACCCAGGTGCACAATGTCCCTTTCGAAATGGCAGCCTCACACAAAAGGCTATTGTCTATTCAGAATTTAGTATTAATGTCACTGTTAAGACTTGGACAACTTACCCATTTGCGTCTTCTGCTCTCATGGATTTGATTTACTAAATTGCTTCATAAAAAAATAACAAGATTCATCTTTGAAACCCCTTGTACAATAGCTAACTATTAGTAGTAGTATTATCTGGCAGAGATGACACTGAAAACTCCCTGAGTTTAGGCTATGCTCCAAAAAAATCAGAAGATCTGTGAATTTCTAATTTGTCTTTCACATTTCCTGAATTTAATTCATGAAAGCATTCTACTGTGAGAATTGACAGCACTGTGAGAGCACAAGCACCTCTAGTAGATGAAATTCAGCCCCAGGGAACAGGGCAGGGGGACAGACTGATGGAAGATCTGACATTCACTTCAGGTGAACCCCTGACCCTTCTATCAATGCAAAAGAGGCTTCCCCTTCCAGTGCCATCCTTCCAACAGGGCAGTTCATATGTCACCTGTAGCAATTTGCTAGTAATCCGCTTCTCAATTATTTCATACTTTGAGCAAATCATATATACGAAATCAAAATTAATACTTCCTCACATTTCACACTCTGCTTTCTGCTGTTTTTACGTGCTGATTCTATTTTGTAACTCGGATGGTACAGCTCAGTGTCTGGGCTCCGTTCCTGCCTCGGGCAGAAGGTTGCCCAGGGGAGTAGCCCAGGCTCCGTGGCGCAGCCACCCTACACAGTGGTCTCACCTTCACGTGAAGGACACGGTCACGTCAGTGCTGGCATACAAAGAAACTGCATGTAGACATACACTTATTTGAGTTTACAAGCAAAATTAAGCAAGAATATTATACATAAAATCCTGCTTTTACATGAACTTTATGGGAACTTAACCCTAGGCGCTCCAAAGCCTTGTGTTAACTTCCCTCTGTTGTATGCATTTAATACTGGAAATATTCACCCATACCTCACAGCTCTGGAGAAACAATATTTATTTTAAAAGGCTTTTCCAACAACTGCGTTAGAAGTGCATACCTTGGACAGGTTCGACTATAATTAAAACAATCTTTCTAGGACTTGCAAGACCTTAGACATTGCGAAGAGACTAGATAACACCGCCATTTTGCTCATTACTAATTTACTGAAGATTTCTATATGTTTTACTAACTATTAATATGCTTTGTGTCCACAGTTCTGTATAACACTTGCTATTATAATGAACAACTATTTTAGTAAGGCGGCAGCTGGGGTTAAAACATCTCATACTCACTTACAACCTGAAGCGCCAGCCCTTACAGGCGCCTCTAACGTTACGAGAGCAGTCTGATTGACGTTAACGAGCCCATCCACACGCACACAATTAAATATCCAGGTATATGTTAGCTGCAGGCAGGATACAGCGAGGTTTGGGCTACATTTAACTTCCAGTGAGCCAAAGGTTTGATACTCTTCACCTCACTGATGTAAATTAGCTTGTGAGGCACTTGATTTTTAGCTCACTTCAAATCAATAGAATTCTTTCCAGCAATTTCACTGGGCCCTGTATCAATAATGTAACATTTCACCAGTGCTGAAGTAATTTAATCTAGAAATTGTTTCCCCCAAACTTGATAATGATTTAAGGTACAATCAGTTAGAATTTTTTTGAAACCTGATCAGTAATAGCTCAAAGGCAGACATCTCTAAAATTAGTTGTTATGCTTCACTGAGGCTGTCACAAAACCCAGAAAGCTTGTTCTCTTTCCTGTATTGCACCATACAGAAGGTTTCAAAACAATCTGTATTTATTTGCTTGGTCTTTTTCTGTAAGAAAACTAACAAATTATTATAACGCACATTTAATACATTATTAAATTAGATGTCTACCTGCCCTTTGAGTGAGAAGTAAAGATCAAGTGCTGTCTAGTCAGAGGCGTAAACTCAATCAAGTATTAATAGCTGAATTACTTCCAGCAATAAGATACTAAGGCCAAGCAAAATGTCCAAGGTCACTACACTCCAGATGGTACACTAATATATTTACAGGACTGACGCCTCCTGGCATTTTCAATTTCTTATGTTGGGTTGTTTTTGGAACCAATCAAATTGAGGAGCTGGCAGCTGCAATTTGCCCACAAAATTAAATTTAAAGGATTATAACTCCAGTTTTAAGCAGTGATTTGACTGTATTGATGTGAAGCCACTATTCCCAGCTCTTGATTTTCACTGAATGATGACCACAGCATATCATAAATTCAATCAGGACAAAACAGACTGGCTGTCCATAGAGATATTTTTTTTCATGTTCACAGCCATTGATTTAAGCCTCAGCTAACAGAGTCAACAATCAGGAAAATAACAAAAGGACCCAACATGAAATAACTGCTTCTGATATGGGTGCCTGAAATATTCTGCATTCCTCCACACCAGGGAGAACTTTAAATGAGAGGGTTTTTTCATGTGGGCAGTTATGCTCAAGCGATGCATGTACACACACTATTATACATATCGATCTTCCTACCTACAGGTGTGGAACATGAAAACACAAACTTAAAACTGTATACCAACATTTTTGCACTATTCCTAGGCTTTCTTAGGCAGTAAAACGTGCAGGTTGCTTACCTATGTTCCTCCAGGTTACTCTACATGGGTTTTCTGTTAAAACATCGACATTTAATATAGTCTTCTATCCATCCTTCCAGTGGCCTTATTGTAAGTACCCATATTTTGCCATATTTGGCTTTTCTCCATGTCCTTGTGGGTCTCACCTCTCTGGCTTACACTTCTGACCTCCACCAGTGCCAGTTTAAAGCTTTTATTACCGCATTAGCAAATCTGTGACCAAAGCTGGTTTTCCCTTTAAATCTTTTATCTTGATGAAACCTGTAACTATTGCAGTATGATATTGACGATCTAAATACTCCAACCTTCATAAATAAGTTATCAAGAGTGTTCTATTTATACCTCCATGTATGTATACATAAATACATAGAGTTAAAAACAGAAACGACTTTTAAGGGTTTTGTCACATTAAATGTACAGTAGCTCCTGAGCAGCTTCAGAAGAACAAAAAAGGAAAAAAAATCTTTAAAAATACATGCACTACAGGTACTGGTTAAATCGAAATCCACATCATACCCAGATGGAATGGGTGCAAATAAAATGGAGGCAACAAGATGGGTTTTTTTTTCAGAAAAGGTTGCCAAGATTTGGGAGCAACCAGCAATTAGGCATTTTACACCAGGCACCTTCAGACGGTAAGTGCTCACGCTCTGAGGAGAAAAACACCTGTAATTTTTCAACTGGACAGAAAATGAGGCACACAATGATTCCTAAATTATTTAACTGAGAAATAATTCCCACACTTAGAGAAATTAAGCCTTCAGTAGTGATGTTTCTCCAACCTCTTGCTTTCCAAGCAGGCAAAGGTAAGCAAAGATCAGAGCGATCTGCCGAAAACAGACGACTCAAAAGTGTTATTTAATAATATATGACTTCTCCTGTCAGAAATCTCTCTAATGTCACCTCAAGAGAAGCAGACGTTGTAGACAACCAAAGACGCACCGTTTGTTTTTACCTCAGGAGGCGACGCAGGCAGTGAGGGGTGCAGGAGGCCCGGGGGGTTTTGGCGGGAAGCGGGCGGCGGCCATCTTGGCACGGTGGCCATCTTGGCATGGCTGCCCCTGCTCCGGGCCCTCCCAATGCCCGAGTCACCCACCTGGCGAGAGCAACAGGCACATCAAAGCAGGAAACATCTCTCTTTCAGAGTGGAATTATAAAACAAACAATTCAGAAATGGTTATGCCCTCAGAGATTAAAAAATCCCAGAGGACACATTAATTCCTCAAAGCGATAGAGTGACATGTTTTCACCATTTCTTTGTAGTGAGGATCAGGAGGCACAAATCTGACAAGGCCTCAGAATCAGCAGCGCTTTTATAAGTCTGTGGAATGTCTTGGCCCATTTGTATAAACAGCTCTCATGGAAACATTCTGTTTTGAAATGCAGAAACCAAAATGCAGCTATCTTCCACTTGCAACTGCAGCACCCTTAATTCGCAAATTCAGTTTGAAAGTTAAATATAATCCGCAACTGTTCTGAAGAGAAGGCATTGATTATATTTGTAACAGGTCTAATACAGCGCTCACTTAAGAATTCACCTCCTTCAAGAATGTGCAATATTGAGCTTCATTTTTTCCTGTATTAACAATAAAAAGCTGTATTGCCCAAGGGTGGGTGGATCTAGGGGTTTTACTAAAATTTGAGATCTTCATCTAACACACACTGCTGTAGCTGGATTAACGTAAGGATGCATGAGGGATGCATCCTTGCATGGAACAGATTTCATGATCTCCAGGTAGGAAAAGCTGAGGAACAACAACTGCAAGGGAGGAGGGTTTTTTTCCAAACAAAGGGTGGGCAACCAAACATTCAAGCAGGGAAATATTCCTGACCAACCTGATTAACCATGGCACACCTCAGTTCAGACCTCTGTATAACCCAAAAACTTCCACTGACAAAGTTTAGGTGTCCAAACCAACTTTGCTAGATCTATCAAAAGCCTTTGAAATATGAAAGTTCTATCAGCCAACCCTTCTCACCACAGTATCTGAGCATTCACATCCAGAAAACTTCAAAGTCTCACTTTATATTTGCAGGAAAAGCACTGGTGTCCATCTGCACAAAATTAAGCAGCATCATTCAGAGCAAAGGGCAAAGGTCAGGAAAACCACTCAATATTATCTATTAAAATAATGAATAAATATGGAGAAATTGCAGAATCTTTGACTAGAACAGAGAAAATGGCATCAAGGAAGCATTCCTCTGCATATTCCTGTAAATTATTCACTCTTTGCTGCATACTCAAGCCAAGGGTCCTGTGTCATGCAGGTGCTATAGGAGTCTTTTCTCCATCCTAGTCAAAAGTAAGAAAGCAATGGAAAGGGAACTGGGAAAATTTGGTGTTGCAAGGCCAATATGCAAGTCTCCACCTCCTTTTCAGCATCATTCCCATCTTTCCCAGCACCTGGCAATGACAGACTCCCCCACAAGAATCACCTGTGATACGTTAATTTCACTGTGCAAATTAAGGAGAATTTAAATGCGTGTGCTTAATAATAAGCAACTTGATCTGCTAATTCTCCATCTCTCACTGCTTTCCCAAGGGTCTGAAGTCCATCCTACCCCAGCTCATACAATTGGCATTTTGTGCAATGTAGGTGAAATTCAATAAATATTGTAGCTTAAAGTACAACCAGGGCTACAGATTCCAGAGTAAGATCTCTAAAAATCTCATCAAGTAATGCCATATACAGAGATAAGAAATCTCACAGTACACTCACACTGTGAGAGCAGAAATTAACACTGCCATTTAATGTATTACTGCCCGATAAGAATTTACAGGTACCATCTTCATAACGGTTACCAGTATCTCCGGATCTTACCCTATGTATTATAAGAATCAGCAAGGAAGCACTTAGACTTTGACAGTTGTTCTTGTTTTTCAGTCCTTGCTTTGTTTCTGGATCGATGGACAGATAGCTGTAAACAGATTTTTGCAATGCTGTCTTAACACAATTACAGTACACAGAATTGATTGACTGTCTCTGGGACAGGCTATTTTGGAAAGGCAAGACCCTGAAAGCAAAATCTGAATCACAGTTTGTGATGTTTGGAGAGTAATGCAGAAAGCCAATCACTGCGAACTGTCCCCTGAGAATTCAAAATGAACTACTGCACCACTTTTTTAAGAAGCTGTGCATTGCTGATAGCTACTGTTTATAAGGAAAAAAAGATTTTAAACAGTATCATGCACTTAAAGTTCAGGTTATGCTGCATTTTGTCCTATTACCTTAAAGCAAGTGAGCCAGAAAAAAAAGTTAATACAATATGATACTTCCCAATACAGTAACAACACTGTAAAACAAAATAAAGCTTGTTCCAAAGTGTTCCACATTGTTGATTTAAAATTTTTTAAAAGAAAATCTAAAGGAGCAAATTCCCACACTGGTAATGAGACTTTCAGCATTCAGATATGCAAGAAACAAATGCTTTGCCATGAGTAATGAAGAGCTATTTTGAAATTTTAAGCCTTCAGGAGGTTTTTATTAGATGATAACATAATACTAAAATTTATTTATACATATATAGGTAATCATATACATATAAGCAAAAAATGAAAGCATACAAATATAGGAATTTTGGAGATGATAGTATTAAACAGATTTGAGAATTAATAAAAGAGAAGTCAGGTGGTATTGTGACTCAGTGAGTTTCTTTGAGTAAAATAACCTTTCAGTTTCAAAAATATGCTTTATCTCCACCTACACAACTATGTGACATGAACATGGAATGGGGGAGAAACTCACTTTAAGAGGACAGTGTATATAATCCTACCTCAGAGGGTTTGCCCAAAGCTGAAATACTGTAGCCCCACAGTAAATGTTTGTTTCTTGCGTATCAGAAAGCTGGTTTCATTACCAGTCAGTAAATTTGGTTCTCTAGATTGACATTAATAACAACTATACATTCTTAAGCTTTTCAGTGACTCTGTATATGAATAGCTGATATTCTTGGTGTCCATTCTTCAGCAAGTGACAAGCAGTTATTAAAGCACTTACAAATGCTCTGTCTCCCATTTTTACTTTGAGGGTACACAAAGCTATATAACAATGATAGCACTTAGGATTCTTAATAACTAGGTTCTGCACAAATGCTAATTTTACCTTAAGATAAGAAGGAGAAAATCATAAACGATTATCTTTATTGTAAAAATACAATAGAACAATCTCTATTTAGGGCTGGGGGTTTGGGGGCTGGGCTATTTACTTTCTTACAGAGTGCTGTAGGGCTCAGAGTAATCTATTTTATTCAGACTGAAATGATTAAAATAAAAATTTTTTAAAAAGACACTTCTCTATACATTAGCTTCCCTTCATCTTACCTAGAAATATTTCCTTGTAAGTGCAGCAGGAAAGCTAGAACTCCAGTCCCCTTCCCCAGTGGGATCTGCAAGGGGTGGCACGTGCCCAGCAGAGCCATTGTGCCCTGTATCACCAGAGGGTGGACGCTCGCGGCCAGTTATCCCAACAGAGCTGGAAGCAGCCCTGAGTTCAATGAACAGGACAATTTTCAGCTGTGAAAGAACGGCAGATCCCTGCTGCTTTTAACTATCTCTAAACACTTCTTGCTCTGTATCGGGCCCCTCACTTTGGGAGGCAGAATGTGCATTTTTAGAAAGAGGAGCTGCGATGGTTTCAGGAACTCTCTTTGCAGAGTGTGATGGATAAGTCAGAATAAATGACGCATTTTTAGTAGGTTACTGAAACTGCTTTTACTGAGTATTTTAACTACTGGCCCTATGTACCAATGACCTGATAGCCTAGTTTTCCCAAAATGCTCCTGGCGAAGCATTTCATCTATCACTCTATTTTTATAGCAGCCTTTAGGTTAAAGCACCTTGGGGCACCCTACAATATTAAATAAAACGTCAAAGCATATAAAGCAAGTTAAAAGATATAACATAAGACCGCTGCCTAATTCCAAAAAGCTGCTATTCTTTAGATCTTAACTATAAGGGTAATGAATTTCTTTGATAAAAGCATGAAATTTAATATGACTGAGAGCCAGAAGAGGTCACCGAAACTGTATTTTCAAGGGTCTTTCTAAGAGCAAAGAAATGGTTGTCAGTGAAGAGGATGGAAACCAATAGTGATGGGTACAACTGCCCGGCATTGAGAAAGTTCATGAGAAACGACAGGAACAGATCTCAGGAATCCACTACTCCTATTTGAAAAATACATGTCCCTTTGGCAAGCTGAAATAGCAAACTCTACCGATCACACAGCTCTTAGTTAAGAGCAATTTTGTTGATGTCTGTTTGGTAACTTATCTTTTACATTAAGCTCACTCGCCAAGCGCGTAGGCTACACGAGGGGCACGCTTCTGTTACTTACCTCTGTAAGGTTTCCTTACACGACTCTGGATTCGATTTTTGTACGTCACATGTTCAGTTGGAAGGAAACAACAGACCAACCAAAACACACAGACTTTTACTCTTGTTCCTGTCAGGCTGAGCAGACAGATAACATAACTCTCCCCAGAGTTACTTGTCATCTCTCTAGAAATGACAAAGTGGGCATTCATATAACAGATCCAGACTATATATATTACTGCTAGAAATAATCTTCAGTGTAATCCATACCACTAAGCCCAGCAGGTCTTCCAGCTTCTAAGACATTTTGATTTGAGTCCAATGAATTAACAAAGCCCATAATCAGCTTTCTGCCTTGTATTAATTTAAGCTGTCTTTATGTACTTCTTTAATTTTATTGTGCTTTGCTGTGCCAGAGTCCCAGGCGTGGGTTCTCCTCCACCAGGCTGACAATGCAGGGAAGATGCACTATGACAGCTCCTGCATCCCAAAGGGCTGCCCACGGTCCTTCCTCTTCCTCATACCTGCTATCCCCAGGGACTCGTCCTTATATTTGAAAAAGGGTTCTCTTCTGCCAAGACGCTGGCAGAGATAGATGGCTTCTTGCCTCTGAGACTAACGTAAATAAAAACTGCCATTTTATTTTGTGGACAACTCATCACTTCTGTTCAGCTGAAGACACACAGGAAGACATGAATAGCAAAACTGCCCAGCTGGCTTACTTTTGATGTCTGCTGTGCTTCCTGAGCGGAAACTCTAGGGGACCTGCAAACACCTGACCATAAGTGACAAGTAACCTATTAATGAATTGAACCCGCCCACAGCATACAGGCTCCAGAAACACACACACAAGCGTCGTCTCGCTCCGTGCCATACACTGCTCCTGAGCTCCTCAACGCAGGAACTTCAGCGAGCACAGCAAGATCAGGATGGGAGCCTGTGAGTCAACTGTCACAGAAAGAGAATTATAATGAAATTCCTCCTAATGTCAAACTTTCTAGATGTTTTCATACTCTAAGGGAAAGATCTTTCAAAGTGAATTCTGCTCCTTCAGATTTGTTAGTACTCCCACTGTGTACTCTGAATTCCTACATAAATCAGCTGCATTCATTTTATGTATCTCAAACACCGACTTTATGCTGGATCATAAAGTTTACCAGATTTCGTGTTTTATGGAGTCAATAAACAGTATTAGGCACAGAAACCTAATAATATAGAGAGAAATAAATACATGAAATTTATGTAAAGAGCCCTTTCTCAGTTTGATCTAAACCATGAACTTGCCCACATTTAAAGCCAAGCGACGGGAAGCGCTGATGTGCCCAGGAACTCTCACCAAGCTAAAAACTCTTTAAAAGGCAACAGTGCACACAACACATGGGCCTAAATGATATTCTCAGGCCCCTTAACAAGTCAAGTCTAACTCTGTGGGGGAAGGTTTCCCCACCAAGACTCTGATCTGTTTGAGAGATTCTTCCTACTCTCCACAACATGTGCCGCATGGAAGATGCCATTTTACTAAAAGATGTGCATGTCAAAAAAAGCACGTTAAAGGTATTAACTACTGAATCTGGACATCAGCTGCATAAATTATCTTACAGAACCATAGTACCCAAAGGAAACCCTTTCTGCAATTAAAAATTAGAGTAAATAATCTGATTTAAAGTAACAGCAAGCATGAAAATGGTGAGCTTTTCTGGGGATCTCATTTTAAACAGGATTCTGAGCAATTATACCCAGGTTCTTGTTATCTCAGTTTTACGGCAAATCCTCTGCTGTTCCCCATGCACGTCCCCAGCTGGTTTGAATGTATTTCGTGCTGCCCACTGTTCCCAGCCTGACTTGGCTCTCACTGGGTCAGCTGCTGCGTTGCTCACTTCAGTTTTATTTCCAACCAGAAAAGAACTACGAATCAGAAGTTTACCGTGCAGTAGAACTTATGGAAATAAATGTATTTAGTATAAGCCCCACTTAATAGATCATATTCTATCACAAGTATACGACATAATGTTATTAAGTACTAAAGAAGATCTCTGCTTTCAACTCTCTCTCAGACACACACACGCAAAACAGAGCTAAAATTACTAATCAGCAGAAATGATCAAAGGACTCACATTCTTTTTGCATAGATATAACAGGAGCCAAAGCAGCACTTTGGTGCATTTTTTACTCATTTTAATCCCAAACTCTAATCGCTAGACAATAAACATGCAGTTGAAAGCTGCAGTATGAAAGTACAGTTCTATATCCATCCTTTGAAGCAAAACATAGAAAATTAACACAGATAATACTTCAGTGTCAAAGAAAAAGTGAAGACTTTTTCTTAGTTTGCTTTTTCAGGTGCTGTCAACAAAACCGACAATAATATAGTATTTAGGCTTCACTGGGACCGAAAGTGACAACAAGCTCTACAGCAACTGCCGGCTACACTCACTTCCTAACCATTTGTACTTTCCTCCATGCTCTAATTTAGAACCGCTCTAAAGCCTGTCACGTTTGATGGCAATGCCACGAAGCTGCAGCATCAGCAGCTCGCACCCGGAGACGGGATGCTGTCTCACTGGGGGCCGCCCTCCCCATCGGCCCGGCTTTACTTTCCTCTTCCATTTCAGAGCTGCTCCTTCCCAAGCAAAAGCAGGAGACAGTTTGGGAATGGTGCTTTCCTCAGGCATATTTTCCTTTTCCTGAAAATGAAAGGAGCTATTTGCAGTGTGTGGGAGATTTCCAGACATAACCTTTCCCTCTTCTGCTTATGAAAGAATATCAGATATGCAATCATAAACGCATTACCTTGTTGTAAGATCCTCTGGGGCAAAAAGACACTGTAAAAGAGAAAATGCTTTCAGGTATTAACCAATGCAAAACTAATTATCTAGATTCTAGAAGTTTTTGCACCAGTAGATATGTATATGCCATTTGTGTATATACAAATTATACATGCAAATAAGTTGTGATTATTTCCACGCACAATTATCCTGTCTGCACCTGCAAGCACAATATTTGCATATGGGAATTAAGTTAGTCTATGGTTTTTGTTTGTTTGGTGTTTGGCTGTGGGTTTGTTGTGTTGGTTTTTTTTAAAACACATTGTCCATTTTCATTTAAATTCCAGCACAAACCCAACCTTTTGATTAATTACCAGCGTACCCTCACAGTAATGGCAATGAAACAGGACCACGTGTCACTAGCCTGGCTACATGAGCGAGACACTGAGTCACAGCAGCTATACCAAACACTTAAAAGTACAAACAAAATTTTAAAAATGAGTGAAATGGAGCATTTACAGCTGTTAAAAGCTAGAGAATATTGAGGAAAATATCGATTATCATATCCATATCATAAGGCATCTCCTCTGGCAGGTGGTTCTGAGCAGCGACCGGTGACACACACCCCCTGAGCCACAGAACCTCCTCTCAGGCCTCTCATCCAACTGTTTCACAATAAATGCTCTTTATTTTTCAGAGAGACTGTTCATCGTTCCTCCTCTCTCCATTATTACTGTTACATATACAATGCTAGAGAATGGATTTACTATGACTATTCGAGAATTAATTCTACGAGCCTACATGCAGTGCTAAAGTAAATAATTTCAGTGCTCTTTCTTTTCACAAAGGACTAACTCAACCATTACTTGTAGCAGAAATAATGATTTGTGGACATCAGACTCATGTAGTCTCTAGTTTATTATGAAACAGTTTATTTCATACTTGCAATGATGCGCATGGAATTGAGGAAAAACCCCTATGGTACAATAAGACACATAATAAAACGTTGCATCAGAGGCTGGATCTCCAGTTCATTAGAAATAAAAATGCAATCCCATTAGCTCCCTCCTTGAAGATGCTCTCTCTTTTACACTAACCATGTTTAGCAGCAGTTTGCTCCAGCTGACCTTAATTTAATCTATTTTTCACAGAAGGATTGCTTCAGGGTTAAAACATTTTTGGTGCTAACCACTGCACATGTTCGAGTACTTGGCCCTAAAAATCTTCTATCTTTCTGAGAACATTTGCTTCGCAAAAACACCGTGGGAGTTATCATTTTTAAAAACATATAAGATAATTGATTTGTAATTATCAACAGGGAGAAATACCATTGCTTGTGTTTGCTAACCTAATTGTAAAATATATTGTTCCTTTCAAGTCTTAATGCATCGCCTCAAGTGATCACCACTTAGGCACCAACAGGCTGGAGTAAATAGAGTGACAGCGGGAAGTCACAGAGATAGTGTTACCCTGTTCTCGCCGTAATAAATGTTCTCTTTCTGACTATTGTTCAGTCCATTAATGTAATTTCTGAGGGTTTTTCCCCCAGTGGGATGCAGACCAGGTGTCAGTGCTTGGAAACAGGATCATACTTTGCAACGTAATTTACCTTGCTGGAAATTTTGTGCCATATGCTTCGTTAAATGAGGAGACTGCCTAATTAACGTCACTTTGCCTGCACCCACGGGTGCGCTCCCATAGGCAGGTGTGGGCACCCACACTCTATGGCCCTCGCTGTGGAAACTTCTGCACTGGAAGCCATTCCAAACACCAATCCTCAGCTTTTCATCAGTCTGCACCCTCCTTTTCCGATATCCTCCGCCAAATGCTTTGGGATTCTCACGGCAACGCTCACCTGAGAGCAGCGATTCCCTCACAGCTAAAAATCTGTCAGCAGCAGCACCACAGTTATACTTCCATACCTGTCTCTGTCACTAATAAATAACATTAAAGAGATTAAAACCCAGCTATTAGTTGGCCTGGGGGGGCGGTACGTGGGGCGTACCCTAAGCTATACAAAGCCAAAGGAGTACCCATGCTTCAGGAGACTTTGGAGCAGTTCCCCAGGGCACAGTTCGTATTTATACCGTGTCCTCATTTGATCAGGCAAAGCATGTCATTAAAATGTAGGAACTTGTCCACTGTATTTGTAGCTTCTAGATTATTTTTCCTCAATATCTCCATGCTTTACTCTTCCAGTCTTCATTTTTTATATCAGCTAACATGTTTAATAGACCTTTCTTCCTATTTTAGGTTCCTATAAGGGCTATGTGAAGAAAGGTCTCCCAAAGCATCAATTATGAGGTTTTGCTTAATTTTCCTACCTTTTTAACTATCAGCAAGACTTGGGCAACATAAATTATTTGAGCTGGATTGCGATTCAAATTTGGTCAAAATGCAACCTCTAGGGTTTAGTGCCCAAACCTGGTTTTTTTGTTCTTTTATGTTCACTATGAATAATTTTGGTACAGACTTGAAAAACATTCAGGTATTTTCACTTGCAACCTAAGTTTCCAATTCATCGATAGATAAATGTTTCTATGGGAGATTTCAAGCCATTTTCATACAGAATTTTTTCACTCCTAAGACCCACCTGTCTGGATTTTTCCCCAAAGACAGCTTCTTCATATTTGCATGGATTATCAATATAATATTTTATGAACAGAAAGTTTTGTTTTAAAGTCAAGTTCTCGTGACATCCTAAAATAAATACAGCTACATGATCTACAGGAATTAAACCTCTATTAAACATGTATAGACTGGTTTCTTGTTAGGAAATTAAAAACCAGGAAAGGCTAAATTAAATTCATAAATTATTCTTATAAGGCAATTTTCTATTAATAGTTATTTTGTTGATATGAACGGTCTCCTCATTGCTCTGAGGTTGCCATGACTTACTCAGTGTATTCTCTCTGTTCCACCAGTAGCTCGCTAAACTGGGAATTCAGCATTAAATTCAAAGAGAGTGAAGGTAAAAATTGTCACTACTTGGCATTAGTGAGCCAAGAGGAGACTCAAACCGCTCCAAGTGGAGTAGGTCACCATAGTCCTACCACCAACGGACGATGATCTTTTTTGTTGTTACGACGGTACAGAAAATATGCTTAATGCTGAACTTCCAGACATCGGAATCTCGGAAGAGGGAGGCCGTGCAGAGAGACGCGGGTACTCAGCATCACTCTGGGGCTGTTCAAGGGGACCTGAACAACTGTCGCCCAAGGTCAGGCAGAGCGGAACAGCAGCGCTGGTTTACGAGCAACACCAGTTGGCAAGAACATTAAAGCCCCACTGCTTCCATCAATTGCTGTGACTTTACGGGGAGAAAAGGAAAAGTTCGTTACTAGTAGTTTATGTCCACACTGCGCGTTCAAAGCCGCAAGATGCTTTAAACCAAAATACAGAAACAAGCCCAAATGCCCTCAAATGGGTTTCATCACTACACAGCTCTGCTCGATGATAGTCTTTTAAACTATTAAACTCTTAAAATGCCCCTGTAAAAGGGGGCATTGCCACGCTGGCAAGCTGAGCAGCACCCCACGCTGCCGGTGGGCTCTCACACGGCTTTCAGAGGTGACACCACAGGGCAGAAAATGTGCCTCATTCTCCTCTGCTGCCCTCCTGCCCACCCCACGGCTGAGAACATCACCCACTGAAGACCACAACACCCTGGCCTTGATGAAGAACAAGTAATAGTTTAAATTTAAAGATAAATTCTGCAGCATTTTATACTTATGGAAAAGACTAATTTTCTTTCCCTCATTTGAGCAGTGGGCGCACAGAGAGCTGCGGTGCCCCGGGACTTTGGGGAGAGCAATTCCCCCAGCCCTGCCATCGCACAGAGTCCCCCAGTCTAACGAAAGCCCCAGAATCCAATGAGGGGAGCTGCAATGGAAAAATGTAACACCATCTCTTCACTTCAAAAATCTTGGTATCTGGCAGAAACAAAGAGACCTCACATAGAGATTTACGTGTTCTTAAAATACCAGTACACCTACACATCTACTGGGAAGCGATGCCCCTTCTGCTTGCTGACCTTAGCACTGGGGCTTTTTCCTGCAATTGTGCTTTAAAGGCAAGTTCTTGGCTGAACAAACCAAGCAGATGTTGGACTTTATTTTCCCTTCTTTTTTTTTTATCCTAAGAGCAACTGAAAACTGCTTGCAGTAAGGCATTTAATTTATTCATCTGTAAAGGGTAAAATATACATACAGGCTAATTTTTTTTCCCCACTATACCCTACTTAAATCAATGCTTATACGTTACACCCCAATTTAAGCAAGTTTCGTTTAGTTTGGGGGTTTGCTGCCCCCCCTCCAATTTGGGGAGCAACACCATCTGATCTCCATGGCCTGCTTTGAAGATGTCATAAAAAGCACAGAAGCATTCTTTTTATATACACATATATTTTTAAATATGATCCCACCAAGCCATTAATGTCCGCATGATAAACTAGCAACTTTAGCTCCTGCTATTAATTCACCATCTAACAGCAATTTTAGCCAACAGTCAGTAACACTTGGTGCTATAAGTAATGACACAGTTCACACGCAGCCTCTGACGGCTTAACCTGCGCCGACCCAAACACATAAAACCTCTGGCTTTCGTGTTGGACTGCGTGGTTGATGCACAGAGTGAAATACTTCCAAATGTCTCTGTCAGTCCTTAGGGGACTCGGAGAACACTTGAGAATTGTTCCCGCTGGTTTCTTATGGCTATATGGATGAACATTATAATGATTTGAACAGTCTTTTCAACAATAATTTGAAAATATTCTCTTGATGTTGTGTATTTTACGCAGGCCCCTTTATTCAGTCTCCTCTGCTCACTGAAAAAAAACCTTAGGCAAGTTTTCCAAAAGTACATTTGCACTGTCCTGCAGAACCTCCAGTTTGGTCTTACAAAAGAAAAAGAGTTTATTTCATGTAGGAACACTGGGCCATTTCAAATGTAGAAGCTCCCCTGTTACACTGGACTAGGCCAAGCATTGTCGCAATTCACAGATCGCTCTGGGATGTGGAAAACTATATAACGCCTCTTAAGTTTAAGAAAGCAGACATGCATACAGGAAGAAGTCTAAACATAAAGAGACCAACAACACAGGAAAGGTATGATTTTAAGAGTCAAACTAATGTATAAATATACATACATATAACATACTTGGATAGTGCAACCACGTACAGCAAATCATATTGCCAAGATACCGTTGCAAGAGACTTCTGAACTTCAACTCTTTATTTGACACACATTCATTATTTATGTTGATCTCAAAAAAATTTATATTTGCACCCTCCCACAAGAAGTCAGAATGCTTCACTTCAGAAATGTGTAATTCTTTTCAGACTTCTAACATATTTTTATCCACTTTGTTATGTTAGAACTATGCACTTACCTGAATTACCAAACACTTTGTGATTGACAGTTACATTTTTCTGCAGACAAAAATATTAACCCTCCAAAAAAGAAAATGCCCGGTCAAGACAACTAATAAATTATCAGTTAGAACATACAGATTTGAAATCCAGCTCTTTTTGCTTTCTGAGGTCCCAGGACTTTCCACGAGAAGGACACCTGGCCCTAGCACACGATGCAGAGAGGAACCCTACAGAAGAAATCACGCCATAGCATCCGCCCCACGCTAGAGACTGGGACCAGCAAGATTCCTGATGTGGAAAACCACCCGTCTTCATGTGGACAACAAAACACCCACAAGACCTTAGAGTGGGGACAGCGACAGCTCCAGAAATGGTGAAAATGCCTCACGTAATGGGAAAATGCCATTCTCAGCTCTTCGGTCTCCCCCTGTGCTCCCAGAGGGACCCGTGTTAATGCTGCAGCTGGGGCAGCACAACCCAGCGGTAACGTCAGAGCTGTGTTCTGGCCTGTGTGTTCCCCAGACTGGAGAGCAGAATCTCTCAGCAGCCCCTCCACGACCACTGGTCCTTCTGGGGGAGCTGCATTTGAACTACTCACATTTACAGGGGATTCAACAGCTAACGGGTCTGCTCCTGCTGAGAGCTGAAGGAGATGAGTCCAGCTGACATCAACCATGTGCAGGAGATGCTTCTCAGAAAAGCATGCCTGTACGTGCAAAATATATTCTGATTGTTTTCCCATGTATAATCCCCTATTCCTGACACTTTCAAGCGGTGAACAAAGGCTGGATGATCAGGATCTGAGAAGACACCGCAGTAACAGCCCCACCACTGGCTCCACCTCTGAATGGGACGGTGCAAGCAACAGCCCCAAGAGCTGAGAGCTGCTCCTTTACAGGGCCAGGAGCAGTTACTGCTCTGGGTAACCCCGTTCTTCACCTGCATTGTACCTTCACACATGAATGCTCAGCTGAACAGATGTAAAAATATTTTAGAAAGGCTTTCAAGAGAAAGCTCTTATTAAAAATCCTAAACTGCACAATGTGTGGAACAATAACACTGTCTGCCTGAAAATGTCATATCCTTGTCTGAACAGCCCAACACCTTATGTGCTCTGAATAAAGATAGAGATGTAATTGCTTTTCTTGTTACGACTCACTTGTGCATCATAGATTTTTTAATATCCTGCAGAACACATGTATTGTGGGAAGGAAGCAGGTGACAGCAGTAAACATATGTAATGTTATTTTTCTTTATGATAGATATGAGCAGGGAAGTCTAAACGATGGCTTAGGTTTTTAATAATCAACTATGGAATCTTAGGGGGAAAAGTGTGCATTTTGCCAAGAGCAAAATCATTAGAACTTTAACTCCAGCCATTGTGGGAAATTTCATTCAGCTAATTGTAGCCATTAAGTGCCAGGTTATGCAATGAAATTACTTCAGCCTTGTCTACGTTCGAAAACAGGATGCTATCAGCAAAGTAGCTTTTTCTGAGAATGAATGGGGTTTAAAAACGCTCGCTGTTGTTAAAAGTCTAATGGACTGCCATGTAAGAGGAGCTGAGCTGATGCTAAGCAGCTTTTGAAAAACCGCACCAGGAGATGCAGAAGAGTTGTGAAAGAACTGCAGCTGGCAACAGCTTTCAGTTTTCATACATGGAGAGTCTGTAAGTACAGTAAAGCTAAATAATTCCTAAAATTTTGGTGAAGATTTACAGCCGGACCACCCTACATTGGCACTTTGTGGACTGACACGGTAACAAACAGCACGTATAAAATAAAAATTCACATTCTTGTAGAACTAAGAAGAGTTTACAGATGAAGCCCTGCAGAAGGAAATCAGAAGCCCGTTGGTTAAAACCATAGGCACAGAATAGGAACGCCTGGGATTTCCCCAGGACCGTTCAGATAACACTCTGGTTGAGCCACCAGGCATCCTGGACAAACGTGGAAATTCCCTGATTCACCTGGAAAATTCCCCAAAGAGAAGAGTCCCCGTCAGCAAAACGCAGATCTGCGGTAGATCAGCTGGGCCGGGGCGTATCCCTCATTGACGCAGTTCAAGAGCCCCGGTGCTGAGAAGCAGAGGGGAAGGAGAAGGAGACGGAGCTCAGACCTGCAGCGGGCACCCCAGCGCCCTCGGAGCCGGGCGAATCTCCAGCCTCACCCCCAGGATCCGCATCCCAGCGCACGCAGCGCTGTCGCCGGGAAAAAGAGAAATCCCTCCCGTTTCCCGAAGCAATGAAATAATCCGAGTCTTTCTCCAAAAAGCATACAAAGCATATTAAGGTGTTATTAATTTAATTAAAACGGCTAATCAGTGTTTTGCACTTGTAAATTATGACCTCAAAGTTTCTCATTGTTAAACTGGAAAACCAGAAGCAAGAGGCACACCTGTATTGCCAGGATTTAACAAGTTTGCCTCAAAGCTGTGCCGGGTCAGGGAGCGGGATCAACCCCTTCATTTATATGATGATGCTTCTGGCTGTTGTTGAAATTTCCCTCAGCTGCGAATAAATTCTAATGAAAAAGAAAGCTAAAGCAAATTCTTCTGAAATCCCCAAAGCTCTAGGCTGTTACAAATGAAAAACAGTGCTGATGAACTGAGAGAGTATGTTTCAATTCTAACCACATCCAAAGCACATTAAACAAACTGGTATTAAACCACTGTCCTGGGACAGTCTGAATCCTGGAAGCTAAGGAGCATCCTTCTGGGATTGAAGTCGGAGCACAGGAATCTAAAGGGTTCTCTACAGAAGGTCTTAAGTAGGGGAAACCAACTTATTTTGTGAATCCAGTGCTGATTTTCAAGTACATTAAGTCATTTATATAGATCTTCTTTGGTGGTCCTAAATTCTTGGGAGCTTAATCCTCATCAAAGTCCTCAGTTACAGCCATCTAAGGCAAGTACAGCCCCGGTGGGAGACATACCGGTGGTTCCACTTGCTTCCACACGTCGCCCTCACACCGCTGCTCAATTCCAAACCTTCCCAACTCAAACCAGAGGGATCCAACACTAGATACTACATATTCAAATTTTTTTCAGCTGTACAGTAATACAGATAAATCCTGTTAAGTCCCTAATAAATGGTTTCTTTTTCAATCTGATCAGATCCTGTGGACTCCTCAGTTTCCTAAATATGTTCTCAACCCTCTACTCCAAATGAATGCACAAGGTCTGCCTCCTCAGGATCACTAAAAAAGTCAGTCCATTACAATTTCTTGTCAGGTTTAGACTTTTCTCCTGCAAAATCAACTCCATAAAAATTGACCTGCTCGTGACAAGACCACTGTGCACCCATGTTTGCTCAGGGGGATCTGAGCCACCTTATTCTATGTGGGAAAGGCCCAAGAGCTTGGGACTGAAGCTCCTCCCTGCCCCCAGAAGGGAGTACTTTCAGGCAGTGCCAAGAGCAGAACAGGTTACATCCCCAGCTCTATTCATTTTCAGATTATGGACTTCCATAGTCGCTGGTCTCCCTGGGCTTTAGAGTCTGGAAAGCAGTTTTCTTTCACAAATGTTTCTTAATCTCACGTAATTTTTTTTAACACTTGCAATATTCTAATGCTATACAATGCAAATGGAAATTTTAAGAATCAGATAAGCAGATCCAATTGAGAATAAAAAAGAAGTGAAGATTTGACCTCATTAGAGTTCTTGGAAAATTACAATTTTTAAATACTTCTCTTTTCAACATGAAAATCCTTGCAATGAAAGGCTTCCTATACCGAGGACGGGATTTGTGGGTCAGAGCAAACTGGGTGAGATGGGTACATTACTCTGAACAAACCCTGCCTTTGACTTTACATCTCGCGTTGTGTCGCTCCACTGACCGAGCTTCACCTAAAAATCTGGTCTTTAGCCTCCCACATTCATCCTGAGCAAGCGTAAAATCTAAAACCACAAAAAGGGGAAGGGGGGGAACTAATCTTTACAGCATGCTACCCTGGCATAAAAAGTCAAAACCCATTCCTTGTAATCAGACTGGGACAAAGCAATAGCAGCTTACTAGCATTCCCAAAAATAAAGATAAAATGTTTAAAATCAATAAGTTCGTGTTTCAAGGCTTCAAAACACCCTAAGAAAATAAAGTTCAACAATTGGGCTTGAGTGCTAAGAACTTCCCTGGCAATGCTAGCGGGAACTAGAATCATCCTGATTTAATTCCCTTGGATTTCAGTAAAACTAATAATGGTTCTAAATAATTAGAAACTGTTATTACATTAAAATTCATGATACATACTGATTAGATCATATTAAAATGAAAAGAATAATTTGGATTATTTACACACAAAAAACTCAAAGTGAGACAAATCTATGGACCATAAAGACAAAGAAAAGAATTCCTCTAATAGTAACAGCTCATTGCACAAGTAACTTTCATAAATATTAGTTATGTCTGAATTGCACCAAATAAAGAATTTACACAAAAAAATACCCATATGTACTTACTGCAATAAAGTCATTTAATGCCTTGGCTATCTTGGTTCAAAACTCATTTTTAAGATACTAGATGCAACCCAATGATTTTTCATTAAATGCAAAATATTCAGTATATTAAAAATTATCCAAGACTATGATGTGAAATGCTTTTGTGACAGCAGGTTTATTTAATATTCATTGTCAGCTTCTCTGAGGATAGACTGAGAACTAATAAATTCAGAATGTATTAGTATTATAATACACTACACAATTTATGTTTAGTGGTTTATACTAGCCATAGCACTTAGTCGAAGGCAGATACACCGAATACAAAAGATTAGATTTATAAAATATATTAAGATATTAAACTAGATATTAAAATATTCCTGCTGTCCCCCCGGTTTAAATCTGTTGGTTGAACAGGTACAATGGGGGCAACATTTCTGCTTTTTTTTGGTGAGTCTTTCCCTGCTCTGCCCCAGCTGGGGCAAAGCCCTGGCCAGGGTGACGCCAGAGCAAGGGCCATTACAGCCTTCAGCCAATTTGGTTCCCAGCCCAAGTAATGCACAAATCTGGAAGCAAATCACTAACTTTCCAGTGTCTGCAAGTAGTCTTCTGTGTGTTTTTAGATCAAGTTGAACCTATAATCGCTTAACTTGTGCTTTGCATGACAGATGTTGTTCACAGTCAATAATTTACACAGCTGAAGAAACCATTTGATAAAATGTGACTAAAGAACACAAATGCTTTTTAAGAAACAGTTTCTACATTTCTCCCAGAATACGCGTGAGCTGCTGGCTAGAAGAGATGGGATCCAGCCCTCTTAGAGGCTGGTTTCCTAAGATGACAGGCATTCCCATCACCTACCAGTCCTCTCTACAGCCGGATCCTCCAACCTGCCGGACGCTTTCAGATCGACATCTCCAGTGTCCAACAGCACTCGTGACTCTAAATGCTGCCACAGAGACAAGCGACTCTACCAATGCCTGCACTGAAAAAGGCTGCTGTACAAATTCAAGCCTCCAAAGGTGAGCCAGGGAATGCTCACGGCAGTCACCCAAGTCCCACCGCAGGACTTGGGCACGGTAGAGGCGGCACAGCTTCTTGAACCGCAGAGCATGGTCCAGGGTGTATGGTCTCCTCTTTGGAAAGAGTACTTTGGCGAAAAGCATCAGGCACATGGAGTTGGCCAATTTCTCAGAAGAGCCAAAGAAAGGAGGGGGGATAGCGGAAAGACAAAAGCATTCATCTGATAGAGAGGAGGAGGTCTTGCTTAAAGCCTCCCTTGCTGAACCCTGCTATCCTCCAGGCCTCAGCCAGCTCTGTCCTCACCTCTGCCGTCCTCACTGGGTTGCCCGCTCTTCAGCATTACCAACTGCTTCCTCAGCTTTATTCCAGTCACTCTGTTTCTGGCAGAGTTCCTTACAGAGAATCACACAAGCACGTTGCCCCCAAGTCCTTCTTTCCCCATCATTTTTTCCACCCAGCAGCAAAGCGGCGCACCAATTCCTCTCCATCCTGGAAGCAAATCTTTCTGGCCCAAGCCCGTGAGGGGAGCAGGCATACAGGGAAGGGCTGCAGAGGTCACTGTCGCATCCATAATTCAACAAGAACGGTCAAAAAAGACTGGGGGATACAAAGGGATAACCGTGTATGCCCAAAAGGGATGGTGGATCCTCGGGGAGTCAGGTGGAGCAGGCCATCTTGAGGGGAGGAGGGACATGAAGGCATTCTCAACTTTGTCTCCTGGTACAGAATGGAGAGATGGGGGAAAAAAGATGACACAGATTTGGGGAATCCATTCTTCCTTCAGATTTTGCATTTACTGCCCAAGAAATGGCAACAACATTTAGCCCCATTTCCTTTGTTTGACAAAACCCTGGAGAATCAGGACATTGACAGCCTCCAGCAATTTAAACCCGATTGCCCCAAACCCTAGCGGGAGGAGACAAGCAGCTGTGGATTCTGCACACAAATCCTTAAATGACATTAAAGCCACCCGTAATTCAGAAGATGTTAGGAATGTTGACATCAAGTCTGTTGTTCTGTTGTTGATCCTCCACTGTGTCAAAGTTGAGGTTCAACCACCTCAGTATAATTGAATTTAAAAGGTCAGGCAGCTCAGACACAAATTTAATGGAAACCGGGCTCCAGTAGCCCTAGTGCTTAAGAACATACTTGTTAAACAACAGTGGTAAACTACTTATGCCTCTTTAAAATGAATAAAATTACTGTTTATCTAAAAAGTAAGCAGTGAGTCTGCATTGTAAAATACTCTGATCTCTGAATCAAGTCAATGTACAAATAAACAATCAGTGGCAAGCAATAGAAAAGTGTCTATTATACTTGTAGGAACACAATATAAGCTTCTACTTACATCTTCGGCATTTTCACTCCTGGAAAGTGTTCAAGTTTAAAAAAAAAAAAAAACAAACCACATACACAGAAAAAAAACCCA
>JAOXJK010000062.1:36865974-36887123 GCA_025774025.1 Xenus cinereus | reverse complement strand
AAAAACAAACCACATACACAAAAAAAAAAACCAACAAAAAAACCCCAAACACCACACACAAAAAAATTGCTTTGCAATTGTGACAGCAGACTTAGCTCTTGGAGAACCAACGGCACACACCGTACTCTGCTCAGGGGTCACCTCTTTCTTTCCTCAATTTTCCACATAACTGAGACCAAGCTGACTTACTTCCCCGGGGGTGCAGATGGCAGGGACTGCTGAAAATGGAACACGTAGCAAAAGACTGGGAAGAAAACACTCAAGATGGGGCTTCCATCAAATATGGTTGGAAAAGGTCCAATGAAGGGAGGTGACATCATCCCCAAAACGAAGCATTTAATTCCTTTACTCTCACATCCTCACTGTTTTCAAGGTAAGGGAATGGTATGTGATGTGAGTATGATATGAGATATGATATGATATGATGATACTGGGTTGGAATGATGAGCATTTGTTCCGTTGAAGCTGTTGCAGAAGGGAAGGGTCAGAGGTAGCTATCCTCATCTGGATGTCCAAAGAAGGAAGGGCAGCAGTACCAACTCCAGAGATGTGTGGAGCCCGAGCAAATACCGCTCCTGAAGCACAGAGGTGTAAAACTGTGGCAGAGCCACTCTGAGCGCACAGGCAGAGCCAGGCTGGCGTTGGGGCAGGCTGTGGCTCAGCGCAACGACATTCTTTAATATTGACACATTAGCGCTTTTAACGAGCAGCCGAGCAGGAGAAAGAAGAGGACATCTGCTTCTCAAAAAAAAAAAAAAAAAAAGTTTGGCTCCTGCAGAACAAAGGTGGCTCAAAGTCAACTTCAGACGCACTCAGTGACCACTTGAGAAACTTGGCAGGGCCTCCCTTCCACTTGTCCTCTCCTGCTGAGCTGCTCACTGAACTGCCGCCTTCTTTCTTGCTCTCCTCTCCTCAGCACACTGCCATTCAGCAAGAGGAACAACGTTAGCCCCCAACAATAAGGGGCTTAAATCAGCATTTACTGGTAAGTATTGCATTTCAAGAGAAGCCAGGTCACTCTCCAGTGAAGACACACTGCCATTAGATGAAAACCTGGAGAGTTTTTCAACTTGGGGTTGCGTTTTCGTCTGACGAACCCGAGGCTGATAGCCTCTTTCGCTGCACAAAATATATAGAATTGGCCATAAGTCTTTAAAGCCCTGATGTATTCCAGTCCATTAGTTTTTACAGTTCAATTTATGTTGTATTACGAGGAGATGTGCTGAACTGCCCAAAAGTACAGATTTGCCAAACTATCCAAAAATAATCTGGGAAGCAAGAAAGTCAGGATACCAGCCAAATCATAAGCAGTAGGGCCATTTTGCTACCAGTTCAGCTGGTAATAAATTTTTTAAAGCACTGTTAAACGTATCTAGATGAATTTGACTTTAAATCACACTTTCTGCTGAACATTTAAAAAGAACTATCGATTTAAAATGGAATATACACACAGACAACCGATACAGGTTCACGTACCACATGAATAACGTCAAGACAGACCTCTTCCTCTCTTTTAGCTGTGCACAACACACATTTAACCAAGCTGTTACATTGCCACACTGTAATCAAAAGTGATTGCCTCCCCTAGAAACACGGCTTCCAGGAGAATTCTGCACTACGGAAGAGTTGGCTGGCAAAGGCAGAAGTCTCAAGGAAGTATAGGTAGTGAGAGAAGGCGCAGCATCATTACCATCACAATACACCTTCCGACCATAAAGGAGCAAAATACTGTTAAATTAAGCTTATCTTCTGCAAGTTGAAGGCATGTTGGGACTTTATATTTGCTTACTCTAAAATTTACATGACAATGGAAGTATTACCCAAACGCAGAGTCATCCCATAAGCAGCAGAGAGCCTGCCTGATCGCGGCCGTAGGAAACCCCGGCAGGTAGCGAGGGTCTGAATTATTTCTGCTTCTCTCTTCTGCAGCGTCTGAGAGAGAACTCCAGGCTCCGGGGCCATCACTCTGCTGCTTTTCCATTCATACATATTCATGGAGGGCCTCTGCGAGAGTCACTTCCCTAACTGACATCTGACAGCTCTCTGACTTCCACAGGGCAGAGCTATCCCATAATCCTTCCGGAAAACAGGGCAGATTAAAAATAATATCGAGACGGCTTAAGGAAGACTGGGCCGGCGAGGGAAGGGCACTGCTGAGCGCGGTCTGTAGCTTTGTCCATAGGTAGGTTGTGCCGCACCAACGTTTTGCCATCAAAAACAAGCCGAGAGCAAATCTGTGCTAATCAACCCCAAAATCAAAAGCGAGGGGACCCAACCTATAGAGATATGTCTGGAAACGTGCTCTGGAAAAATACTGAGCGCTAAAACCTACAGCAGATTGTTATCTGAAGACGATTGTATATTAACTACCCCCTCTTGGCCAGTATCATTTATGCCATTTTATAAGCAGTTTAGCAATCCTGCTGCAGCAAGATGTTCAAATTCATTCAAATTTAGCCTCTTCAGGTCAAGAAAATGGGCTTTTAACAAGTGGCAAATTAAAATGTCAAGAGCAATCATATAGACACTTGTTTACAAGATTGTTATTATTTTGTTTTACAGGTCCAAGCAGGTTTGTCTTTCTCAGAAATTTTTGTGCTAACATTTTCACCATAAAGGAAAGGTACCAGACGACATCAACAGGTTTTTGACACCTCCACTTAAATTGCAAAATTCTTAGGCGAGGACAGAGTCCCTCACAATTCTCAAATCTTTCATAGGCAATTATAATAAAGCAAAATGTTGGAAGCAAAGTGATAGGCATCTGCATTTTTAAAAAGTGTATCTAATTGTCTCTCAGAGAGGGAAGATGGGGAGATGACCTTCAAATCATGCTGTTTATAGCTGTCATTTTTACTGGGCTCTTTAACTGCATTCAAAGACTTTACTGAGCGTATTCATTTTCCATGCAAAAATAGGAAGCACCATAAGTACAAATCCCAATTCACAGGCACAAGCTGAACGCAGATTTCAGAAAATCCTGAAGAAAATTAGGCCAATAACATGTCCTATGTAATGTTTTACGGTAATTCACAGACTGTCAGAAGACCATATGCTGGCCTCTACTTATATACAGAACAATTTGCCCATCGCTGGAATCCTTTGAAGTGGCATCCTTCTTCCCTTCAGATGTCATCCATGGATGAGAGGAAGAAATTTCTCGATGGACTTAATCCGATCAAAGGCAAGGATACCATCTGGGCTACTCCCAGCACGGAATCGAGATCTTCGTGCCCTTTTTTCCTGAGGCAGTAAATTACTGGAATAGGATGAGAAGCGGTAAATATCACACTTTCCTGAGCACAAGTATGTTGATGGGCAATGATGATATAAGACAAGCTTTACGCTACAGAAACTACGCTGTTTTGTATCAGGTCACATCACAGTGTTAATTAAAGTGATACGTAACATCACTTCAGTGCGATACCTTCCAGCAGTTACATGGTTAACAGCTTTTACTGACAGATTTGATTTTCCATCTTTTCTACAAGGAGACAAAAGCAATGGAATGTCGTGTTTTGATTGGGACCTTGGCTTGCGTCGCTCGTGTATATAAAGAAATTATTACACCCTTATTTTAGAGGAGGTAAATCAAAGAAAAGCACTTTGCAACTGGCTGTGTTAGAGGTAATGTTTATGGCACTATCTTAAAAACATACAAGTGAGTCAGAAACTTTCATTAAAACCTCACTACATGGTAATCCATCCCTAGCAAGCAATCTATTTGTCTTTGAATTGACAGGTAAAAAGACCCTATGATTTCACTACTGCAACTTGCCTTGGAAAGAGTAAGGAGCTGTGCTGAAGGGGGAACAATTTCGGTGCAGTTTCTCTCCCTCCCTGCTGTTTGAATAACGGCAGACACTCACAAGGAGAGGGCTGGTTTGCACGGTTGTATTTTCTTTATTTCAAACCTATATACCCAAATGCTACAAGGGATGAGGTAGCCACTGAGATAACATGATGGGTCAGATTAAACATCGTCATACAACTGAAACCCATATTCTTGCCTGTATTCTACTAGTTCTTTAGGAAATAAAATATAGGAAAATGCTATTGTGGCTTTTGATGAAGACATTATATTCCTTTTTACATGAACTTTTAAAAGTTTATTGTAAACTTATGTTTTGTTTGTGTTTTGCAGTGCCCAGCCTGACCACTCCATGATTAAGGTTGCTATGTACTACAGTCACACCTGTAACGGTGACCATGAGTACACTTAGGTAAGAATTTTAAGCTCTCAAATAGTAGCTTCATAGATCTCTAATTTTCACTCAGGGATTTTAAAACATCTAAAATATTAATTAAGCTTTACAGTATGTTTATTTCACTAATTCTAGAGATAGAAAAACTGAGACGGGGGTCAAACAAGTCCATAGCAAAGTAAAATTCAAGTCTCAGAGCCCTTGCATTAATCATACAGTCCCAAATACACTGTAACTTTTAAAGGTATTACATTTAGTTCTGTCAAAGACAATTCAGGGACTCACACAGAATAAGCCACAAAACATCTTCTATGTCAATTCTTTCCTAAGGCCTCTTTAACTAGCAGGTCAGCTACATAATAAACCACAATGGCTCCCTTAGTATCCATCACACCAGCACGTAGAGAAGATTGGGGAATTATTTTCTTTTAAACAAAACTGTGATTATGTTCTAATTCCAGGCACTAACATTTCTTTCAGATTTATTTGCTGAGAAGTAGGTCTAGATCTGGCGTATTAATTTTCAAAGAGATTCACTGGGTTGTGTTACCAGGTTTGTAAATTGCCACTGACTTCACTTGAACAAAAGTGATGCTACGGTCCATAATGAGAAGGGGAAATTACAGGCAGCTGCCACATCTACACCCACACACCTTCTCGTCCCAGGCTCCCTGAGAACACACACCTTCCTGTGTCAGATGGACCAAAAACCCTGGTTCTGCAAGGGGGGCCGAGGGCCTCACCTGCCTCTGAAGTCGGGGGTAGGGATCTGAGACACTCCGCACCTTGCAAGACTGAGCCCAAAGGCATTATCGAGGCAAAAGTTCAGGGAAAAAATAGTTCCAGCTCTCAGATTTATGGAGGAATTGCATTGTCTTATTTAAACAGCGAAGAACCTTGGGGAGACTGAATTTCTGCTGTTACAATGCCTGCTGAGGAGGTCTGAATGACATCAATTAAGAAGAAACTTGGCAGGCCGTAATCTGTTAATTTTATGCCATTTACATCCATTCTCTTAGCAATGCCAACTGTCAGCATTTGAACTGTGTAAGTTCTCTCTTTCTCCTTCTGTCTCTGCTGCACAGGATTGCAAAAGCTTAAGTTGTAAAAGGAAGGCTCGGCAGCCATTGTCACTCCAGGCTTCAGTGGGTCTTTTCCAACGCCAAAAGCCGTCACTGCCGTCACTGTTAGTAGCTCTCGGGAGCACACTATTATTCCCAGTACATCTGGTTTTGCCAGGATTACCGCGTGCTCATATACTCCCTTTTTTCCCTTCTCTGTACCTCATGAACCTCCATCCCTCACGGATGTATCCCCCTCTGTGTATTTGCCTCTGCCCTCAGAGATCTGCTGCTGCAGCAGAAGTCAGCAGAACTGCTAAAAAAACCATGTTAAAAACCACAATATCACAGCCCAGAAAAAAAGAGGGGGTAGATACGATTTCAATGAATCAAACTCCCTAAGGAGATCAGTACAACATCATTTGGCATCATCTGCATTTTCCATCTATTTCTGGCTGCTATGAGAAAAGCCGCTTCAGGTACACTTGCAGAGAGAACTAAATAACAATCATAAACACAATAAAAACCTGGGAAAACGTTTCTAAGACAGTCCTCGTCTACCTGACGTTGGAGCAAAATACTGTATCATATCTGCAAATTATTTCTAGTATTCACCAGTATGAAAAAGTGTTTCATGGGCTGGTTCTCCACCCTCCCTGGTACCCACACCGAAAACCTCTGCTGCTGCCCTGGGCACGCACTCGGGCTGGTTCACTCTGACCCAACAGGCCACAGTTTCCACTGGTATAAATCCCAATTTAAGTTTAAAAACACCCTTTCACTAATCTGATGGCTCCTTTTTTTTCTGCCTGTGACAGCTAAAAGGCAAACTAAGATACAAATATACATGGCTTTAAAAAATCCACAAAAAAAAGTTTTCTATTTCCTCCTTTACCATTAGCATTTCTCAGGATCGTTCATTAATAATTTCTTCTTGAGTATTTCTCATTCTTCAGCTTAGTTCCTTCCTCTCCCCCACCTTTTCCTTCCCATCTCTCCATAATTTCTCTGTTTTCCCCGTTCCTCATTCCACAAGGTTCTCTTTCCTGTTTTTGCCCTGTTCTCCATTCCTAATTTTTCTTCACATGCTCCTTAACTGATGGTCTCTCTGTCCCCCTGCCACCCACATATACTCAGCTGTCCCTCCTTCCCGCTCATGGCCACTGATCAGAGGCACCAGAAATTCTTAAATTGCACCAGACACTCCCAAACCAGTCACAGAAACATGACATTTCCTATTTTGACTCCAAACCTGTCATTGTTTTCCTCTTTCTCAACTAAAAAGGGACTCCCTTCCCCGTTATTATCACTGCCTTCCTGTCCATTCACATTTCTCCATTCAGATAAATTTGTACTAGACCAAAGCCCTTAAACTACTGCGATTTGGGGATAGGTACAACAGATTTTGAAGGGCAAGATTTACTACTGTGCCACTCGCTGCCTTGAACCTGTTAAGGCTTCACCCAATCTCTCACACACCGACACAACGTAAAATGTAGGAGCTGGGTTTTTGCTTCAGAATTTGCAGTCTGTTCGGGCTCCCTTTTCAGCGAGGGGCTCTGCGAGTCTAAACCCACGGCTTGGTGAATAAGAGGCCACTGAGTCCTTCCAATGCCACTGAAGACACCAGGGATTTGTCCATTTATTGCTGAGTGTTCACTTAAGCCACACACTTCTCTGAAATACTGCCTGGAAATAGTCCAGTTGCTTAAATATCAGCATTGCTTAAATTCTTGTACTTCTACTGTGGGAAATAAAATGGGTGCTACTCGCTCCACAGGGCGGGTAGAATAAAATAGCCTCCTCTTGGGCTGGAAGACCCTGGTGGACATCCCTGCCAGCAGTTTGCATAGAGGTTGTTACAGTGAAAGAAGAGGCACTGTGGTTAATATTAGAGACACTTTTATGTTGACCTTGTATCAAAAAACCATTGTCCTGTATGATAGAGGTTTTAATAGTTTGCACTGAAAAATGGATAAAAATATCCCAGGCTCAGTTTTAAAATATTCAATATACACAGTATTTTTGCTTACATACGGGATTCTTCTTACAGTTAATTCTGAGCCAAACATAAGCACTAGGAAATTAAAAGCAGGAATATCCGGGCAATGTAGCGTTTGGCTTTCCTGCAGATTGCAATGGTTTCTGTCGACATAATTACTGCTGAAACCCGCTCCTGAGCAGCAAGAACACTCAATAGGATGCCAGAGCCAAGGGACAAGGGAGAACAAGGCAGCCAGGTCTCTCGGGTCAGCGGGGTGGCCGAGTAAGGATCTGGTGCTGGGGGCAGATCAGAGATGTCCTCCTTCTCCCCCGTACTCACACTGAAAATCACTGCTCAGTGTCTCACAGAGATAAAACAGTGTGTGTTTTACTGCTCAGAACAAAAAACTGAGAAACATTCAAGTCTTGTTTTACTGTTCCCATAATGACAAATTACATGTTAACTTCTAGAAGGCTAAATTTTATACAGTTCTGTTTCACATAGACAATGTGTTTGAAAAGCTGTCAAAATGCATCAATATCTCACCATTATCCACCCCGCAGGAAGTATCAAGGTACTCGGAGACGCTAGCACCGTAATATAACTTGCAGGTGACTTAGGGGGGAAAAAATGGCTATTAGGACATTGTATTTCTAGCACAAACCCTTAGTAACTCAACAGAAAGCTTCAGCACAAAGCAGAATTTAACCTGCGGTTTGTAGGGTGGAGGCTCATCACTTAAAAGTTCGTTTAGCTCAATTCTACTAACTAACCATCTCTTGTCATCGCTTCTGGCAAATACAGATCCATTTTCCCAAACACGGGAATTAAATCTAGACACATCCTGACTTCTATTTAAGGGAGCATCTCAAACAAGGATTTACTTTAGAGTCAATAAAACCATAGTGTTAATCCAATTTCACAGATGCAGCCGACCAATTTATTACTCCAGGGCAAAGTATTTTTTCCAACCTAATGATGAACTAAATAAGCAGCGATCTCAATTGCCCATGATCAAAAATGTTTAGCCCTAGCAGCTAATTAGTAATATTTACTTGCAACGTTAGAAGAGTTTATCATGAGGATGTTAAAACTTATTAGATTTTTTTTTTTTTAAGGTAAAAAGTCACCAGGTAACAGAATAGTCTCCATATTTTCATGACTTTGACTACAGAAAGATGTGCATGGGAAGTAGCAAACGGACTGTAAATATTTCTTTAAGCCTGTTACACAAATATTCAGGCTGCTCCTGGACTGGGCTTACAGGGCTTCCGACAGGCACAAGTCCCATCAGTTCCACGCTCCCCTGTGTTACCTCACACACTTTGCAGCGGTATCACCACCACAGCGCATCTTCCCAAACACAAAATGCAGTATTTTTTTGAAAGAATGTGTAAGGTAAAAATCATAATTCTTTGCTGTAATTAAGCCTTCCAGTTTCTGTGACAGGAGGTTTTCCCCCAGCGTCCTCAGAAACGCACCTGCACTCTTCCATCCCCAGCTTCTGCTGGCTCAGTCCCCGTAACGCCACCGTTCCCCCAGAAGGTCAATAAGTGACATCGCTCAGGACAGTTTTTGTTTGGATAATTCCAAATTCTCTCTTTTCTTTTTTTTTTTTAATTAAATCAATGTTTTACACAGTGATTTAGTGTTTTTTTTTCAATTTACCCCTATGATCCAGAACCAAAGATCTCAATTACAGTCTGAAGAAAATGGAAAGAAAGCTACTGCTGCTGTGTTTATCGCTGGCGTATAGAAGAGTAAGACTCAAAACCCAGTGAAAACTATTCTGTT
This sequence comes from Xenus cinereus, assembly GCA_025774025.1. Lineage (NCBI taxonomy): Eukaryota > Metazoa > Chordata > Aves > Charadriiformes > Scolopacidae > Xenus > Xenus cinereus. The sequence continues at coordinate 36,878,079 of JAOXJK010000062.1, read as the reverse complement.
CTGTATTACAGACCAGTCTTCCTGCAAGGAAAAAAGTGATCCAGTGTCTCTGTTCAGATTAACTGTTTAATATTCTGCTGGGAATATATCACGCAGATATCCAGACAGAAAGGACTGCATTTTGATAAGCTTAAATACAAAACAGTCATTTCTCTGCTTCAATCCCCGCGCGCACACTGTGATACAAGGCTTCTACCAGTGTTTTTAGTCATTAAGCGTCTTCTTATGCCGCTTTTATAGAGCTTTCAACTGACATGAAGAATACGGTATGCAAACTGCTTTTTGGGGGCGGGAGGGGGGTGACAACACCAGGAACTTTATGAAGAAGCCTGTAACGTTTCCGTGAAAAGGCAGAATATCTCAGAGCCACAGCGATGCTTCATTTGGATCCCTTCACAAAAGCCATCAGTCAACAGCCAGTAGAGTTTGTTAAATGTATGACTCGGGAAGATTTCATTACCACCAAAAATACCAGTCTCCTCAGCTGATGAATTATTCCTGACAATTCATAGATACCTTTAGAGGAAGTCTGCTACTACCATTTTTTTTATGCCAAATGTATTTTATCTCTTGCCAAACAGAAAGTGAACGCCCCATCCCGTGTGTCTTACCCGAGTCCTTGGTCACGCAGAGCACTCCTCCGGGCGCCACGCTCCCCGCAACCCTGAGAGGAACGAAGGTTGAGTAGACGCTATTATGGGGCTGAGCTCTGACACCACTTCAGATGAGCCGATAATCCTGAAAGAATACGTTTGCCAGATGAATTCCCCATAAAGTTTGTGGGCTTCTCTTTACTACAACAATATTCCTAGTTGTAACGCAGGTGGATGTGACACTTCATCAGCCCTGGCTGGCTGTGTGATCACAGCCCTCACTGACACTCTGCTGCGCTGTTTGGATGAAAACGCTCCCTACTTTTATTTTAATGCACCTTTTAACAAACATTTAACATTTAAAATGTAGAAATTCAATGTTTCTCTAGAGATACATCACGCTGTCTTCTTCTATTTAACTGAGAAAAGGGTACTAAGGCTTCCGTTACAAGGATTTGAGCCAGAAAAGCATCATTCTTCCTTAAAAGTTGAACTACTGGCTTTTATAGCTGGTGTCTGACCTTGTAAACATACGTTTTGTACTTGCCAATAAGATCCCAAAGTTTTGTCCCTGTGATTAACTGCACAGTTGATTCATAACACTGAGCTAGCTCATTAAACTGGCCCGAAGTTAAACATTTGAAACAGCCTAATTAAACACCTATAAATTACACCCGCAGTTAATTGTGGGTGTAAATCTGGATCCCCAAACTTGGAAGCCAGACCGTACCCGCATCCTCGCAAACCAGGGCCCTCCCAGCTCCAGCACGAACATCCATCCCCGAGCAACGCCAGCAATTCCCGGTTTCACACAAAATCTCATTCCAGTGGGAAACAGAAAGATTTTGCTCTGAATATTTAATTCACTTACTTCATTCAGAGTGCATTTTAAGTGCTTGCATTTTTAGCAACAACATGTTTTTATTAAAGAACTGTTTTCTGCTTTAAGCTTTTATTTGTTATTTGTTTTCATTTTTTAGTTTTCAGACACACTGGTGCATGGTTTTAGAAAACAGAGCTGGCTCCTCTCAATCATTATCTCTACCGTTCTTTCCTCTTTATTTTTTTCTCCTACCAAAATTAAAAACATTTTCTTTTTTTGAGCATAAATTTAAAAACAAGGTACTATGCAGTAAATAAAAACAAATAAAGTACTATTTTTTAAATAAGGATTTATGAAATTCCTCCAGAAAATATTAACTATATCTAACTATATCTCTGCCCAGTGACATATAGTCAATTGTTGCTATGTTTAAAGACACAGAGTTTAATTGATATCTGAAATTCTAAAAATCAATCAATTTTAGGATTCAACGAAGAAAAAAGAATGGAGTGGTTGGCTATAGTGCCTTGGAGAAGTTTACAGCACTAGGACACAGCAATATACACTGAAAATGAGTATGTATAAAGCAGCAAAGAAACATTCCTTGAATTCACACTCCGTTCATTTTGGCTTTGTGAAACCACCTGGGGATTGATTTTCCCCCTGGATTAAGGACTCTGCAGTCTCCCTGGAGCTGCGGCACAGGGGGTGAGGAGCAGGAACCACTGGAAGTGCTGGGAGAGCATCTGCCTTCGGAATGTGAGGAATTAAAGGCTGTGGCCCCCGAGGTGAGAAACGAATGTTCCCAATGCCAGGGACGGAGCTGAGCTGCCGCTTCCCCAACACCGCAGGGCACCGCGTCCCGGCCCCAGCGCCCTTCTGCAGCTGCCTGTGACGATTCCCAGAGGCCAGCCAAGGCATTGCTGTTCTTAATCCCTATTTTCCAAAAAATATGTAGGGAAAAACATTGACCCAGCAGGCAAAGCCTACAAGTCACCATCTTACCTGTAACACAGCTTGAAGAAGACTTTGAGTATTGAAAGAGTATTGGAGAAAATAAAGTGTCAAGAAGAAGCAAATTAAGTTGAAAATAAATACCATTAAATAGATAACCACAAGAAAAACATAACTAATGACTCCGCTGTTATCATTAATAGGATGAAGCAGTGGTCTCAAAAGGTGAGTGAATCCCAGGTCTGTAAACAAACAGTAGCACTTCCTAGGATTTACCAGTGCTGAAACACCCTAACCTCCCAGTGCTATGGAAAAATACAGCAACAGTGATGTTTAAATTCTGAAATAATGCTTTTAAGAGACCGTATTTCTTGACACAATTCTTGTGGTGGTGGTGGCGGGGGAAGCCCAACCAAAAATCAAAAGAGCTAAAAGGTACACGTAGCTGATAGCAAGAAAAAACCAGAGCTGAACAGACAAACTCTCCCTCCCAGCACTCTGATGTTCTTGCAGTAAAAGGATGAGTCCTATTAAAACGGAACATCAGCATCAAAGAGAACGAGCAGAGGTTATAAGAGGAACACAGAAAAAAGCAATGTATCTCAAAAGGATTCCTGCCAAGGAGACGCCAGCTGTCTCCACTGCATTTACTGTCCCACACTTCAATAAAATACATGGAAATTATTATTTTGCAAAGAATGATGTCGTAATTAGGTGGCTCTATCATATGATGCTTTTTCTTACAACTCTGCAAATTAGACACGTCACAATCCTACAGCGAAGGAGACGGGGAGAAAGAGAGAATTACAGACTCATGGGAAGATGGAGTACTGTTGTTTCCATTCAGAGCTCATAAAACCCTATTTCTTCCCTCTTCAGTAACTGTTTTCACTCTTAGATAAACAAGGTGAACTGTGTGGAGTGTCTGCCTCATCCTGGATTCCTTATCCAGCCAAGGCTCCCATCAGCTTCTGTAAATCCTTGACCCTCGCGGGGCAAACACACAACTGGTGTCAAAAGCAGAGCTGTGGCCATCTGAGAGTCACCCCAGCAGCAGCAAATAGAGATTAACCAAGGAGCAGGAAGAAAAAGAAAAAAATAAACAAATCACGACTTAGGGTTGTGGTCAAAATGGGCAATAAAATTGATGGCTTAAAAAAAAATAGAAACAAAATTAAAATAGTTTCACACCCCCACCCTAGACACTGCTTTAACACGTCCTTGGGGCACAAGGCTGAGCAGTACCTTTGCCTTCTAAGGGATAGAAATTTCCTAACTCATTGCTGTATTTTCCCTCTGCACAATCTAACAAAAGCCCTCTTTGCTCTGACTTGGCTCCCTGGCTCAACAAGCAAATTTACAATTGCAAACTCCGGGATTAATACCTTTTCTTTCACTCTGATTTCAGCACCCTTAAGCGTGGCTTTCCCTAGTCGACTTGGCCGCTTCACTGCCCAGCAGAAGCTGTATATCCAGGTAAAAGGACCGTAAAATATACTGCTGCTTATAACTCACAGCTGTACGCACGGATCCCTAACAATTATCTTTGTCTGGAAGGTATGAAGGTTTTCAGGATGACATTGTTTGTAGGATGGACCAAGCTGTAGGAGAGGGCAAGTACTCACAAGCCCACCGTTCTCACAGCCGCAACAGCCACCCAGATAAATGGAAATTACTGGGAAACTAGTGATGCTGCATGAACAGCCTCTGTACACTGTGAGAGCAAGCCATATTCTGTCCAAGGAATTTTCTTTTGCCTTATTCCCAAGCAGAGGTCCCAGCATCCCTTCCCAGGACACCAGTCCCCGTTCTGGCATGGGATGCTCTCGGTCCCATCAGCAGCAGCTTTATCTTACAAAGGCTGGAGCTACGTGTCCTTCTCCCCTGCGAGGGGCAAAGGGGCTCCAAAGGGCATTCGCCTTTCTCCCCGGCTGCTCGGGATGCCGCGCTGGACTCTCACACATGTGCACGCTGTTCAACCCTCCGCTAATTGCCACAAATAACAAGCACTCGAGCGTGACCATCGAGTGCATTCAGCTGTTCATCAGGAAAAGCCAAAGAAAAGGGAGCGGATCCAGAGAACAAAGAACGGGCTCCAGGCCACAGGCAGCATCAGGGGCTCCAGATACTGCCAGGCAGAAGTTGGCCTCCCTTCTTCTGGAAATACTCTTTTCCCTCACACACGCTGCCTTTGAGATTTCAAAAGCAATAGAGAGCAGAGAATAGGGCCAGCCCTCGGAGCAAAGGGGAGGGGGAAGGGGTCGGGGACATCTAGGAAGCGGAGCAAAGCAAGAGCAGTTCTTTCTTCCGAGTATAAACTCTGCTTTTTATGTCCCATCCACTGGGCAGAGCGATGTGATGAATTGCACTTGAAAACACAAAGCCGTTCTCCTTCCTGATGCATAGCCTTTTACCTTCGAATTCCCCACCACCACCTCCTCTTTTTTGGGAAATGCAGCCGTTTGGAGGTCTCAGCACAAGTACGTGTCTGTCTGTGCTCAAGCCGTGGCACTGACAGCTCCCCACCAGACTGCAGCTTCAACAACCCAGCCAACGCACAACAGCCTCCCAGCACAGCTTCCAAGCCACATTCTCAGCCTTTTTTACTCCGGCATTAACAATTTGGGAAATCCACCTACACAGAACCTGAGGTCCTCTCTGCAATGTCTCCACAAATCACGGCAGAGTTGGACAGGTCAGGTACATCCAGAGCAGGGACAATGGAAGGTCACCATATATCGATGACTCCCGTTCACACAGATGCTCACATAAGGCAGAGCAAATTGTTTCTGTGGAAGCCTAGGTCTTGGCCACCATAAAATACATTCCATAACAAACGAGGGGTAAATCTCAGGGATCTGGAGACGGGTAACATGAACGACTGTTCATACCTGTTTGGGGTGTCTGAACAGGTACTTAATTGAGATACGAATTATGCCTGGATGCTTCACCTCTCATGTACGCGGACTGCTGTGGTGGCCAGAAGGTGTCATATTTATTGAGCACATGCAGTCAGCCCAAAATGCCCTAGGTCTGTCAAAGTTAATCCATCTGCACATGTGCTGTACGTAAGTCCAGGCTTTGAGACATATAGACTTGCTCCAGCCAGATACAATTTGGTGTCCAAAAGTCCCAGCCATATGTGAAGGATCTCACATCTCTCCAGACCAGGACTCCAGGCAGAGAAAAAGGAGCGGGTCAAGAAAATCAGGCAGAGGCAGCCCTGGCTTCTGCAGCTGGGGCCAAGTCCAGGAGAACCACCACAAAGAAAGCCTCCACTGCAGCCAACTCAGGCCAGGAGGTGATTAAAAGCACATGAGATCAGGGTTCAGGGATCTGGATGTGGCACAGAAAGCCCCGCCGGGGCTGTGTCGCAAACCTGCCAACTGCAAGATGAGTTTCTGCACGTGAGGACATGCTCCAGAGAGCCACCACGAGGCCTCACCTCTGCTAGCTTTGCCTGTGTTATATTGCAGCCTGGCTCAGCTCTCCCTCCTCTCTGAAGCCACAAAAATCCTCCCTCTCTCCCCTTTTACTCTCCTGTGTTTCTCCCCACAAATGTCTGTCACGGGTTCCTTCCAGATGTTACCGATTTCTTTCTGGAAAGATCAGGAGGTCCAGCCGCACGCTTGCCTTCAGAAAAGAGAAACTTATTTTTCCATTTTCTTGTATTAAACATTATTTTTCCACTTTGTCTGGGGACTCCCAGGCAGGCATTAGTCATACAAGTACCAAGTAATCCCAAATGCGGCTGAAATCAATGGGGCAGCAACAAGGTCTCCCTCAGCAGATTTCTACACCGGCGATATCACACACAAACCCTACCTGCCTGGCCTATTAATAATGTTCTAACTCCATCCCTCTTCAGTTTATTCTGCAATTTACCGTTATTTTCCCTGCTGCTGAGCTGACTCTCTCCCCAGGGGGTCTTGAGGGGCTGGCGGAGCCACAGCAGCTCCTCCATCCAGGCTGAGGAACCCCCCGAGCGACCTGCCCCGTGCTTGGGCTCCTCTGCACCCACAAAGGAGCTGCTCTCGGGGTTTGAGGATCCCACAGATGAGCCCCAGCAGCACCTGCAGCTCCAGATCAATGGGTAAGAGCAGCTTGGTGTCTAAAAGGAATATGGATTTCTTCTTGCAATAGATTATCTCATCACATCTGTGTTAGGCCATGAAGTAACACAGAGCCGCTTCTCTCTGCCACGGTCTCCAGATTGATCTGTCCTGGAAAGCTGCAGCAGAGGCGGTCACTCATATCCTGGTGAGTAAGGAGGAGAAGGAGCAATTATGTCCACACAAAGCTAACACAGACAAACCCAGTCTCGAGCAAAAAGGTGGTGCCACGGCTTCTACAATTATTTCCATCGCTTCACGTTTTAAAGTCTCAGGGTTTTTTTAGATCTGTCTTAAAAGGCATCAAGGTGTTTGGCTACACCCTTAGCAGGTATGAGAACAGGAACAGGTAAAAGAGCAAACCAACTTCGGGAGGGACACACCGGGGGAGCGCGGACGTCACCACGGACCTGACAAAGCCCAGAGCAGAGGCATCTCAGCCCTATCATTTTCCCAGTGTCTCAAACCAGCAAATGCACTGTTTAAAACCACTGAATTTAATTTCTTGTTTTCTCTTCCTCCCATGGGAAGAAGAAAGGTGGCAGCAAAGACAAAAGGGCACAAGGCAGTTTAATTTCCTGACCCGGGGCCCATCGACCTTCCATTGGCCAAGGGCTTGGCCAGCCAAAGAGTCTCTGGCCCCAGAAAAGAGTGATAGTACCAAACCATAGTCAGTCACATCCTCTCACTTATATATATCATGTTTGGCCATTGAAGGACAGAATAATGTACAGTCCTGATGCCACAAAATCCTCCGGCATATTTCTTCCCATGCAATGGAGAACGGCAGTGAATAGCAATGAGCTTCTTAGAAAGAAGATATTCCCTGTCGGTAAAGTACACAACATCAGAAAGGACCGTCTTTTTTTTCCTCTCTTCTTCTCTGAAAATGATTTATAAGAATAGATTTACAAGAACAAACCCAAGTTTGCTCTAGAATGGAATATTTCAACCCATATTCAAGGTACTATTCACTATGACTTAATAATTTAAGTGCATTCAACACTCTGCTTGAAATCAAAATAAAGAAAAAGCGTGTGAAATATGCTTAGAACTACTTGTATTTCCCTTATTAACAGCATATTTTCCATGCCTTATTTATCCTTTCTGCTGGCATATCTGCAGCAGCCTTTGAATCAAAGTAAAGCTATGTTCTTTTTATTGCCAATTTTGACTGGATCCCTGATAATAAACCATTAAAATGACAAGCAAATATATAAAACAAATGGAATCATTGATGCTTATGTATCACAGTTCTTGAATATAATAAGCACATCTCTCCCCCTTCTCTCTTGTCTTACATCTGAAGAGGATTTTTTATTTTTTAACATAAGTCATAATTCAAAATTATCCTACTTAGGCATCAAATCACGTCTACAGCTAACTCTTCTCAGAGTTTCATACAACATTTCGTACAAAATTAAGTGAAAGCAAAACCAGTGCTCATTTGTGGAAGTGTTCATACTGTTTCTCTGTTTATAGACTACTTTCAATTACTCTAAGCTTCATGAAATTTAACCCAGAAAATATTTCCTGTAAGAAATCTAGTGTCCAGCAAAATTGCAATTATCAATATGATTTATTGGCCAGTTCTAGGTGATGCTTCTACGCAGCTCTGTACTCCCTTGGAAAGTGGTAGGACTTATCTTAGCCTTGGACCCTCCACACCAGGGCTTGCTCCTTCCGAGTTTTGACCGCATTATTGAGGTTGCCGCCTCAAATTTCTTGCGTCAAGCCAAGAGAAACATTCAGTGTGTTTTATTGGAAGTTACCTGACTGCGGACTAAGGAGTGAGGTGGCTCGAATGGATCTCACAGCCGAGCAATACGTTGTCCCTACACCTACCTCCGTGTCTCCAAGCTCTTTAACCACCGCGGCCTCCCCGAGACTGGGACTCAGCGCCACCAAAATGCAAACCCCAGGATCATTCCGGATCCAGCAATCGCTGCTCTTTAAGAGCAGTCCTTGGGAGCCTTCCCCAATACAGCAGGTCACTCTGATCGCATGAAAAATGGGGGGTTCCACAAAATTATGCCCACTACTGCTGGTATCAAGCGATGACACTAGTGTTTAGTCCAGAGCAGTTCACTGCAGACATCTTACCAAGCCAAGCCTTAGTTTGGTGTTCTTAGAAACAGAACCTACAAGATGACTTCCAGCTATAGAAGAAACAGATTTATTTAAAAAAAAAAAAAAAAAGGGGGAGGGAGAAAACAAAAACCCCCTACACTTTAAACAAGAGTTTATGAATTAAACAAGAATCCAAGAATCTAAAAACTTATTTGTTTTGAAAATTCATGAAGTGTTGACCTTCAAACTGCTCAAGAACTTTGGGGCAAATTCTGAGCACCATAAAGAAGTTCATACCAAGTAACTGTTCATTAGTTGGGAGCTTTCAAAGGTAGGACCTAAACAAGGAGTAGCAGAGTATTGGACAGGCACACACACATATTTTAAAACCTGCACACCTGGGATACATGTAACGCATTTGCTTTGGCCAAAGCAAAATCGGGAATAAAAGGACATTCCTGATTTCTTTGCAGAGAAATCCTATTTCTAGAAACTTCTACTAATAATCTGCAGGGGGTTGGACTAGATGATCTTTAAGGTCCCTTCCAACTCTAACCATTCTGTGATTCTATGAAATGGTCATTTTGCTTTTCACTATATAAATCCCCAAACCCTGGCAAATGTATAATTATACCAAGGCAGAATTAGCAAACATTTTAACATTTCAAAGTATACCTAAAAGTGACTCTGTCTTTGCCCAACACATCCCAGTGTGCACGGGGCAAGTCAAAAAGCTCTGCTGGGTAAAAGCCCAAACCCTGCAGCTGTTGACATCTGGAACAGACTGACCAGTCTGAAAACAATAAATGTCAACTACCTTCTGCTTAAAATAAAAATTATAAAATCAAGTTGGTGTGTTTGAAGCAAAAAAGTCACCGCATATAAGAAGTGAATTAAAATACCCTGTTCAGAGTTCTAGAAGACACATACCTTTATTACTCTAATTAATTAAAAACTGTTTGGGCCTGTTCCTACTGTCACCGAAGCCAATGGAAAGACACCCTCAAGCCACCTTCTGGCCTATATATTACAGACAAATTAGGTTTAACATGTTGTTGCCCCTTGAAAATATATATTAACTTCCACTTAACAAGCTGAGTTAAAGTTCACCTTCCTGTTAAGCATCATTCATCTGGGGAAACTCTTGTCAGCATTACCAAAACATATTTCAGAGAACAATCACGTTTTATAACCTAGAATAGCTCATCATCTTAAAACACCCTCCAGCAGCCAACAAGCCCAGGCCACCATGGAGGTATATTTAGGGTTAAATGAAGATGACGGAAGATGGTGGAGACAACAGCCTGATAACCGTATTTTAAATTCTCAGGAGTTTTTAACCAGCTCTGTTTTTAACAACAAATTCTGAGTTCCCTTAAATTGGGATGCCCTTTGCCTCATTTGCTCTTTTACTTCTGAGCTTTCAGAGCTCGCTTCCTCCAGCTCTTCTCCACAGCCACGGAAACAAACACACACAAACCTTAAATGTTGCACTAGCTCAGAGTGCACGGCGCCGCAGCAGCTGGGTACAGAGAGACAGAAAAGCTGACATGAAAAGGAATTTAGAAACAGAGGAAAAAGGTTCACTGCTGCTCCCATTCAGGGCGCAATCACAGTTTCCCCCCCTCTCTCGAACATGCTGAGATCAATGTTCAGTGTGATGGGGATGTGCAGAAGCTCTCAAAGGTGGCCTTGCTCCCTCCCGCACGAAACCAATTTACTGTGGACACGAAGAGCATTTGGAGCCGTTCCCAAGTTTTGCCGTTCCATAATTCAAGATACGATTCAAAGGGAGTCACAAATTAATGCGGCCCAGATCTTTTAGTCAGTCTTATGGTTTCCAAAGACCTGCCTTATGGTTTATGAAATGGTGGGGGTGTTAAGCAGTGCCATTACTCTGGCTCACCCTGTCAGAATAATGCAGAATATAGCTGTGATTAAATTACTGCAGTCTACATGTGCATAATATCACCACCAGCCTGAGAATTCTCTCTACAAAGACTATTTTGTTTTCTTTTCTATTTATCACTTTCTAGGACTTCAGACCACTTCTCAGTGGTGCTTTTCCCTGCCTAAGAAAGCCTCTCTCCCTAAGCTGTGGGGGTGCCTTTGACATTCCCACATGGGAATTTACTCCCATTACAGACCTGCTGATCCAAACAAGCTTACAGACAGCGAGACCCACGTCCCATCTTCGCTCACCGCCTCTCTACAGACTTCCAGCCTCTTCCTGTGTCCTCCCTTTGCCCACTGACACCACGTGCCACCGGGTTGGGTCTGGCTGCTGCCTCTCAAAGCGAACATGGATGGAGTTCTGCCTGACTTTCCCCTGGAAGAAGCTTTAATGTAAGTGTTTTTCCGCTAGCTGAGGGTTTTCACCAAACCTGGAGGAATTCGGTACCTCTGCAGCCCCTACAGCGCTGTCAGCTTCCGTGGAAAGCGGCTGCTGGATTCCAAAGTGATTAGCAGGGGACTGATGAAGATGCACAGGCAGCCGGACAGGTCTACTCTATAAAACTGTGTCATTACTTAAACCACGAAACAAATTAGTTAAAACTCAAAAAACCAACCAACACCCCCTCCCCAAAAAAAACCAACGCCAAAACCCTACAATCTTTTGGCTCTGAGCCTGAGTGTGCAGGAGGTTGGGGCATCTCCAATTCTATAACACCTGATTTTAGCCCCACCAGAGTGATTTAGGAGGCCGCTGTAGAAAGCTCCCAGCGCGGCAGAGGGCTGTATCGCAGGCTGTCCCTGTGTGAGAGCAAGCCACATCTTCCTGGCTGAGGAACCTCGGGAGACCTTTGAATCTGGAGGGGAGGCCCCGTCGGTAAGAAGAGGAGGAGGAGGAGGAGGAGGAGAGGAACTGAAAGTTACACACACATCCTGAGATAAAACGGATTTGTCCTACCCAAATTTAAGTCTGAAACAGTATTTGAGCTTTTACTTTTCACTTATTTCAACATTCTACTTCATGAATGCTATAATATAAAAAGCAATTCAGCCTTAATTACAGTGGTTTAGCTGGGTTGCTATAATTTTCCTGTCCCTTAATTCTCCCCATGTTTATAACTATCTAAGAGCTTAGGCTCTGGTAAATTTTTTATTCTTCATAATTGCTAAGCCTGAGCGGAGCAATAAGAGCTCCACGCTTAGCATTTCCTTCTCTAATCTAAAGGCATACTGTGCCAAATATAAGCCACTTGAAATAAGTCACTGTGGGTAGCAATGTATATGCTTTAACTCATGGCGCACAGAGTATCCGATGCCGTTTCTCAAGGCACCCACACACCTATTCCTCTCAACGCCCGCCCCACGGCCCCACGCAGCTGGAACGCTACTTCCACAGCAGAAACAGTCTTCTATTTTAATCCTGTTGTTATCCCTTTGTTAAGTAGTTATAACTTACTTTTTTCCACGTTTTGATTTTACTGGAGCAATTCATACTTGGAACCCAAATAAAAGGAATTATAGAGTCATAGAACCATAGAATGGTTTGGGTTGGAAGGGACCTTAAAGATCATCGAGTTCCAACCCCCTGCCATGGGCAGGG
>JAOXJK010000062.1:36833641-36865897 GCA_025774025.1 Xenus cinereus | reverse complement strand
TTGCCACGTCCCAGGTGCAGGACCCTGCACTTGGCTTGGTTAAACTTCATGCGATTTGCACGAGCCCACCTCTCAAGTCTGTCCAGGTCCCTCTGGATGGCATCTCTTCCCTCCAGCGTGTTGACCGCACCTCAAAGTTGCGTATCAATTCCTCTACGTCACCACGTCCCTAGGACACGGCTTACGGGAGCTGTGAGGGCAAAGGACGGCAGCGCCACGGAGAGGGAAAGGACTGGATCCCTCATCCAGCAGCTTTCTGCTCACAAAAGAGAGGGTGATCCTCTGCTGTGCTCTCCCCAGGGTCTGTGTGGCGAAACAAGCAACCCTTTTAGCTACAACAGATAAAATATCCTGGTTTTGGTTACAACAACCCGCAAATTTTACCTCAAATAGGCAAAGAAGTGAAAAGATAGAATTTTTAGAAGTGGGGAAAACCTTAGGCAGCATAGAAGAATATAGGAGAGACTTAGGGAATTCTTTCAGATACGTCAAGATCCCAGATTAAAGGGAAAAGCCCCAACTCCACCCTGAAGACAGACATTCCCTCAGAACTCCCATTTGACTGTGTATGAGGTGGCCACTAGTGATGCAAGATGATAGTCCCGTTAAACCAACTCGGATGTTTCATGAACAGCCCAGCTTCCACCCAACAAGAGGCAAGCTGGGGCCTCTGTGCGTGCCCACGCCATCGTCCGAGCCCCTCCGCAGACTGCAGGGCCGGTTCACAATGGCTTCCTCACCCGGGCCCGCGTCTCCGGCAAACAGCTTGCCGCAGCTTGGGTTTACAGAGTTCATAATTGTTCTGGGAGGTGCATTACAGAGTAATCAAAATGATAACAATTCTCAAAAACTGCAGCGGGTTGTGTGGAAAGATTAAACAGCTTGGTCTTATTCTCCCTGGGAAACAGGAGACTTAGCAAACACTGAATTAACATTTTTAATATTATGAAGGGGAATTAATAACATGATAAATATGGGGGGTGGAAATGAAGTAATAACCCATCGACAGCAGGTATTCTGCTGCTACCTGGAGGCGAACCAAGGAAGAAAGACTTTTTTCCTGGGAAATCTCAGTAGGGAGCGGAGCGCAGATGCAAGGCTCACGCGAGCAAGACAGTGAAGGTGTGGGGTACCAGGGGTAGAAAACCTGTGGCCGTGCAAAGCCTTCACAACCAGAAACTCCGTGACCCGTTTTAGGGGATTTTGTCCAAGTGAGGTTGTGCACAGGGACAGAACGGCCGCGATTCCCACTCGCACACATCTACTCACTCACAAGAGGTGTGGGAACGCTTTCAGCAAGCTCAAGTCCATCCATCCACCCAAAATGGTAATTCCCCTCTGGAGTACAACACATACGGTACAGTCTTTGTTTCTTTTCACTTGTAAGCAAAATAATTTCCAGCCAGTGTTGCCATCATGCTTAATTTAGATTTTCAAACATTCTGGAAACCTTGACGTGACATGAATGATGGCTCTTAAAACATACTCCAAAGCTGCCTCCTAGTCTTTACACTAAATATAACAATTTGAGAGGAGGAAAAGGAAAACAGGCAAGGCATAATTCGCCTTCCTGTCAACTACTTAATAATAAATTCACTTTTTATTTTTTTGTTAAAAAAGAGGCTAAAAAGTAGCCTTGCATCACAACTAAATATTTGGAGTTAACACATACAGACCTGGGTAAAATTTCCATGCCACCTCCAAAAAAGCAGCATTCCCATTCCTGAAAAAATACGCATCTTCTCAACACCAGGCCATGTAGGATTAATGCAACCTCCAGCCCAGGCTGAGTCTGTCAGCTGGTTTTAAGTCACAAAGCTCAGGAATTGCTGCTGTAAGGGCTGTAGCTGATAGCATAGAATATCCATCCAGCTTCTTAAGTAGCTTTTGAGTCTCTCCAAGTTCCTAAAGGTCCTGTGCCACCAAGCCCTACATTAAACTGGAGCTGGCTCAGGAGGGAGAAGCAGAGGAGAAGGAAAACACAAGCTTCAGGAATGCACATACCACCCTTTGTTTGACGTCCAAGTCTGAAAACACTGACTTAACTAAAGCAAAATAACAGAAATTTCTATTTCAGAGCACATTAAGCTACAGCTGAATGTAGAGCCCCTGTCCAGAAGAGCCAAATCCTGCTCTCAAATGCAGTCACTGTGTTGCGCCGAAGCAGATGAGGCAGACAGTGCTGTGCTCTTTTCATCACCTCCACACACACCACTCACACAGCACCACTGTGAACCGACAAATCCAGCTCCCCAGGCGCTGAGATTTTATTAACCTTTTAAATTATTTAAATGTTTGCAAAAATTGTTGTCATTTTACCACTTGATTCCTTTTTTAAGGTAATTCACTCCAGCTTCGTAATGCACAAGTGACAAGATGTGGGAAGAAGGTTAAAAAGCCAACAGATCCCATTCCGGAGCACAATTAACACAGTACTTTACTTTCACGGGGCAGTTCTGGCTTGGTAAATATAATGATAGCTTTACTCCAAGGTTAAAATCAGAGGGCACTCATTTTTATTACTAACATACCTTGACAAAGGTTCCAAGATCAAAGATAGACTGTCAGCGTAATTGTAAAATAATACTTTCTTCCCCACTTTTAATTACATGAAATAGCTTTTATATATTATTAATAACATTCCCCTCCATTAGAGCAAAACTTGATTAAAGGCATCGCTTCCCGCACAAACACAGAGGAGGTTTGTACAACACCGGAACGAGTGAGGGGTTTGGATTGTGAACAAGCAGCACAACTAAGAAAAGGTGTTCGCCTCAAATCCAGGCAAGTTCCGGGCAGTTTGAAACAAATCTCAGCTCCCTCTTCGAGATGCTACAGCCCCAAGAGGTGCTTGCCATGAATTTTAGCTTGAGAGGCCCATCAGGCAAACAGAGATGTTTATGCTCGTCAAATATCTCTTTGAGAAGAGACCACCCGTCTCATAGAAGAAACTCCGTAATCCCAAGTGTGATCCAGAACCCACTGAGCCTCTCTCCATAATTTCAGCGGATTCCGGAGGAGTCCCTGCATCCGGCTGCTTTAGCCACAGCTGATGGTTGCCACCCCCCAGGTACCCCATGGAGAGTCTACCCATCACACAAGGTTACGCTTGTCACCCAGAAAAAACGCACCGTATTAATAGAAAATGCTGATTATTAGGGGATTTTACAACCCTGGACATATAAAATAAGTGACACCCTCCTGTTATTCTTCCCCAATATTGTTAACATATCAGTAAAACAAAATAAACACCAAAAAAAAAAAGTATTCATTGCTGTCATAATCCTTCTCAGCTTGACATGTCCTTCTCTCCCAGCAAGCCCCTTGCATTTGGAGGTTTGAAGGATTAAACTGATTTTTCAGGTTTGCCGTGGGAGTCCACCCTGATGTGACAGACCCAACCACACTGTCCCACGCCAGCTTTCCACAGAAACTCCCAATATCCATACAAAAGAAGTAAGAGCATCCCCAAAAGTAATATATACCACCTTCTCTGGGAGGTTAAGATGCCTCTTACAGGAGGAAAATTGGGTATCTGGCAATTTTAGAATGATTTAGGAAGCTGGGATTGTATTTATTTCCCATCTACGTGAGGGAGGGAAAAGGGCTTTTCAAAAAGCAGTGTGTTGCTCAATATGGTCTTTTGCAGGACTTTACCTTGCTCTTGTTATTCATTGAAATTTAGAAGTGAAAGCTGGGAAATGAAAAATGGAAGAGAGATTTGACTGGCAGCTACAACTTCGATTTGTATGAGAAATCTCTCTGGAAAACATCCTTATTTTGCCTCTAGACTCACCTCCCAGTAACAAACCCACGACGGTTACTCTTGCTGTCCTCTTGTGTACCCATCCTCACACTGGAAATTACAACTAAATTACAAACCTGCTTGTCCAATACTGATGAAAATAAAATTCATAGTCCACTCCACTCCAACTAATTAATTTTCTTAAAACTCCATCCCAGAGTGATCAAATGAGACATGAGCTCTTTCATGAGAAGAAAATCCCACTAGAGTTCCTTAACATCAAATGTAACAAACACCAGCATTTTAACATTTGCATCCCCATGTTTCAAGCCCCATGTTTGCATATGTAAGCACATATTTGCATGGAAGCGTTATGTATTATTAATATTGATTACCATTATTATTCAAAGGTAGTAGCCTGCCTACGCTCCGTGTGAGGTTTGTCTATATGCACGCAAAACAGGCTCATGAAATGAAGCAAAAATAGATTGCTTATGGTTAAGTTCATTAAGGGAAGAGAATATACGACCATATTAAAAATGAAACAAAAATCACATTCCACCTCTCAGCACTTACGGTTCACAACGGCCCCACTGTGAAGTTCTACAGCGAAGCTCTTCTTTTGTCTGCCCGGGCCTGGGAACCCTCCTGCACATTTTCATATAGTTCATATTAAATATGGGAACTTTAGCTCCTCTCGTGAGACACAATTCTACAGCTATTTTCCCTAAATAATAGCCATCTGTTCTGAATGACCTCCCCAAACAACTCGCTTTGTTAATGGCAACTTTGCTGCAGTTAATACACCAGTTGGGATTACTCCAGCCAACTTTCCACGGGCCTCTATTGTTATGAAAACCTATTATCAAGCAATTAAATGACAGCAAGAACGTAATAAAGTACAACAGTTTTACTTGTATCATTATCCTGGGTGCTGATGTTAATGAAAGGCTATCGCACCCCAGACTGTAATTCCTCGATACTGTCATACAGGAGAATAACTCCTGTCAGCAGCTATTTCCAACCTTAATGGTTTGAGCAATTACAATCCTTGCCTAAGCCCTTCCCCAGTATTTCGCCCCAAATTAAATTAAGGGCAGCTCTGAGATTATCTCCAGGGCTTGCTGCTGAAGGCCAGGCGTAAAGGACACAGGGATGGTCTCACCTAAAGCTCGGCCGGTTTCTGAAGGTGTTTGGTTGTTCTCCTTCAGACAGACGAGCCTCACGGAGGTGCCTTCACGCCCGCTTGTCCTCGCTGTAAGTGAAACAATAAACCAGCTTTCTAAAGTCTCTATTCTGTACCTGTCTCGGTAGAAAATAATGAAGTTGAATTGCCCTTACAGTCCTTTTAGCATCCCTCTGGCAGGTTGAATTTCTGGCATGACACCTTTCCTTTTCTTGTCTCATTTCTAGAGCTAAACATAAACTTAAATAAACCTCTCAGAGAAGCAGGATGCACATAATTGCCACAGATACCACAAGATGTCTAGAACATTTCATCTCTCTAAATTGTCCTGGGTTTGAAATTTATACAATCAGCATTTTGTATTTCCAATATATAACGTAGCAGTCGGTCTAAACCAAGTTCTTTTTTTCCCACCGTGAAAATAATGTAAAAATTTATGTTGACATGAAGTAGTACTCTCTCTATCACTGAGCCCATCCAACTGCAGTCATGCTGTTTGGCATGGATTCAGCTAATATGCATTTATAGTTCTCCTTCCTTGACAGAAGGCAGTATATTTACCAGCCTGTATGTGCAGTTAGGCTAAAGTGTTGTTTTTCACTGGGACTCATAACCTCTACTCTTCAGAATATTTATTTTCTGCCTGAGATGCAATAGGGAAACTTTATGCAACTTCCTATATCAATTCTACATCGATAGTACCTACAGGCTGCTTCAGAGAGCTGATCAAAAGAACCAGACGGAAAAGCTCCCCAGTATAAATTACTGGGTGAGAGAGAGTATGTGAATGAACTCTTTGTTCATAAGCATTTTTTGGTTGTTTTATAATTCAGGTGGCCTTAGAGCAACTGCATTAATTTTGAAAGACAGAAGTGTTTGACTCAATCTAGTGACACAGGCAAGTTGTACGTTTGCTACCCCGAGAAGGGCCCTTCAGAGGGAGATTTTTTCCAAATCAAATGAGAAACACAGGATTCGGTCACGTCACCTCTTAGAGGAGATGAAATTTATTTTGTTGCACTTCTCTGGAGAAACCACAGCTGCTGCCAAGCAGGATGGACAGACTAGATGGTCCCTCCAAACCCATGCTTTGCCATCCCATTGTGCAGGGACAGAGTTAGAATCTCTTTTCCTTCCTTTGGGCCCATAACCCAAGCCAGAAATGGAAAGAGCTAATGTGATACCTTACTCCTCCTCATTAGCCTTCACATAAAATGATGTTACACTGAAATTATGCAACAGAAACATTATCATTAAAAACTGTAATAAAGGCCAAGGGAACCTAATAATATATAGGAATGTTCCCTGTATATTTCTGTCTACTGGGAAAAAGAAACACAAAAATAATATATTAATGTAACAATACAGATAGGATTGTTTCTTGGAAGAACACTGATAATAAAGCAGAAGAGCAGAGTTTTGTTGTGCAAAATGACTTGTGGTAGCATGAGGAAGAGCTGAACATCACTCACGCTGCCGAGAGAGAAAACATGCATTTCCCAGCTCCCTTACGAAAGCCGATTTCATCTCTCCCAACTCCCTACTGTCAAGCAAAAGAAATATGGTCTAGACTTGTATAACAGCCAAACAACTGGCATTTGCTTTCGGTAGCCCTTCTAAAGTTGTGCACCTTCAAAACCAATATTTTTGACTAATATCCTCTCTGTTCCTCATCGTAATGAGTGTTTGGATGTCTTTTTGAGACCCGGCTTATTGAAAATACCTTGCTAGAACAACTGGGTCCTTCACACCTACAGTGTAATATGGTGTGATTCTCCTCTTGACACGGGTGATATTTCCAAACCCATGGGAGAGCAATGTAAATAGCTGAGTGTTTCCCAGAAGTTCCCAGGAGAGAATCTTGCCCTTACAAGAGGTATTGCAATAAGATTTGTCCGCGTACGTTGTAATGGACAATGGCTAAAAAGGCCCACAAAGTCAAACAGAAACAGTAAAGGATGTATTCCCCAGCATTCCTGCCCTTACTCCTAGCCGCTATCCAGGATCTTTCCTCCAGCCAGGATCATCACCACCTCCTTTCTGAGATCACTGCTTAGTGGGGGAACCCTTCTTTTTCAAGGCCAGCTCTGCTTTCTAGAACCCCAAGGCCTCAGCTCTCCCAATGCAGTCTATGTACAAAAGCCCAACATGAGCCTCCTCATCACTGGTTCTGGTTTATGTCTCCATGTTAACCGTAGGATCTGGGACGTGCCACGTGTTTAACTCAGGCATTATCAGAATTCCCAGCCATCCCATACCAGGCTTCTGCCCAAGATCAGAAGTTCAGTTTTGGACATTCACACAATTACAAGTGACCTGCTTGTGTTCACTATTTTTCCTACCTATACCACTTTAGTATGAATTTATTAAACTACAGCTTTATGACAAGTAGTCAGCACAAATTCCTGATTAGACTTAATTACAGAATTGGAGACAAAGCGTGTGCACAGGTACCGTGCTACGGATGAAACCTGGAGAGGAAACAAAGTCTTCGACACTGAGCTTCCACGGGAAAAGACAGCCCCTGCCAGGGTGTTGGGGGGAGAGCAGCACAGACAAATACATAAACCAGATGCTTAAGAAAGTGGAGATGGATACTGAGAATATACAAATATGGGCACTAGCTTCTGCTCTCATTTGCACCAGCATAAAACCTGAACGGCCCGAGGGGGCTCAGTAGCTGAACCTACATAAACAATGAGTTGTGAAATCAAGCCTTGAATAGCAAATAACAAACTTCATGATAGAATTCATTTCATAATACTGCCACCTTACCTGCCTTTCTACATCAGCTTGCCTTAGAATAAGAGAGGTAACATTATTATACAGCTGATAACCATCTAATTGTCGGTTACATAAAAACATCTAATGACTCGAAATTAGGCCCTGAATTGAAGGGAGAAAATAAGAAAGAAATAAATTATTTTTTTAGAAAATTTGGAAAGTAGTGTTTGAGACATCTACTCGCTTCTTTCACCTCTAAAGACAGAGAAGAAGCACTGTTGGCTTGTTCTTTCCCCCCACGGAGCGCTAGTGAGACACGCTGATTGCCTGCACACATCGTTTGACATCCTGAAGACAGAACGAGTGCTCCACTGGCAGCCAAGGGAGATAGAAACCTTCCCAACATTTGTCACATTCCCTGATTGGTTCTCGCCGAGCTGTTTGGCGTGGAAACGTGAGGAGGAACGGAGCTCTGCACAACCCAACGCAGGGAAAAGCGCTTGCAACAAAGCGTCGGCTTTTTAGAAGTGAACGTTGAGTTAGGAGGCCGAGACAGGAGAATGCATCACGGTGATACATTCCATAATGCCTTTTACGCAAATAAAGAGGAAGTTAATTATTAAGTCCCAATTAAGTATGTGTTCACTACTTTGCAAAAATCCATTTATTTTCAAGAAAGCACACAAACACACACTCTTAACCTCCAAGTGGATACGGCTCCGGTACGTACCTGCAGTTGAGCACACAGCAGAGCACTCCGCCACGCTGCGAGAAACGCAGGGAGCCCACGTGCCTTCAGCTGCCAAAACTGCTCACCATGAGCTCCATCAGCACCCAGCCAGGTAGCGAGCTGGATAGGAATCTTCTATTAAAAAAAATGACTGTGAAACTCTTTAAATCTAAGTAGCAAAAAATTCTAACGGAAAGAAAATTGAATTATCCAAGGGAGCTCAAAGGAAAGCCATGCTTAATTTGGCTCAGATTTGATTGAAATTCACCCTCGTTCATTAAAAGCTTTGAAAACTTTCAGACACCCAAAAATTAACCCTCTGGATGTAAAGCAGGGTACATAGGAACCGTTTTCCACAGCCTGGAGTTCCCTCACAAACCTGTCAACTGAGCAGATAGTTACACAGGCACCATAACCTACACATTACCAAACTGTGTTTGTTTTAATAAATAATGACATAGCAATACCTACCCACAGCCAGCTGACACAGAACCTCCAAAACAGCAGCTACTCGTAAGACTATCATACATTCAGCTGTGTACATGCAACTACTTAATCACCTAGATTATCAGGTTAGCATAAAATTAGTATAAAATCATACAATTAATTTTGCCTTGACTTAGCTGGGCTGGCATTTGGGCCTAATTCAATTCAATGCACTTTGTGCCCCAGAACTCCCATGAAGTAGACAAGAATCATTATCTCCACACGCTTTGCAAATGGGATACTGAGGCAAAAGAAGGTGAAGTGACCTGCTGAAGGACACGTGAAAGGCTAGAAATGATGCTGCTGTGAATGACGATTAGAAGAGTGGCTGAGAAACCCCTTGTTTAAGGCCTGGAAGTACACATGCTGGAACGGACTAAAAATAGGCTCTTTACTTTAAAAATGGCTCACTGGAATTTTCTAGCATTTTGTGTTTCCTTCCTATTACCCTCCACCAAAAGCAAAGTTCACACACGTAAAAGCAATATTTAACATTTAAACGTTTAAAAGGTATTCTTATGCCAACGACGTTTAACTAAATTTAAACCAAATTCAAAGACAAGGTTTATCATGTAAGCCCTTGTGCTGAAGCTCCCGGCTCTACCTTCCCGGCAGATGGCAGCTCCGCTGGGCAGAGTCAGACCTAGAGAACACCAGCAGCTCCCCGGCCGAGGAACGCCCTACCCCAAGTCAGAAGTCTAAATCTGCCTTTAAAGTTCAAATTCTTCACATCTGCACCTAGATGCTTCCTTAGAGCATCGGCTCAGATTTTTTTAAGTGTACATCCACGCAACTCAATGCATGAGAGAGAGTCTAAAAGCGGTGATATTCGAGCAGTCTCAGTATATGGGACTCTCCAGGTACTGAAAAGATCAAATACATACGCAGCAGAAAAATTGTAATTAAAATGAGAAGCCAAGAAAATATGCACAAAAGGGAATGACTCAAAGAAGAACATGCAGCTTCTTTTTGAGCACAAACAACAGGCGCTCCTGAACCAGAGGATCCAGGGTCACGGGGAGATACATCACGGCTATAAATAATTCTGATTTTAAGGCTACAGTTAAATGAAAACAGAAAATACAACTGACAGCACCTATGCTTCTTGTCTTTCTCTATATTCTCTTACAATTGACCTTGAGAATACTTAATATTAGCCTAAGGGTGGAAGGAAATGTTCTTCTTCACTACAATCATTTAATAATAGCTTGTCCTCCTTCTGCTCAATATGCAAGTAGACACTGCTTTTATAATACCTTCAGAAGGTGCTGTGTTCATAGCGGTACCTACTGCTTGGAGCACAGGGACTGCCTATGCCTAAGATAGAAAACTATAATAACAGCGCTGAGCATCAAGTATTCAGATACAATAAATGGCAGTATCACAGCACAGTACGGTACCGCGGAACAATTCAGCTGTCATTCAACACAACTGCTTACAAAGCTGCCGCTGGGGTGGGGGCTCCTGCCCCTCCACTGGAGGGAAAAACCAAACAAACATATTGTTAAATCAAACCACAAAGAGAATTTTGATTCAACAGGCATTTTGTCAGGAAGAAATGTCTGCGAGCAGTTTGGAGATGGGGTGAAATCAGATTGTTAAACTGTATTTTGTTCACGTTTATGACATTGTCATCCCTTTGCTGATGGATGGAGGAGAGGAGGCACAGGCTTTCCACCGCCGCCACCCCGCAGCCCCCCAACCCTGGAGCCGCACTGCCCTCTCCCGAGCTCCCAGCGCAGGCGGCAGCCAGAGCAAATCGCAACCTGCTTTCGCAGGGAGCATCCGGAAAAAGCAGGCAAAATATCTCCGTGTGCAGTTCAGGCGTGTTGGCTAAACTTTGCCGCTCTGCAGCCGCGCCGAGAAGCGGCGGAGGAGCCCAAGGCAGGACCGCCGCTGCCTGCCGCAGCCCTCACCCCCCTCCCTGGGGAGCGAAAAGCACGGATTTTCAGCAGAACACAGCCAGAAGCCGGGGATCCTTCCAGAAGGATGGAACGTGAGCAACGATGCTGTCTCAGGTTACCTGCCTGTAAATACGATTAGCACAACTCGGAACCAGCAATCTGCAGGAAAACCCTCTTCTCTCCAGAGCAGGAGCTTATCCAGCGTGCTGCGGGATGGCAAAACAAGGTCTGCGAAAGGAACGGGGAGCTTTGCTCTCCCGTACCACAGCGAGCGGCGCGGGAATCATTCAACCAAACATCAGGGGCAATTTTGAAGACACGCTCTCCCAGCAATGCATAGCTGCTTCCCAGTTCCAGAAGGGGAAAATGCATGTGCACTCAGGTCTATAATTACTGTGATTTCTGGAATAGTCATAATCAGTGCACAGACCAGCTGCCAGGGAGAAGGCCATTTGTGACTGGAACTAATGTAACCACATACATCATTCCACCACGCAACAAACTTCAATGGTAGAAATCTGGATCCAAATTGTATATAGTGTATTTCCCTTAAAAGCCATTTCAGCCATTTAGTAGGCTAAATATAGGCTTAATTTTCAATAAAGCCAGTTAAATACTGCTTATCTTCATTTTGCTTGTCATAAAATAGTCTCTTGAAATAATTTTTTTCCTCATTTTCCCTATTCACATATTTTCTCAGCCCCTCTCATTTGACTTTGATTTCAGCTCCAGCCCTGTTTTACAAGCTCATTCCTATTGAAACGGTTACAAGTTCCTTCTCATCTTCCTTCCAGGGGTTCACGAGGACACACATACACCATGCAATTCAGTTTCAGAGGACAGCGAGTTTAAGGGATGATTAAAAACACCATCTAATTTCTTTCTCTTTATGGTTAGCACTGCATTTTTCCCTTCGACCATACACTATAACCGAGTGCTACACGCTATAACTTTAAACGGAAACCGTGGGTCACGAAGAACAAGATGACAACAAGCCAACTTTTGGCCAACAAGTCTTCACTGCAGCTCTAACACAAAAGAAGTTCAAGGGCTTTTGAATTAAAGGGATTTCTGCAGTGGAAAGAGCTAACAGACAGAAAAGGGCACAAGTTCATACTCTGTCTTGAGGATCCACCTCTTCCACTGATTTCCCAGGAGATCCCACAGCCAGAGGACAGGTCCAACCACGGAGGAGAGCTACTCCCACACAACAATACTGCGTGTTTATGTCTCATCTTAGCTCTTTGCTTATAGATATTCAATACTTGCTGTTACCAAAGTAACATGCAAATATTTTAACCTCTATGCTCCCGGTTGTTCCTCTCTTGGAGGCACCTTTCTCCATGACGCTTTGCTCTCTTCCATTTCTAAACATCAGTTCTTTCCTCATGCTATAAATTAATCTTAAATTAATGCTGCTGTTCTGTTTAGCAACAGCAAGAACTTCAACTACCAAAGCACCTTTTCATGCCAAAACATCTTTGTTTGTGCACCAGCAACAATGATTAATGTCAACACAGCTCTGGGAATTGTGTTTGTTAATTAACTGCTGCTGTAGAGCTAGCAGGCAGAGCACAAAACATGGCGTTCCTACAGGGTGTACACAAATACTTATTATTTTTCCTATGCAAAAAATCCCAATGGAAGACCTATTGTTTGGGTTTGTTTCATTTAACAGCTGAAATAGTTACACTTCCTGTTAGGTATTTCGGGGCAGGGTCTCCTCACCTGAGCTCCGCCGGGCAGGGAACTGGAGAGGGTGATAAGAAGAGCAGGTTTGGTTTGGGTATTTGCGAGCCCTCTGAGCTGGGTCACCCCTGGAGTACGGCAATGCCTGCTCTAAAATGAAGTGTGATAAATTTCTGAAGGGGATTATATGATACGCTTTCCTGTGATAGCAAGAGACTGAACTCAATGACCCAGAAAGCCCCTTTCTGGTCCTCTGTTGCTAAAATGCTGCTTCCCAGGCAGCGATTATTAAGAGCTGGGAGACACCAGCTAGGAGAGATGGGTCTGGAGCGACCTGTGCGGCAGGCGATGCTGAGAGGAGACACAGCATCATCTGGGGAGACGACTGCAATCTGCTGGTCCTGACAGAGCTCTGTTGCTCTAGAGACCAGAGTCATCTGGGGCATCCGGATAATGGGAGAGCAGAAGCAGCTCAATGTAACTAGAATCTATAGCCCGAAACCTTCTGGCTGAGCTCCGCGCACCAAACAAACTCGCTGAAATATTCCCCGACCAGGAACTGATCCATAACAATAACCTCTCCCCGTGGCTCGCTGCAGAACCCTTTTTGCTATCCTGGATCCTGGGATGCTGCTGTAATTGACTCCATCCATTACCTTAAAATGTTCTCCAGTTTATCCTGCCTTTATCACATCTAGCCATTGTAAAAATCTCTTCTGTTTTACATCTTCCCTGTGCTTTCAGCAATGCTATTACTCCTATAATAAGCTTAATGAGGACACTGAGTGGAAGAGTCTTCACATAAATCATCACAACAGAAAATGCTCCGGAGATGCATATAGCAATGTCACACTGCCCTCTGTTGAAATCCGATGCACTAAAGTAATTTTTAAACTTCTTATTTCTAAGGACTAAAGGTTAATTATTTAATATTTTTTAACTGCAACAGCTCTTTCCAGCCATTAGAGAAGATGATTATTTTTTCACGGATTACAACATACATATTGAACTAAGTTTAATTAGCTGTCAGGGAGAGAAATCCTTACATCTCTAAAGCCAGGGGGGCAGGAGGGAAGGGCTGCAAATTCTGAACCCAAATCTGCCTTTCAAACTCGCAGACTTGCCCCAGCACCGATGGTAACAGCCCAAGCCCTTTTAGGAACCGAGTCAGCAATGAGCACACCAGCCCAGCCAGCTCGCCCCCAACTCCCATCGACTGCCACCGTCCTCCTCTTCCACAACCTCTGGCAACCACAAGAAACCACTTTTCTTCTTCAGAAAAATTACTACAGGTGATTCTTCATCCTCAGAAAACCGGCTAAGCCGAAGGAGACCCTGGGAGGTGGTGCCAAAGGGTCTGCAGAGTCACTGACACTTACCCTCTGTGCTGTAAAGGGCTCTCCTGCTGCACAGCTGGGCCTGTCTCTGCAGCGTATTAAAAACATAAAATACAAACCGTTCTTCCTCCGTACTTATCAGATTGTGCTACATCTCATGTTTTAAAAATCCCAGATGACATCCCATGATTGCTCCACAAAGAGTTTTTGACGCAGGCAGGGCCATGCTTTAATTAGCCCACTTTGCTTTGAAGACAGTGCCCCAGAGATGAGGCAGGAGTGACGTTCAATAGAAGCGTCGGACTCTGCGCTCAGCAAAGTCTCCTCTTAGGTAGGAGAGGAAAATCAGACTGCGTGAGAAGCAAGGGTATGCTCTGACCCTGTTCAGCCTCAGTTTACCCCTAGTGAGGTAGAAGCTGGGGAAAACATCTTTTGGAATGACTGGCAGGAGAGGGAAGGTGCTGGGATGAGATGCAATTCAGTTTGATGCTCTCACTGTCACCAGCAGCAGAGCGTCCCCTTCAGAGATGTTCACCCCATAGAGAAGACAGTAGGAGGTCCAGTGACTCACCAGTGAAGCCCATTTACCCCCATTTCTTGAATACATATTTTTATCACATGTGTGACACTCACAAAAGCAAAGGCAAGCAAGCCTCTTCAAACCATATTTCCTAGTAAAGATAATGTTTTCTACCTGAATGACAGCTACAATAGCAAACCCAACTGATCAGCATTCTCCTCTGATCTAAGAAGCAATTCATCAGCTGTATCATTGTGTCTAATAAGAATATGCTTTAAGGTCTCAACTTTGAAAATGTGAGTCAAAAGCATTTTTAAGAACCCCACAGAGCTTGTTTCATTATCTAGTGTCTGCTGCAGACATGAGAGCATCGCCCTTTCTTCATTTTAACTACAGTAAAGAATGGGGGTTTTGGTGACTCTAAAGATTTCTTAATTTCAGTACTAAAAAATTATATCCTCTGTAGCATGGCCCAAGAGGATAGGACCTGGGGCTAGGAGCCAGGCGAGTCTGACCCAAGTAAACTGTTAGATATTTAAAATCAATCAATCAGTTATTTCCATATCACCACTTCTAAAGCAGGAATGTACCTGCTGTCTCCGTTTGCAAACCTCTCTCAGGGCTGTGAAAGAGTGAATTATCAGCGTTTTGGCACCCCGAGCAAGCTGGGGCAGGTATTAGAGGCCACGTGAGGATAACACGATGATGGGGTCTGAGCACACTCCAAGCAACATTAGCTTTAATTATGTATATACTTCTCCCTGGAACAAAGGTGGTCATAAAAAACACACTGAGCACCTCCCCTTCTGTTTGGAATTTCACCACCAACAGTGATTTGCAGACAGATTACCCCTGTCACTGAAGAACAAGCTTTATATCAGAATTGAATGAGAAAGCAAACTTTCCTGACGTATAGGAAATTTTTTATTACCAGAACAATGTATAATAGAGAACAGAAAATGTGTATCCTGAAGGCTAAACATTTAGACACACACTTAAATAAAACACGCCCCGAAGCCTACAGGTAACATCATCAGTCCAGAACTGATGGAGATCACAAACCAACCCTCCCTGAAAGCTGCCAAATATAGATCTAAAGAAGAAAGGATGCATCTTTTTATGCTTGGAGCCCAGTTCTATTGGAACTAAACAAAGCAAAAATACCCACACCAGGCTACTAAGAAGCCTGTGTCAAAACTCATGGCCAAGCCCACATCAGTCTGCAGGAAAAAAAGGACATTTTCAATGCCTCAGTTGAATAACACTTCACCCTCTGCATGTAAAACAGTTTTACAACACCCTTTGGTTTAATTTTTCAATATCAATCCTAAAATATTAAACTCGAGTTCACTCTTTAAGACCTGAGATTATTCAAACCCAGAGTGAAATTTCAGAGAGAACAGAGATAACTAAGTTGAAACACTGAGGGCGGGAGGAGGCAATTGTTTTAGCCAGACAATTCTGTATGGTCCCATACTGCTTATTTGACAAAGAAGAGAAGTACATCCTATTCTTGCTAACAGTTCAATGCTAGAAACTCTCATGCCAAGCTAAAAGGAGAAAAAGATTTTAAAAAAAAGTTCATGTATGTATTTGTGTTTGTAATACCATATATAAACCTAGTCAACTCTAAAACTCACGTAGGTTACATCAGCTCTATGTGTCAACGCCCTTTGGTTTTTAACAAAGGGTACGGGAGTACATGGCAAAGCATCCACGAAACCAAAAAGGACCTTCAGTTTATCTGCTCTCTGTTCTTTTTTCCCCAGTGTCTTTAAAATTTGATTATCCAGTAGGCCAATATTGCTGCAAAAGTCCAGAAAAGCAATCTATTCGATGCATTCATTTCCCTTTGCATAAAAAAAAGTGCCTGATACCATCTGCAGCCTCAGGATGTGCAGCACTGGGATGATCGGTTGGATGTACTAACTTTTCATAGTATCTTGCATTATCTTTATCTTTCAGTCTATTATTTTTCCTACATGCTCAACCACGTGCAACCAGAACATACGGAAAAAAACCTAAAACCAAAAAACCCCAAACCAATAAGCAACTTTCCATTCGTGTTCAAATCACTTTGCATCTTAATTAAAACTAAAGCACAAAGTTGTACAGCACTTTTTAAGGCACCACCTAGTGTTGAGTATAATGAAGTGAAAACGCAAATTTCCTACTGCAGCCATACTTCTGGGAGGAAGGTGCTTGTCTGTGTCCCTGCGAATATTCATAAGGTAGGTTTAACATCAATGCCACCACAAGCAAAGCCAGAGAGCACATCAGACAACCTGAAAAGGCACACATTAAATGCTGAGATACTAAGTGAGATCTTGAGAGAAATAAGCTGCAGAATTAATCTATAATGCCATTGTGTCTTCCTGAATAATATAGCCTGTTATATATAAGGTGTCTATTTAAGTATTTTCCCTTTTGTTCAACCTCCAGAAAATAAAGTTTGAAAAGCATTCTTCTCCTTAAAAGCTCTCTTCGGTGTTTTATATTAGACATGAAGTCTGAATTTCTTCTACAATTATTCAGATAATTTATCTACCAAAAGCGTAAAACTGATAAGTTTCCCAGCTATGAAAATACCAGTATTCTGCTTCAATACGTGCTGTTATTTCCT
Organism: Xenus cinereus; assembly: GCA_025774025.1. Taxonomy (NCBI): domain Eukaryota; kingdom Metazoa; phylum Chordata; class Aves; order Charadriiformes; family Scolopacidae; genus Xenus; species Xenus cinereus. The sequence continues at coordinate 36,848,953 of JAOXJK010000062.1, read as the reverse complement.
TACCTACAAAAAAAGCAACTGAAATCATTATCTACCTGTTACAAAGAGATTTCAACTTTCTAAAAAGCTGAGATAAGTAAAATTGCCGTTCTCAAAGGTCTACTTTAAAGCAAGTAAGGTACATTTTATATTTAAAGGTGAAGTTTCTTCTTTCACCCTAAGGACTTTACATTCTCATCCTGATATATTAATTAAAGCACATTTACGGTGAATTTTTAATTATCTCCCTAATAAATGGCATCACAAGGAATAAAACGGTCTCTTCACAATTCTCTCTAGACTCCCCCATGTCTTGGAAACAGCACTAATTCCACAAAAAAATAAGACAGCAAAGTGCTGGGAGGACTGGATGCTGACAGGCAAGGACCAGATGGCTCTTTTCCGCTCCTCCTTGATCAAGGAACGCTGCAAAGTTCTGCAGCCCCAGCTGGCCACGTGGAAAGGTGAGGCTCTGCTAGGGTTCCTCCTGAAATACAGATTCCCTTCCATAGAAATCAGAGGGAAAGGAGGGGTTTTTCGTGAGGTTAGTTCCTACACGCTCCTCCCCAGGCAGTTTATGCTCCTCTGGGCTCCGAGGACTCCACGTCACCATCGCTCCCTCACGCAGCCTTGGCATCTACTGAAATACAGAGCCAAGGGGGGAGCATCACGACTGCTGTGAAATACCACCTCGGGTCACTCGGCTGCAACGAGGAGGAAGAATGACCATACAAAAACCAGAGATGTTGTCAAATAAGCAGAGAAAAAGTGCAAATTATTGCACAACATAACCCAGACATTCAGAAGGGGAAGGTACATGACTCTAACTTTTAAACATCAAGCAGTGACAGCAGGTGGGAAATGGGACATTTACTATCGAAATGGTAGAGAGTGGTGCCTTTTTACCTGAATTTATATATGCACATGTGCAAAATAAATACATGGGGTGGCCTCTCATCTCCCAGGAAGATCTGATTCTCAGGTCGCTTTCCAAGAGCCACTTTACCCAAGGCACTGCACACCCAGCCAAAGTTACAGCCCCACGTTTATCAAAGAGCAAACCTCAAGTATAATAATCCCCACCAGGTGAGCGATGGCCTCCCCCTTCGGAAAGGGCCGATCAACTCCTCTGGGGGAGGCAACTGCTGACTATTTTGCTTTTCATCACCCACCTACCCCTCCCGCAGGACGCCAATGATCGACTCCAGCCAACGCTTCTAAATAGCTTTTAGTGGATTAAATCAGTAGAAGTACGTATTAGTAACTCGCTCATAGCTGGAGCTAGGGATCTATTTTTTTGTAAAAGCTAGAAGCCAATTGGTATCACACAGCTAAAATCCTGTTGGCTGTTTTCAAAACAGACTGCTCCCCACGGCCTCGGTGCCTTTGGCCTGGTGCCAGTCGCTTTAAATACAGAAAACAAAATATTGTAATACATTACTGCGATACGGAATACTTCATCGATTAACAGGGAACTTACGGCTACCTCTTTTAACCACAGTCTAGCTGTTCTAATCAATTTTGGCCACCTTTAGTTAAGGAAGCTACTTCAACTGTGCAGAACAGCAACAAGCAATAGCATTTTGTTTAATCCATGTGCAAGGTAAGACCCTAAAGCATCGTGGCACAGCATTATACACAAGAGCATTAATGGACCACAAGACCAAGACCGTAGCAATAATTGACAATTGCGCGTTTAGTTATTTGTGAAATGGAGCTTCTTGTGTTTACTGTGCAATGTTTAAAGGCCTAACAAGCTGTGGCTAATTGAGAAGTGATACCTCTGTGCCGTACTGCGAGGTGTCTGTACACACATTGACCAAGTTGATGAGCAGGTATGTAAATCAGACTTCCAACATATTTAACAATTAGCATCCCTGTGGTATTTTCCCGTTCAGCTAAAATTTGTTATTAATGGTGCTTTAGCAATTGCATGTTTTCCAGACTGCCTCCCCTTAGCTGCAAAGACTTGAGGAGTTTTGCAAGGCTTCTCCACGGAGCAGTTCAGAAGCCGCTCTTCGTTCAAGGTGCTCAACAGCAACACGTCAATGGGAATCGTATACATTATGTATTGTCGTTACGTGCTGGCACCATTCCCCTGCATAACACATTAGGCTACATCTCCAACATGTTGATTTCCTAATAAAGCATATTAATTTGTCTATGACAGTTATTGCCTTAAACCACCACAAATTAAAGATGAAATAAAGTATTTTATTTTTAACATTTTCATTTAGATGCTCATCCGTTGAAGTACAGGCATTATTTTCATGGAAGTTATGATGTGCATGAATCAGATTCACTTGCTTGTAAACTCTTAGTAGCTTGTAATTAAAGACCTTATTTTATATGCAATGCAGGGCAGAGATTTACTGCGTGTGCACTGTCCTGGCACGTGCACAACTTCCCCTGCAGACCTGCGCAGCACAGGCACTACAAACCTCAGGGTTTATACTCCATATTTGAAGTCACGCACGATTAGCGTTACCCTATGGAAGGGGAACAGACACAAAATGAGGGGATGACTGACCTGGGTCTGCTGAGGGCAGTTCTGAGTGCCCTTAACTCCCATATAAATGCAGTAAAAGGCAAACAGTCTGGGGTTTTTTGGGTCCTGGCTGGCCATGGTTAACCCTCAGCTGCTCCGAGGGGCTGTGTGTGCCCAAAACACAAGTAACCGGTGCGGGTAAGAGAGCAGGGCAGCCTCTGGCTGAGTCAGGAGCACCACAGTTTAACAGCCACACCATAGATCATGGCCTTAAATTGCAAAACTCCCCCATGGCAGGAAAGGCAGAGCAGAGCCCTTCAGTTTGAGCACCAGCAGCCCGATTTTTTATCAGCTTTAACAGACACTTTCTCACCCCCCACGGAGCGGGCTGCCTCCCAGAGACGGGGATGGGTCCTCGGAGCTGCTCTCTGGTCACAGCTCCTGCCACAACTCAGTGTCAGAGCGTGGTTCCTCGTTTTCATATTCCTATCTCATTTGTGTCACGGGGCCAAACTGGAACAGGAGCATTATTACGCCAGCGACTGGAGGGAGGTCACAGATGCATAGTGCTAACTACAGTAATTACTGCCAGCGCCAGCCCAGCAGCGGCAACGTGAAGCATGGCAGCATCCCTTTCAACGGGGGGGACACAAAGTTGGGGGCACTTCATGAAGATGGTTGTGTTTCCACTTACAAAGCAGTATGTAGTAATCAGGATACAGTTAAAACAATAGAAAAAAATAATCTATTGCACAGACAACAGAATAGCACAGATAGACAATATAGACAATAAAATAAGCAAATAAAATATAGACAATAAAAGAGCACAGACAGCTGGAGCCAAAGTCATGGAGCATCATTTGGGAAATTACTCAAGTATTCTGCAGAAAGGTCACTCCTTTCTAAATGGTGCTGCAAGCAGAAATGTCTGTAGCCTTCTAAAGGCAGAGAAGCCACCAGATCACAGACCTTTCCCCTTCCAGCCAAGGCCAAGTCCCCGCTATAAACCCCTGGAACGTACCAGGGCAACCTCCAGCTCTCTCACAGAACAACCTCTTCTCCTCTAAAGAAGTCCCTTCTCCCACCTGAGAGTGAAGCAGGTCCATTAAGGTCCCTCCTAACCCAAACCATTCTATGATCCTGTGATTAAGCACCTATGGTCAACCTGGTTTCCTTCTGGTCCCTTCAGCAGCAGCCAAAATTTAGCTCTTAAGCAATTGATATTTCCACTCTGCCATGACGCACACCAGAAATTACACTATTAATAATCTCTTGCACTTGTCACCCACTGAAGCGTCAACCTTTGACAGGTGAATTGTTGAGGCTGTGCCAATAAGTGACATTAATAAGTTTCTCTGTAATAGTTAGTGCATCCGTTGGTTGCTAGGCAAACTCTTTATTATGGCATTGCATTAGATGAAGAGGTGCAAAAAGATTCATGAAAAAATGGCAAAGTCGTCCCCCTTCCCCAAAGCAGTTTAACAAAAAGCCATTTACAAAATCAAGATGAAATAGAGTAGAAATTACTGAAGAATTTGAAGAGGGAGAAATGTGTTGAATTATGCATCATTTGGCTGAATTTTACACAGCAAAATATTTATCAGAAACTTTGAAACAGTAGTTTCTTCCCGAAAATTCAACAAAGCAAAACATGGATATCTGCCAGTTTCCATCTAAATTCTTCCAAATCACTAAGTACCAGCGCAGCTGTGTTAGCATCAAAGGGAGCACTTGGGAAGTAAGTGCTATTCACAGGAATCTGTCCCCTGGTTCGGACTAATATTTACTCAGGGATATGTACTTAATTTCTAAATAATTCACTTTCCATCGTGTCTTCATTTTCTGCCTAGACCTGAACTCACCTGAGCAGCAGCACCGAATTAATGGCAACCAGGGAGCGTTTGTCCCGGAATTCACATTTTTACAGGCTGTGTATATAGCTACAGCCTTATGCCCTTCACGGAGACTCTCTCAAGTGGCAGAATAGAGAAGAAAGGCCTGTAACGAAGCCTGGCTCGGCCCAGCACCCTCCGCCCGGCGAGGGGCTGCGCTCTGGGGCTCTTCTTCCTTTGCCAGGCTTTATCACAGCCCCCCGCCTGCCCCAAATTCCCGCACCACCCCAGAGCCTGCTGATAAACCCTCCTAGATACGGAGGAAGAAACCCGTCTCCCTTCCTTCGAGAAGGAGATTAAAGGATCAAGAAACCCTCTTCTCACTTCTCACCAGCAGGTTTAGCTAACATCCTGAAATATTCCCTTTCTTGCAACAGTATGAAGATGATTAATCGTCTCGCATCCCGTCAGGGCCACCCAGGAGCTTTCACTGCACTCCCCATCACCAGACCCCGTGCAACCACCGCCGCACGTGGAACTGATTTTCTCTCTGCTCTGGGCTCCAAAAAGCTCCTGCTCTTCTCTTCCAAGCTATCTAAAATATTTAATGAATATTTGAAATGGGCACCAACGTTTAGTTTGCCTCCTGAAAAACAAGGGGGAAAACATATGGGTAATATGCAGCTTGTTTTGCAAAACAATAATGAAGCATCTGGTAACTTCTCCAGGAGAAGAAACGAAAGCTGAGGGGATATTTTACAGAACTTGGAAGCTTACACGGGATGGTGTGCTGTTATCCAGCATGTGTCTAAACACACACGGTCTCCTAGCACAGCTTGAGGAAAGATATTTGGTATATTCATTGTAAATCTCTGGCAAGCGCAGCATACGGCTATTCTGCTCCCGCCAGCCGGCGCGGGAGCCGGCCCCGCTCCCAGGCAGCCTCCGCGCAGGATACGCCTGAAACTGCGGAGAACCAGGCTCGGGACGGAGCTGCGGGAAGAATCACACCTTCCCCGAGGCACCCGCCGGCCCAGCAAACCCCTCCCGTGCCGAGGGGTTCTTTCCTGCTGGGGTAACACACCTCCCCTAAAATTCAGGTTCTCTCTGTGTTTCAAGTTTATCACCATCTAATTTATCCCCTGCTACGACGAATAAGCAAATCCAGTTTGTGTGACTGAAATCTGAGGCATCAAAAACATCCCTTGCAGATATCGCTTTTATGGTAATACCATACTACCTATAACCACGTATAAAATGCCACATTTAACAAGCGCTACGTACTGCTCATGTACGTGTATTGAGCAGTCTCTGCTGAGCCACGCTATCAGCTGGAATAACGGGCCCGGGATTTGCCTTCGCAGCGTAAGAAAGGCATACTAATTAGAGAGCTGTAAGACAATTTACACCCAAGCTGTTATAAAATACTCTAAAAAGGACCGATGCCGATAGAGGGAAGGGCCTCTAGAATACAGTCAGCAAGGACACGATCAAAGGTAGGACAAATAGACTGCAAATACCGTATCACGTGCAGACACCTCTAAGGTATGCAGAAGAAGCTGCGAAGCATCCTCACAGCGGGAGGCTGCCAGCACATTCGGCGTGGCCTAATTTGCCAACATATCACAGCCAACTAATAAAAGCATTTCTCAAAGACGGGCAAGTTCTGCTGGGCTGGCCTAGCACTGCATAGGAAAATGAAGAAGCTGTTCTCCGTGCGGCAGGCAGCCCCCCTCCAAGCTCTCGTTACGCTTTCAGCGGCGCGTGTAGCCCGTTGCCCGAGCATGTTGGTTTTTGCAGGAATTAGCAGCGGGAGGGTGTCCAGCAGCAGCAGGCTGGCCTCAGCAGGGGGGTACAGCTCAGCGGCGTGTCCCTGTGTGTCCCCAGCACAGGACCAGGGCTCGCTGGCCCCTGGCACCTCGGGGGACAGCAGTTCCCACTCTCGGCTCGCTCCCTGCTGCCAAGGCACTGAGCCCCGCATTCCCCAGACACCCCCAAGCATCACGGATCCCTCCACAGAGCCAAAGAAATATTTCCTTTGCAATGCAGCTTGTGTCCCAGAGATACACCATACCTCAGGGGGGCTCCTTCAGCCCACTTTCCCTTTTTTTCAGGCCATCCCACGGGGAAGGGCCATGCTATGGAGCGACCTCCAGTCCCAGGGTGTCAGCCCCAGTAACCCTGCCCTGAGCTGCTTCACCTACTCCCCGTGTGGCCCCACACAAGAGCAAAAAAGCCCACGCTGGATAAGGAGGGTTTCATACCTGTTCCCCAGCTGTAGCTGAAGTTACAGTCTATCCCTGAACTTGTTTTACTTCTCTGCACCCATCAGTGCAGACAGACCCTTGGGCTTCTGAATACCCCATCCTTAGAAGAAGGGGGAAGGAGGCACTTCTGAACATTCCAGCCTTAGCTCCAACCAGTCTCCTCTACAAGTACGTGCAACGCCGAAGGTTGCAGATTTCCAAGGAAGAATTAATTATTAATAACTTAATGCAACGAGAGCTGCTGTTTTCATTCTCCTCACAGCTGTCAGGGAGCCACAGATGCAGCACCACCTTCTGTAATTGGAATCTTTATTTTACAAACAGTGCAATAGACTGTATTTTATCTCCTTTGATCCCTGTGTAATACAAACAAGGCTCACTAATCAAGGCTCCTTCCCCTTTGTTTGCCCTTCAAACGCTGCAGAGAGAGCCTCTTCCTGCTGGATGCTGTCGGTATGTACATCGTACAGTGAAAATGTGTGCGATACAGCCGGTGTTACAGAGTTTTGTCCTGACTTCAAGGTATCTCGCTAGCGCCAACTGGCAGCACACACCAGCCCGGCCAGGTGCTCCTCTCCTAACGATACCATTATGTACCAACAATTAACAACTCTAGCAACAGATTTCCTTTATGATTCTTGGTGCTACAGAACTTAAATCGGCTGCAGAAGAAGAAGAGTGCCTGGCTGGTACACCAAAACCTCTCTGGCTGGCAGACCTGGGGCATGAGCAGAGCAAAGAGCTCCACTAAAGCAGGGAAGGGATGGAAGCACAAGGAAATTGTAACCCCGTGGGAAGCCCTTCCGTCACGGCCGGAGCGCAGGCTGTCGCTGCCCTCATCTGACCCTTGCACCTGCAGAATCCCACCTTCGCTTGGAAACTCTGGCAACTCTTAACCAGTCAGAGCATTTCCAAACAAAGGGAGACATTTCCTGCGAGCATTTCCACCACAGCACTTCTGCCATTTCTGAGAAGGGCCCTGAAGGAAGAACAAGCTGATTTTGCCCAGGCTAACTACAAATTTTTACAAGCTTTTTTTCTTTAAGAGCAGAAGCGTCACAGTGCTGTGAAGCAGGGGGACAAAACATAAAGGACTTCAGTTTTCATGATAACTTCCCTGATTCTGACATAACTTCATAGGTAAAGTTCCCATCCTTTGAGTACATTTCCTTAGAATATGGTAGAGCCAAGACATTTCAAGGAAATTTTCTCCTCTGTGCTCTTTTTGCCAGCTTACTCTAGCTGGTTCTATGGGGCATGAAGGATAACAGTTCAAAATTAGAAAGATAAGTGCCAAATAATCAGGGGCAGCAGGATGGATCAGGAGCTGGAGATAGCTGGGAGTGGCCAGGGGAAAAAAAAAAAAAGAAATCAACAGGCAAAGGAATGAAAGGCCAAACAAAAAGTTTTGGCTACAAGCAGTACAGAAATAAACACAGATGAATTGATGAGGAAGCAATAAACTGGGACAACAAGCGTTCACTTGACAAAGATCAGTGTCAATGGAAAGCCAGAGAGATGGTAAAATACAGCCAGATTGAAGAGCCAGTGAAACAGTGTGGGTGATGTGAGGAGCAGAGTTCAGACTGAGTACCGGAGCTGAGAACCTGCGGCAGGAGAATCAGGGCTGCCCCAGCAGTGATTTGGCTGTAGGCAGGTGAGAAGGAAAGGTTATGTTTGGACACAAACCACCTAGAGAAAGGGCTTGTTTGAAAGGGAAGGAAAAGCAAATGAGTTTTCGGGTAAGTGAGCAGCAGAACGTATGTGCAGAGAGCACACCCTCTCCCTGGCCACACATTGCGGGGATACAGATGCTATCATTATTTTAGGAACAGGGGAAAATGTTTCAGCATAATTCAAGAGCTGATAGAAACAGCTATTACATTTTGCAGTTAGTTTAGTGTAACCCTGCAATCCAAGGTGGGGGCAGGTTTTGATGGTCTGTCTTCCCCCAGGGTGGGGGATCTCAGCAGTGCAGGCCCACGTGGGTATCTCCAGTGCCATGAGCTGTGGCCACCTTCTTCACCAGCCAGCGGCACAGAATAAACAGGATTTCTTTTTCCTTAACACAGAGAAATTGTAAAGGTAGGTGAAGCTTACCTGCCTCCCAGCCCTGCTACGCTATGCCGACAGCTTTTCTCTTCGGGGACAGGGGGAAGCGGGAGACCCTCTCTCCAGTAAAACCAGGAGAGAGGGTCCTCTGTCCCAGTTCTGTGCCCCGGAGCTGCCCTCCTGGCTATCTTCCCTCTCTCCTCACAGAGACGTGGGGAGGAGTCCAGCAGCAAGGAGATGAGGAGGTTTTGGATCAGAGCCTGCATTCCCTACCTAAGTCCCAAGAGCTCAAAAGCTTTCAGCTGCATCCCATTCACATCTTTTCCTTGTCAGATATCCCTTGACGAGAACAGAGCCTGACAGGAGGGGAGGAAGAAGGAAATTACATAAGCAAAACAAAAGTGTAATTAAATTCCCTCTGCAGATGAGCAGACCCCATCTCGGCTGTTACCTTACTTCATTCTGTCACATTCTGGTCTGTTCTTTAAGGCAGTCTCTGCTAAATGAAACCAAGAGGGCAGCTGAAGGTTTCCCTTTCCCAAGGAGTGCCACATGCCTGCTCTCTCCCTTCACTCCCGCTGTCTCGGGCCATTCTTACTACCGGGAGCACTGGCTGGGGAAAGCACGAAGCACACACTTTCAAGGCACTAAAACGAAGCCCCCAAAGCCATGGCTGAATCATGCAGGAAGAAAGTGTGCTTCCCCAAGCCTCAGCCTCCCTGCGGGACCGGTCCTGAGCTGCCTTAGCCATTGCTTGCAGCAGTAACGAAATGCCAGCTGACCGATGCCGTTAGCGTTTCCAAGGCATCTCATCAATCACTGCTTAAGTCTTTCCCAGTGAGCAGCTTAGGAAAACAAGGCCATTCCTCCTGCTCATCCTGCTCTGATGATTTTCAGGGGCTTCATTATTCTGAGTTACTGACAGATGCTTTGTTTCTCCCACCACACAACTTCTAGGTGCAAACTACTTCTGATTGAGCACACAGATTGAGTCCTTACCCCATCTCACTCTTCTAATTGGAAAAAGGCATGAGGCAAATTCAAGGAAAATTGCCTCCATGCTTCCTTCTTTCAAAATAAAGTCAGGATATCTGTAAAAAGCACACAGATGGTGGTGGTGGTACGCTAAGTTTTCAACACTGTCCACAGAAGAAAGAATAAGAGGTTCTAATGAAAACACTAAGTACAAAATTGCTATAATTTTGTTCAAGGTTATTGGGCAGAACAACCTGAAGATATTCCTTATAGTGGGGAAACTAGATCAACTTCAGATATTTTATCTGCAGGAAGGCGGAATGTCATCCGGACACTCCTGGAGTGCATAAAGAGACCAAGACAAACCCGAGACCAAGCTGAAATTAAACCAGATTAGGTCTTTTAAGAAATAAAATGCAAACTACTGAACTACAACAGGCCTTCACATCCCATCTCTAATGAGAAGGTTTCTATACAACAATATTTTTACTTAAGTTTTGATAACTTACTTGCAATATGTGCAACCCCAGTATTCTGAGAGATAAAGGCTGAAAGCTGCACCTTAGTTTTGGGGGTCACGAAAAAGAAAACAGCAAGGTTTTAAAGTTAGGAATAGAAATGATGAACTTTCAAGAGAGTTGGAGGGAAAAGGAAGGAAGTGAATGTTTCAACTCAAAAATGCAAGGTAGACAGCAAATCCTCAGCGTTTTGATCAACAAAGGCCACGTAATGGTGCAATCAGGCTTATTGCAGGGACAGCTGTATTTCTCAACTTTTAACTTTGTAGTATTCAACAGAGGTTTCACAAAATAATTATTTTATATGGGTGTTTAGTTTACTTTTAGGGCATTTGAGAGTTTTGTTGGTTTTTTTAGCTAATTGGAGAATGACCATGATAGTTTTTAAAAAAAAAGTTTTAGCTACAGCAGAGGAAGACTGTCTCTGAACATCATTTCATTTCCGTGACAGATTTATTTCTGAAATTCAGACTCCAAAAACTATCAATTTAATGCATTAGCTGGATTTGCATGCATTTAAATTCATGACTTAAAATACCAGCAACTGTGCTCATACAAAATTAACATGCACACACACTTGCCTACACTCGCTCATTACAATTTAACTGACCCTTATTAAGAGCTACCAGTGTTTTCCCTGGTCGAGGAAGTGATTTACGTAAATGACCCCTGATAGGGGGAACTGGGGCTCCGAGTTCTGCCTTCCTCAACCTACTTTAAAATCGCAGCGAAACTTCCAGAGGAAGCAGTTCCTCATCTTTGAGGCAGCGTTTGAGAGCGGGAGCAGCCGGCACGGGAACACGCTTCCGCTCACATCAAGAAACAGTAGGTTTGGTTCAGTTTGACTGTCACAGATCGGTATCTCGTTATATTAGCCACGGAGTTAATCGGTCTTATTTAGGAAGGCATTCAATATGAAATGGAATGGCTTTACAAATATTGCAGTATCCTTAATGACACAGATTTTGAGAGTATTGTTTCATGGACTTTGGGGAGGACTTTGCGCATGCAGTCAGACAGATGGCTGCGTATCCAGATAGTTTATTAACTGTACGAGTTACTAATGACCGTATTTCCAGCCAGTTTTACCCACAGCTTCCAGCTTTGATGCTCAAAATGGCCCAGGCAATTGCTTAATCCCTGTATTCAACTCTTCACCCCTCAACCTGGCACAACCCGGATCCCGGCACGCAACCAGCCAGTGTGGTTCCAGTAAATTGGAGCGGAGGGGGTGGCACTGGATGGTCTTTAGGGACCCTTCCAACCCAAACCATTCTATGATTCTGTGATTAATTCCAGAAAAAGGTGAGCCATTAAAGCATTTCTACACTATTTAAGAAGCTCTATGTAATGACATAAATGCAAGTTGCTAACTGAGTTGATGCTTACGGTAAAAGGTGTCACTTCAAGGAAGCACATGGCTCTAAGCCCCCGAACGCTCGGCCGTCGGGCTCGCAGTGGCCGTCACAGGGAAACAAGAGTCTGCTCTCGTTGGCAGGGACCCAGCGCTAACTCCAGCGACGCAGAGAAACCTCCGTCTGTGGAAACAGCAGAATTTGTATTAGTCGAAAATTCGGATGGAGAAGATGCTGGGATGGAGTTGTTTTGGGGGAAAGACTTGGGAACCTCTAGGCTCGGTTTAAAAAACCCTTTATATGTCTTTCCCTAAAACCAAAATTATACTTGATCTCTTATGTAAAAAATCCTTTTTGTCGATAAATTCAACAGCAGCATATTTCTTTAAAGAAATTCACAGTGACAACCGAACCATGGCACAATGTTATCCCTCCCATCAAATCCTGGCAGTAATTTCATTGTAAATAGGAGCAATAAATGTTTGCCTTCGCTGCAAAGGACGTAGAGCTGACATGATCCAAACAATTGCTGGTAATATGCACAAAAGTAAGGAAAAACCATTATCCAGATTACTTTAAGTGGTAACCTGCTGTAATACGTTTATATAGTATAACTTGTAGAAATACTCATTTATCTGTTTGCTTAATGCAATGCCCAGTATATGAAAATTATACTTTGCACCATCTTATTTACTACAGGGAGGAAGTTTAATGCAGGAGAACACATTAAAGGTCATTTTCATTCTTTGAAATAATTAAGTGTAGCGCTTGCAGAATCCTTTTGAGGAGATTTGCAATAGAAAGTGCTTTTAAGTAACTCCACAGGTAACTGCATTAAAATAAATCCTCTGACAGCGGAGATTTAACAAAGAACTTGGAACAAACCAGCAGCCCCCTTTGGGGGCAGTGTTTTCTTGCCCCAGGTTTTTTAAGTTTTCAAACCAGCAGTGTGCACTGCGCACCATTCTGTTCTATGGCTCTTGTAAGCACAATATCAAATAAAGGAAGCTGATGATAATGAGATATACGCACAAAAAAAAGAGGGGGGAAGGGAAAGAGAAGTCTCCTGTGTTTTAATCAGCAGGATCGCTGTGGTCACATCACGAAGCACAGGAGGAGCAAGTGCATTTTCCCTAAATGAGGTTATAAAAGCAGCAATGGGATGCGCCAAAATTACTGGACACAGAAACTCCAGCTTCAGAACATTTTGGTGGCCTTTCTTTGTGCTGACAGCTCCAGGGCCACTGCCTTGTTGGAATGACACCAGGTGACACTGTTTAAACGCTGCGTACCTGGTCTCTGGTCCCACCGAGCGCTGGGTCCCACAAGGACAGCACGAGCCCTAATGAACTCCTGGCTACTGCACCCAGCAAAGGGGGGGAACCCCAAAGCAGGCTCACAATAGCAGCTGTGGACTTGGTTCAGCTTTGTAGATTTTATCATTTTGACAATTTAGCACTTCTCAGCCTGAACAAAAATCAGTGTCCTGCAAGAGAGACCTCTTCTGCTTATTTACCTCTGGTTGCTGTTTACAACCATTTCACTTCTTTGTACGTAAGAGTCATGAAAACCCAAATGGAAAAGCCAAAAGGGACCAGAGCTTTCACCATGTTCTTTAAACATCCTTAAGCCAAGAGCTGGAAGCGGTGGGGCCGGTAAATCAATGCCGCTGCCCGCTCGTTAATCCTGATGCCTGGAACATCGGTACCTGCGAGGAGCAGGCAGCGTTTCCAGCCGGGTCCCTCTCGGGTCAGGGTCACCCTCCAACGAGGGCAGTGAGACGCTGGGGAGAGGCTTCTCCTCCCGGCACAAATCACCGTGGCACAAACCTCGGAAATATTTTCCTGCTACACTCCGCTGTCATCGACAGGGCTGTATTTTTTAGCCTTGGACACATTACAAGCATAATGGAGAATACATAAATGAATGCACAATGATTACAGATATTTATACGCATCCTGCTGGTGAGAGATCACACCTATAATTCACATGTGGTAAAGCCACAAAATTATGAAGGTCTTCCTGCCGCTGCCATTTATAATCCAATGGGAATCCATTACGTTTTTATTTCTCGTGTTACAAGAGGCAATTTATGACTGTCTGTATATCACATTATGTTTTAGAGGGGATGATAATGTAAAAGCAGCCTGACCTCAAAATGGAATCACCGATTCAAGCGAAATGCCATTTCACAAAAAGTAGACTTGGTTTCTTAGAGAAATAAGTAACTACAGGTAAAGCTTTGTAAATTTTAGTTATGGCATTCATTTTAGAAAATAATTTTTGTTAAAATAATCTCTTTCTGGGGTCATTCTATTTAATTTTCCTTTTAGGAACAGAGGTGTGGTTTTATTTAACTGTTTTTAATCACGCCCAAACATACACATTCAGCCTATTTCAGAAGCTTTCGATGAGTCCATTCTCTCATCTTTTGGCCCGGTCATTCCCAAGCCGTTTGGGATCAACACCCAGCTGTTCCCAGCCCAAATGGAGATTTCAGGACTGCTACTATTTATTTACCTCCAAATTGCATTGTGAGGCTTCAGCTCTTGGTGCACTTACACGCGCTTAGGAGTTACTGTGACAACATCACCGAAGGGGCCACGAATTAATGTCAGACAGTCGTGATGCTCAACTACACAGGGTCTGATGGCTCAGTTGTACTTACTATCTTCTACTTAGAAATAAAGGACCATTTGTGGTAACAACTCTCCAGTGTCCCCAGCAGAAGCTGCATGCCATTCCCTAATGCAAGACACGATATGAATATTCCTTTATCAGCATTATTATTGTTGGGTTCATTATTATTTCTAGGGATAAGACTTCTATTACATTAATTTGGTTTCTTAACTGCAACATAAATTTGTTCATACCTTTGCAAACCAACCACAGTTGAATTTCCAGATTCTGAAGTTTACAAGATTAAGGATCGCATTGTCATATTCTGGTACAGGTTTTTTAAAGCTGTAAATTCTGTTCTCTGTTGAAGGGCTGCCTTCCTGTGGGCGTAAGTACCTCAGAACAGATCCATAAAAATTGACAGCTGGCTAAACTTTATACATCTTGACCTCACTAAGAGTTCAGTTTCACCTGCAGTAGAGCCATTTATATTGGCATAATGTGTTACGCAAGTTGGGCTGAAGTCAAATTACACTTAATAAGCTAGACTATATTTTAAAAAGAAGATGAAATAATGGCTATAATATTTAACGTGCCACTTAGCCATCACATTAATAGTAAATCTATCAGTAAAGATGACAGAGCTGCAATGGATTCAGCAGAAGCTGCCCTGAAGCTGAACGCCTGGGGTGGGAACAGCTGAGCACGAGGCAGTTTCACAGAGCCCACCAAAGCCTTAAGGAATAAACTGTCTTAGTCTTCATTTTCTTGTGTAACTTACTTTACTTTACATATCTTATAATCCAAGTTTAACTTAAGTAATAATTACATCTGAATTATAAAATAGATGCTAAGTTTTAAATTAAAATCCATTTATCAGTAAGTATTTATTTTTAAATCCTTCCTCACTGGAAATGGAAACACAAGGTTATGTTCATCTTGCTGCAGTCAGTGCCTGCTCTACTTCATTTGCATGTCTTGTCATTTAGTGCCTCTTAATTGGAGGTCTTAAACTCATGTGCACTTATGGCCATATCACTTAGTATGTCCTTTAACTCACTGAATGTAATAAAAGCCAAGAACTGAAAATTCAAAAAATAAGCTAAAATTTGAGGACAGCAAAAGACTTAAAATGTCAGTCCAAAATAAACCCTGGGTTAATGTCTCATCTTTTCAGAAAGGCAGCATAATTCTTACCTTTACCTGTGCTGTGCTCACCAAAAGACA